>JAZEWT010000011.1:1598063-1615622 GCA_036362905.1 Mordacia mordax
AATGGTCATGACTATGTATTGTGTGTGCCAAACACTCACTTCCAAGCGGCTCTGGTGCAGCTTGGTCATCTCTTCCTGGCTCTTTAGTCGTTGGTGCAGCTCTTTAAACCCCACCATGGGCACAGGGATAAGCCTGCACACAGTCACCATTATAGCCCATATGTGCATTTGCAACTGCGACGAAACATTCAGGAATGACAGGGGGGCACATTGGCAACAATCTCACATCAGATCAAGATGGCCCTGGCATTAATTTCCTACTCAGGTGTATTGCTGCATGGAGTTTGTATGGTTTCCCACTGTTGGGCAAGGGATTTCCCATTGTCCTCCAGCTTTTTTACATAGTTATAAAAACAATGTAACTGTGATCAGCTAAACCGCGATGCTGACAAATGACATCCAACTTACTCAACTGAGAGTACACAATGACAATTTATAACACACTGAGCATATTCGTTCAATGTTGAAGAGAGGGAGATTGACTTAGTGGCATGAGGAACTCGCATCAGTGAGTCGGGGGAAGGCAGCCACACAGTCATCCGGAACCAACATTTGCCAAACACCGCATCTTATATATTATGTTATCAGACAATTTGACTACTGAGAGGGGGGTTTTTAGGTATGGGAAGAAACTGGAGAACCCAGAGGAAGCCTATACAGAACAGAGGGAGAGGCACAGATGTTACCACTGCGCTACCCTGCTGCCTCCTTCCAACATCTCCCTCTACTGATAAGACTTAGAAGGACTCTCCTGAAGAAAGTCTTGAGATTCAAGCTTTCCTGGGTATACAAGCTTAATAAAAAAAATTAAGACAAAGATAACACAGGCAACTTACTTTTCTCGATCAGGGTTGTCAATTTTTGCTTGTTCCCAGATTATCGGGTCAATACCTATAAACACAAATCAATTAGCAATGTGAAAAGCATCATACAAATGTACACCGATACTGCGCCTTCGTATTGATTCCAAAGTAATCACTTTCTGGCAGTTATACAAGTGTTAAGATCTTAGAACACCATATAGACACAATTTAGTGTGTCAAGTTTGCAAAAACCACACATATTTTTGGCAAAATATGCCAACAAAATACTTTGACAATGTATTGTCCCTAAAACTGTTTGGCTCACACCAGAAATGGCTTTCTTTGTAGATTAGTTCTCAATGTTAGCCAGCTGTACCCATAGACTTAACAGATCAACCTGAACTACTAATGCATTGATATTACATTGTCCTGAGCTGATTACCTTTTGGCAACACCTGTTTTATAAACTTAAAACATGGTAAAAAGTGCATATCTGGTGTTCTACAATCTTAACACCTGTATTATTGCTAGCAATGGTAAAACCTCTTCTATTTTTTACATCTTTGTACTGGCAAAAAAGGTATACATGGACATCCATGCTCCGATTCGCTTCCAGAATTTGGCAGGTTAAAAAATATCAACATTTCCTTGCAAAATCCCGGCATTTTCCCATCCAGAAATTATATTTTTTACAGAACTTGTTTAAGTGCAATTCAAGTTAGCGAACACAATCATGTGCGCAAATTCCTTGTCTGGTCATGGACAAAACAGATATATGAAAAGTACGAGGAAAACGTAAAGGGGCAGTCAGTCAGGCGATAAGCCGACAGGCCAACAGCACTGCTTCCTATATATTATGTTATCGACCAATTAATAAGTGTTTTTTTCATTTGTGGGAGAAAAACACAGAACGTAGAGGAACTCCAAGCAGAACAAGGGGAAAACACACAAACTCCATGTAAAGAGGCAGCAGAGGTGGAAATTGAACTTCCTCGGGCAGAACTTTCTTTCTGTGAGGCACAGATGTTACCGCTGCCTACACACCGTGCCACCCATATTCACGTGTCTGAATTTGTCATGTTTAAAGTTTACATCTTGTGTACTTAACTTATATACTTGTATTCCAAGTCACCCTTGCAAAAAAGAAAAACGTTATATCACGTCTCAACATGGTTTATTTGTTTTCCTGTTCCAACCTGGCCTAAAGGCTCAGAGGCAAAACGGGCAGCTCTCAAGCAGGTGAGTCCTGGCTGGGGTTGACAATCATCCCTCCAGGGTCAATAAAATATAGGCCATTATATCACGACATTAACAGTGGTTGTCCAGTGGGTAAAATCTGCCACACAAAAGAAAAACTGAAGTCCCAACATAAGCTCCGAGCTATAATTATTTGCTTATTTTATGTCCTATAAATGCTAACCATTATTTGACTTTCAGTTGAACTGTTCTGATATTGTTATTGACATTCCGTTCTCTCCACAGCTAAAATGTGTAAAAAAACGTTATTGTTGCTGATTTGCTGTTCATATGTCGTTGTTGTTGCTGACATGCTATTCTCTCCACGGTTCAATACATGATTGCTTCGAAAAGCTGCTCTCTTGGGACGGCCGCTTCGATCGAAGCAATCATCAATGCTATTATATTTCTATAAAAAGACACAAGTATTGCCTTAACACAATGGGTACTTTTTTGCCAGTATACAAATATAAGATTACAATAGGTTTTACCGTATCTGGCGATTATGCAGGTGTTAAGATCTTAACACCTGCATAACTGCCAGGCAATTATGCAGGTGTTAAAATCCCAAACACCAAAATAGACACATTTTACAATGTGTCCAGTTTGCAAAAGCCACATACTAGTGGCAAAGTATGCAAACAGGTAGCTTTGATAACCTATGCATTGTCCTTCAACTGACCGACCTTCACCTGGCAGTGGCTTTCTTTTGAGCCTATTTGCCGGTGTCAGTCGCTGCCATAAGGCAGTCAGCTCCAGACAATGCAGTATCAATGCTTTATAGCTTAGGTGGGGCTGTTAACGCTATGGGTACTTTTTGCCAGTATACAAATATAAGATTACAATAGGTTTTATGCAGGTGTTAAGATCTTAACACCTGCATAATCGCCAGATACGGTAAAACCTATTGTAATCTTATATTGCCTTAACACTCCTTTGAACAATAAATTACTGCAAGATTCCAACTTGGTTAAATAATGGACACTGACTGATACCCATAACAAGTGAATAGAGGAGGACCATGCTGGGTTACATATCAGCTTGTTTACTGATGGTGGACATGTGAGCGAGCACCCGTGCTCTGCGTGACTCTAGTAATGCAGTGGTTAGCGCTCTGCGCAATGAACCAAGCGACTCGAGTTCGCCTCCCGCTAATGGTCAACACCAGTGACGATATTCTGAGCTGGTCCTGCACCTCCCCTCGATTGACTCAGGCTCAAATGTGTATCTGGTGCAGTGTATAAACATTTACACAAGAGCAATAAATCTATCGGGCATGCTGCTGGCCACCCATCCCCTCACGTGCCATGCCAGAGTTCATAGATGCTACTCGCCAACAGCACTTAACCTTACAGTTTGTTAAGGCTATTATTCAGGGGATCATTGTTTGCATAGTTATACCGGAAGGTGGAGTGCGCAGGTGCTGCTGAATCTGCGCTTGAGACAGCGCGATGCGCGGCGCCAGCAGAGTTACTGAGAGCTGCTGGTCCAGCAGCTGGCGCCCCGACGGCTGCTCCAGCACCGTGCAGAGCGTGGAGGCTGGGACCCTGCGAGTACCGCCGCCGGGCACCCGCTCCGTCACGTACACCACCACCTCTGTCCTATCACACGCACGTGATGACCATCAGTGGCACTGAAGCTCTGCTTCGGCTACCCACTCAGACACCGCGTCGATGGGGCCTAGTGGAAATGCGTTGACCGCTTGTTGCAGAGGTTCACTTTGAAATCTGGCATGCCACTCTGGTTAATAGTGCGGGTCTACCTGTTGTAAATCGAACTTGCAATTTTACTTCACAGTGGACGTTACGATTACTGTTCTCCCTACCTAATAAAACTAAAGCACTCTAGTGTGTGTTCCAATTGCACTGTTTTCAGAAATACATCGGGCATAGATTTCTGAAGCTGTCAGCACATGGAATCAAGCATAGGGCCACTGTGCTAAAAAACGTGCAGTACAACTGGACATCACACTGCTCACTCACTGTCCTTGGTGCACGACCTTCATGCTCTCCAGGCCAGGCTGCAGGTTTCCTGCACTGCCACAGCCCCCCACAGCACGCAGCAGCACATCCAACACAAGCGCCTGCTTCTCCTGCACCTCATGTACTGGTCGCGCCAGCACCATAGTGACCAAGCCCTCTTCGTCCGCGTGCAGCGTGCCCAGGCTGTACCCCACAGCCTCACGGGATACACAGAGCAGCCAGATTTTCGTTCACCTACCTCAGAGTCTCAAGTGTGCCACGGCAGCCACAAACGTCCTGACTCACAACCATCCACCGCGAGACTTTACATTCCATCAGAAGACTCGTTCAAATGGCCATGATGGCGGCCGAGCAGTTCTCCACCATGTGTCTGCCGACATCTGACCGATTCCGTCGCCGACCTTCAATTCATTCGAGCATATGTCTCTGGATTGGAAGTCGGCTCAACCTGTGAAGTTGGTGCTGCTCTACCGCCCACCTGGAGTCTCCACTTCTTGTCAATTAACTGTCTGAGCTGCTTTCTAAGATGTGCTCAGGTTCTGAAAGGATCCTGATTCTGGGCAATTTAAACATCCACGTTGACTTTCTAAAAAGCCTTCTTGCAAGGGATCTCGTGGCCACTCTGACCTCACTTGGCTTCATTCAACGTGTGACATCTGCCACGCAGAGATGCGGCCATACTCTTGACTTGATTTGCTCATGGGGCATATCGGTAACCAACCTGTCTGTCACTGATCCTGGTTTGTCTGATCATTCTGCTGTGTGGTTTGATCTTTAAGTACTGCCTCCCATTTCCATCTCTAAGCACCAAATCCAATTTCGTAATCTTAGCGCCCTCACTCCAGACATATTCGCCACCAGAATGCATAGTACTTCATTCTCCGCCTTGGCTCATTCTCCCTCTGATGCGACAGCAGAAACTTACAACAACGTGCTATCAAGCATAAGTGATGATTTGGCCCCATTAAAATCACGCTGTCTGCACTGCATGGTAATCGTGTTACCATGGCAATCGTGTTACCATGCAGTGCAGATGTACTGTGGATTATATGGAGAATTGATTCAGTGGTCGATTCTGGGACTGATTTGGGAATTAATCCAGAAACTAATTATGTGTTATGCATAGCAGACATTTTTGGGGGGGATTTAGTAAACGGTAGCTCTTGCGTTATATATTCAGATTTTGAAGTGATCATGTTTAAAAATGTTGGAGACCACTTCTTTAGGACCTTTAGGTTATCCGCCAATGTTTGGTGCACAAGCTGCTGAATACGCAATGTTTTACAGGTTTGCAATACTGCCTTTTGGGCAATCTGACCCTTATAGCACAATTGCAGTGAGCTCACTAGTGCAATTTTATAAGTTAAAATAAGTCACCTTGAAATTTTTGCCTGTAATGGACATAATTTTTGCAAGGGTTTCCAAGGGCTTTGAATCACATTCATGAAATGTAGTGACAAGCAATTTCACAAACAAAATATATAAACAAATTTAACAAATATAATATGAACAAGAAGCAAGACGATCTACAAAATGTGAGAGCTGGGGTGTCATTCAAGATGGTTCTTATCGAGTGGTCGTGTCAATTAACTGTAGGCTGTTCTGTTGGCACGGAGCTGATCAGTAGTCAACATAGATCCGGCCTAGGATGCCAAAGGCCACCATGAAGACCAGTGACATTAAACAACAGACTACAATTGGATGATAGGAAGTCACGATTTCGACAGCCCAAACAGGCTGAAACATGCACAGTCGTCTAGTTTCAAATACTTGGTCATACAGACATGAGGCAAGTGGGGATGTGTAATACTCAGCCAGCCCACAGCTGTACTTCATATACAGATCTCCAGAATATGAAAATATAAGAACCGCTTAAAAGTATTAAAAGCAGAAGAGAGGCATACGGGCTTGGAATTATAATAAAAAAGTAACGATTGAAAATAGGAAACGTTATTAACTGTTAATGAGCGTAAAGTAAGCCTGGACAGACCATCACAAAATGTGGCAGGGTGACGCAGTGGTAAAATTTGTACCTCACAAAAGAATTTCCTGCCTGAGGCAATTCCATTCCTGTTTCGAGCTCCTTTCTCTGCAAAGTTTGTATGTTCTCCCTCTATTCACTGTGGGTTTCCTCCAGGTTCTCTGGTATCCTCTCAGAACTAAAAAAACAACCTCATTAATAATTGGCTGATACCATCACAATATAGAGCTGCAGTGTCTGGCAGGTTGGCGCTGGCTGTCAGCATGGCTACCTCCCACACACTTCTCTTTTCTGCAGCACTTTGGGGCATCGGGGTGAAAGGCGATATATAAATGTACTAAATTATTATAATTGAAACAGTTGAGATGCAGTGGTATCAGTTCTTAGGCAGGAGAGCAAGCATTGTATCACAGGACTGAGAGATGGTGCTGCATTGAAAAGGCCTTTATCGACGAGATTGCCTTAAAATAATTGATTCGTGAAAAAAATCTTTTGACAAAGCATACAAATATTGTGTAAGCGACAATGGGGAAAATCTGAGATTCTGTATGGTGGTTGTTTTTAAAATGGTGGAAGCCATGAGTAGCAAGTGTAAGCTGCTAGAGATAGTGTGCAAGCACTCCGTGTGTTGGCAGAGCTGCGAAACTAAGAAAAGGCGAGTGTTACGCAGAGCGTACATATTTTTGGGTGTTACTAAAGTACAATTTTAAAGGGTAGATTTTGTGTTGCATTGATTTTGTAAAAATGACCTTGCATTTAAAAAGGTTGGAGACAACTGTGTGAAAGGTTGTCTTACCTTGAAATGGCAGAAAGGGTTTTGGAGGGTAAATTCCAAGCAAGGTGCATTCTGAAGGAAGTACCCCCGGCCTGTACCCCAGAATGCCTAGAAGCAAACAACAACAACAACCGCCATTCACCACTAAGTGGTGGTAAGGTCACCACGGCGCCTTTGCCAGGTCAGGTACACCTTGAGGACACGTGAAGTGTTCAAGGCTAGCCGGCAGGCCATGAGACAGACCCAAGTCATTTGGGCTGCGTGACTAAGATGACTGGCAGTTGCACCACTTGTGCTCCCTACTGTGCCAACTTGCTGTGTTTTAGCCGCCCGATACTCCACTCATTGTGAGCGACACTCCGCTTTCTGCTGCAGTTGGAGGAAGACTGCTTCCAACTGCCCCATAGCATCCTTTACGACACTCCTCCACAGAGGTCGATCCTGACACCACTGGTACCAATCTTAAGCAAGTCCACTCAACTCCAGGTCCTGCTGTGCCACATCGGTACAGCTCTTCTCCCGTCTGTGCTGCACCCGTTTAGCCCCCTCTATCCAGCCAAACAGAAACTGCTTGGGTATGCCGACTACATGACCTAGTCACTGAAGCTTCACCAGCCGGAAGAGCTCACCTATAGGACCCTGTCGAGATTTTTCAAGAATTTGTGAGCTCTTCACACAGTTCAATCTGATCAAAACAAGGACAGATATTAGGCAATCCAGCCGGAAAGTTTCAAATCGGAGCAGATATTCTGCCAGAGAGGCAACGTTTCGCAAGCTTAGAGAAGAGAGAACATGACTGCAGCTGAGAAAACCCAAAGCTTCGTGCAACGCAACAGGCCAGGCAGCTTCCACACAGCATTAGACAGCTGATGAAAAGATAATGCTTCCTGACTGATTTGGAACGATACCTCGGCTGCCAAACCATAAGCACACTGCCTAGGTATGGAAACATCTCAACTCTCTCCACACCTGCCCCATCACTCATGGAGAGCTGAGGGAGTGGAGTGATTGGTGGCACAAACTACCGACGCAGTTGCTTGGTTTGGTGAGGCTGGTAATAATCCGTTGTGACATACTCCAGGTTCAACAGCAGAGCCCCCAACTCGTCAGAGTGAGCAGCAATCACCAAATCGTCCGCATACAAGCAAACACACATTCACATACGCGTGCACCCAAAGAATTTTGGTTGGGCACTTCATATCCGTCATCACACCATTTTTTAAAGCTATTGAGTTTTATTATTATCACTACACTTGTTTATCTGAAAAAGCCTCAATTAGTCACAAGACTTTTGGGGAGGCCCTGTTAAGTTTTGCAGTAAGGATGACAACTGCTGAGTTTGATGATTGCTTCGAAAAGCTGCTCTCTCAGGACAGCCGCATCGATCGCTACCTCTCTCCACCTCGCGACGTTTCGCCTCATGTTAGAGGCATCCTCAGGCGCAATGTGCGTGCGTGTGACTCCTATTTATATGTAGGTACTATGTATGTGTGGGCGACTGTCCATTGATCCTGGAATGCAGCAACTCTGTGGAGGGTACTCAACACATACATAGTACCTACATATAAATAGGAGTCACACACATGACACACGCACACTGCACCTGAGGATGCCTCTAACGTATGAGGCGAAACGTTGCGAGGTGGAGAGAGGGAGCGATCAACACGGCTGTCCCGAGAGAGCAGCTTTTTCCGAAGCAATCATGCATCAAGCTGTAAAAACGTACATCATTACAAATTGCTTAGTTTGCCAATTAAGCACTTTACTAAGTTGCGATTGACGTCAAAAATGAGGCAAATGTGGTCCACATTTGACGTTAAAAATGAGGCAAATGTGGTCCACATTTGCCTCATTTTTAATGTCAATCGCAACTTAGGCAAGTGTGGACCATGGCCTTAATATGCTTACATGCTTTATATTTTTTTCTTTATGCTTATGAAGTAGTTATTATCCTACAGACACATCCTTCTCTGTTGTAACCGGATTACCCCTCCCTGCTGGACAACTGTGGTGAATATGCTGCTGGGGCATGTCAGAGCCCCCAAAAGAACAGAAAGCAAATACTCAGCACATTTGTAAATAATACGGTCGTAAAAATAAAATATAAAATATCCATATGTATAAAAAAAAACAGTTCATCCTACAGCCTTGAGATGGACACCTAAGAAGAGAATCAGGACGCAAATTTTAGATTTTAAAAATCATTTTGTAAAAAATAATTACATTAGTTCAATGCCATGTCATCGCTATCAACACTCGCTTCATCCTGTACAGGGTCACAGGTGGCCAGAGCCTATACTGGCAGACAAAGTCGGCAAAGCAGGGCTATATAGGATGTGACGCAGTACATCACAGGGCACACTCTTTTTTGGGGCACATTACTCAGTAGGTAGTTCAGTGTATTTGGATGGAGTAAAGGGGAGTACCCAGCGAAAACGCATGTGAATAGGGGGAGAACAAGCTAACTCTGAACAAAAATGTACGTAAGTCGGAACACATACACGACATTCAATAGTAATTCCAGTGGCATTCTACAAAGTAAAAATGGCCGCACATGATTTGTGTTGTGTGCATTCATTTACTTGCAGCTGATTCCAGCGGGCAATGATGGCGTCACGCTCGTCAGAAAATACACATGGAGCAGACAGTGCAGTGGCCAAGTTATAAACAGGAGCTCCTGCACACAGCCACAGGTACCAGCCACATGAATGCTTCCATTAGCACACTGTACACGTCAATAATACAATTCATGTGTGTAAATTCCGCACCTGGACATGGACAAGATACCGATATGGAGGCTTGAGAAAGCAGCAGAGGTGGGGGGAAGAGAGCAATGTAGCTAGCTAGCGCCAACATTTTCCAGATCCTGCATCCTATATATTATGTTATCGACCAATTGATTAATGAGGGGTGGGCAATTTAGTTTTGGGAGGAAATCGGAGAGCCTGGAAGAAACCCAGGCAGAACAGGAGGGAGAAAACAAACTCCACACCTGAGACTAAAATCTAACTGCCTCGGGTAGGACATTCTTTCTGTGAGGCAGATGTTACCACTGTGCCAACCTGGCTCTAAGCATGTGGGAGTGTGCAACAGTGATGACGTGGTTACCAGAAACTTGTTGAGGTTGCTGGGCTGCCATGGTTGAGAAACCACCGAAGGGTCCTACAGAGGCCCCACCAAGTGCCCCTGTGCCTGCGGCAAGCCCTCCAGTCCCTGCCCCCATATTCCCAAAGCCACCAAACCCACCAAACATCCCCGTCGGTCTTGGACCTACAGACACATTCATTATTTTAGTTCCATTAATGAAAGAATATGTATGTGTTCAGAAAAATCTTTTAAATATTGTAAAATTAACGTTTTGGTAACACCTGAACTCTTCAAACCTCGTGTCAATACCAGACTGGCTTAGGCTCAAGAGCATTACATTTACCATTAAGAACTAATGGCATGTCACAGATTTCCAATGATGTCCCATTGCAATATATATATAATATAAAATACAAACCAGTAGCAGCCCGTACTATGGACATGGTTCTATATTTTTTATGAAATTTTATTAAAAATACACAGTATTATGAGGGGATTTGTTTTCCAAACAGTGGTATCACTATTGCAATTTCAATTTCAAATACAGGAAATGTTTACATCTTATAATTCCGAGAATATGGCATAACTAGAGAACCAGCGAAGAGTGATGTGCGTTTCTCACCTCCGAAAGAAAACCCGGGCTGTGATGCAGCTGTGCTTGTCGGTGGAGCAAAATTTGTTGCAAATCCACCAAAGTTGAAACCTGCCCCAGGTTGCTGCCCACCAACTCCCGCAGTCACAGGATTTACCCCCACAGTTGATACGGCTGTGTTGGCACCACTCTGTGTCATGGTGAGTGTCCCAAACCCCCCAAACCCCGGGTTCACTGAAGCTGGGGCAACAGCACCGCTGGTGGGGATACCAAAGCCACCAAACATGGGGGCTGGGGTGGGTGACAGTACAAAACAAGCAAGTTCAATGAAAAAAACCTAAAATCACAGTCATCCATACAATCACATTTCATCATGACAACATTCAAACTGTTTAGCAAATTGGATGCGGCCAGTATTGTTGCATTGAAATTTGCCAATTGAGGCATTATGGATATTGCAGGGGTTCTCAACCTTTTGCACCTAATGGTCCACTTTACCCACTTGAGCATAGGTTTCATAGACCAACACTAGGTGGCGCTCATGACCCACTGATGGGTGACGACCCAAGAATTGAGAAAGGCGGCGCTAGATCAACTCAGTTATATCAACCAACGACGTTTCAATGTGTCCTGGTTTTTACAGCCAATGGTCAAGAATAACGATGGAATGGCATCCCATAATGCTATTAGTGGATCATCTCATCTCATTGTCAGAAACCGCTTAGTCCTGTACAAGGTCGCGGTGAGCCGGAGCCTATCCCGGCAGACACAGGGCACAAGGCAGGGATATACCCACGATGGGACGCCAGTCCATCACTGGGCACTGAGGGCAATTTAGTCTGAAAGCCAATTAACCTATGCAGCAGCGTGTTTTTTGGACTGTGGGAGAAAACCGGAGTGCCCGGCAAAAACCCACGCAGACATGGGGAGAACATGCAAACGCCACACAGAAAAACACTTGAGCCGAGATTCGAACCCGGGACCTTCCTGCTGTGAGGCGACAAGACTACCCACTGGGCCACCATGCCGGATCATGTAAAGTTTAATCGTACCAATTTCTAACGCTGTATAGTGGACAACAGCACTTACAGGAATTGCTTTTAAGATCTGCTCCTTCATGATAGCCATGACAATCATTTCCACTCTCCTACGATATTTCGCCTCCTTTGTTAGGGAAATTGTCTGGCTTTGTGTCCAACGTAAGAGGTGAAATGTCACAAAGGACACAGGAGAAATGCTCACTACGGCTATCCCTTAAGAACAACCCTTAAGAACAATTTTCATACATTGAGCCGTTAAAACATATATCAATACAATGTTAAACTCTGTTTACAATAAACTGTCTTTATTTATATCAAAGCCAAGCTTGGACTGCCATGAGACGAAGTCACAAAAATGTTACCTGTGTTACCAAAGCCACCAAATCCCCCTGTCTGCACTGCAGTTGTGGTGGCTGGGTTCTGTCCAAATCCGAAGCCTGCAAAGCGGTTAAAGAATGAAATATGGTCACGAGCTGCAAACACAACTCTCACCGTGTCACCACAATAACAAAACACCGCCAGCGTGATTGGAATAAACAACATTTATTCAGTTTTCAACACACTAAGCAACTATGTGCCTCCTAAATTTGCCAGACTTCGTCCTATGTGATTTTAACGACGAATTAATCAGTTGTGTTATGGAAGAAAATCAGAAAACACGGAGGAAGCCCATGCAGAAATGGAGAAGAACATAACTCCACACACATAAAGGCGTCCAAGGTGGTAATCGAACTCCTTCGAGCAGGACCTCATCTTTCTCATCTCATCTCATTATCTGAAACCGCTTAATCCTATATAGGGTCACGGTGAGCCGGAGCCTATCCCGGAAACATAGGGCGTAAGGCAGGAATACACCCGACGACGGGACGCCGGTCCATCGCCGGGCATTGCGGGACAATTTTAGTCTGCGAGCCAATCAACCTATCCAGGAGCATGCTTTTGGACTGTGGGATGAAACCGGAGTACCCGGCGAAAACCCACGCGGACACGAGAGCATGCAAACTCCACACAGAAAGCCACCCGAGCCGAGAGACTCGAACCCGGGACCTTCTTGCTGTGAGGCGTCAGCGCTAACCACTGCGCCACCGCGCCGCCCCCTCATCTTTCTATGAGGCGCAAATGTTACCAGTGCGCCGCCATCCTGCGTACTGTTGTTGTTGCGCTAGTGCACCAATTCCAACGTAGAATAACCAAATAATTTGTCTACGCGCAAGAAACACTGCAAGGCGCGACTTCGCACCGTACGGCTTTAGCTCTGTGCCTCAGTCACTGCCATTTGTTGTAAAATGCGCGGGTTAATAAGTGCATTACAGTATATACACAAAACACGTTTACAAAACGGTTATACTGAATGCGCGAGTCGCTGTTAGTGTTGTACTGGCTGTGTGCGAGTCATACGGTGAGTGGCTGTGCTCGGTGACGGTTTCTGAACCGGTCCTGGTCCTCCCCCAGATCGATTCGTCCACAAATGAGTACTTAGATTGATCGATGTGTATTAGTAAATCAAATAGTACCCAGTGAGCTTGCAAGCTTTAGATGCGGCATTCCGGTGATACAACAAACGTTTGAAATAAACAACATAACGCAGAAAAGCAAAGGGCAAATATCTTTAATCACAGCAATGTGGATAAAACAAACTCTAACCGGTACTTGATGCGATGTGTGGCGCTACCCCTCCTCCCCTCGTGCTGCCTTTATGGGTGCTCGCCAACAACACTCTACCCTAGAGTCTGTTAGAAGGATTTGTTGAACTCGCCATATGCGGTGGCTGTACTGAACTACGTGCTAAGCACACAGCGAACACAGCGAGGGGAGTAACCACGTCGACTAGGCCTGAGCGTAGTGCCTACTGCTCCGGCTAGTGTGTGACGAACAGCGATGCTGGTTCCTAGCGCTCTCCTCATACGTCCTGACATAACAAGAGTTCGCTTACAGTCATTAGGGACGTTCTGATGAAGAGTCTATTGAAGGCTCCACCGGTGGTGGTGGTGGTGGTGGGAGCGCCCGAGTCTCTTACCGCCCGTATTGCCGAGCGAAGCCGCGCCAAAGGAGAACGCGGCCATGCTGGTGTTGCGCGGCGGCGCCGCTGGACACGCCGAGACGTCGTGACGTCAGCGCGCTTCGTGGCGCGCGCCGATGACGCGCCCACGCGCGACCTCCCCCCATAGATAAACCATGCGACATCTTACTTAGGGAAGAGAGTCTCAATGTATGACAAACTAATGGTGGGGTCGAGTTCAGGATCTACACAACTTTCATTCATTCATTATCGATACCCGCTTAATCCTGTACAGGGTGGGGGGAGCCGGAGCCTATCCCGGCCGACAGGGGGCGGAAGACGGTGGAATACCCAGGATGTGATGCCAGTACATAGCAGGGCACACTTTTTGAAGCAAACTACTCAGCAGGTGCCCTGCGATGTACGGAACATTCCCCCATCTTGCGCCCTCTGTCGGCTG
The DNA here is from genome assembly GCA_036362905.1 of Mordacia mordax. Classification (NCBI taxonomy): domain Eukaryota; kingdom Metazoa; phylum Chordata; class Hyperoartia; order Petromyzontiformes; family Petromyzontidae; genus Mordacia; species Mordacia mordax. Next base: position 1,612,019 of record JAZEWT010000011.1, read on the forward strand.
GGATTGGACCCAGTCCCCCCTCCCCGACTCCGTACAGCGCTAAGTGATTATCGATAATGAAAATGAATTTACTCAGCAGGCCAATTAACCAAAGCATCAGCGTATCTTTGGGCGGTGGGAGGAAAACGGAGTACCCGGTTTCCTCCCACCGTCCAAATATACGGATACGGGGAGAACACGCAAACTCCACACAGAAAAGTACCCGAGTTGAAAACCGAACCTAATGGTAGTGTGCCTTTTGGCATCGGCTGACACTGACAATCAGGCTCAAAAGGAAGCCATTGTCTGGTGGAGGCCGGTTAGTTTAAAAGACAATGCATAGGTTATCAAAGTTTCCTGTTTGCATATTTTGCCACTAGTATGTGTGGCTTTTGCAAACTAGACACATTATGAAATGTGTCTATTCTGGTGTTTGGGATCTTAACACCTGCATGATTGCCAGAAACGGTAAAACCTGTTCTACTTATATACGTTTATATATGATTCGCTAACGTATGATGCGCGGATTAAGTATATTTCCTTAATGCTTGTGAGCATAGCATCCTCGCTACATACCCCCCACTAGACGCATTGACATGGCTAAACCGTCTCAAAGAACTGTAAGACACCGTCGAATGTGTGCTAATGAAACATCAGAAGAGTGATCAAATCGAACAAGAGACCTGAATGAAACTGCGACGACGAAAACACAGATAGCATTGAAGAAAGATAAGGATCGGAGCACAACCGGATGCAAATAATGAGCTGTGATTAAGACGGAAGAGCACGGACTTAGAAAATATTATTTACAACTGTGAGTACTGCAATGCACGTATTGGGAACGTGAACTGAACACTGCAGATCAATTCTCAGTGTTGTCATAATGGAAAGATTTCACTCCGCCCAGTCTGAGGCACATGCTCTATTACGTGAGACACCTGCTGTAACAACAAACAACGGAGTAGCAATGCTCACAACAGCAGCGGCTCACTCGGCGAGTTGGCGAAGTAGGCAGCACATGTGGTGCCTTTGAAGTGTCTTCGACACTTCACGTGGCCTCGGAGTGCGCCTGGCACAGACGCCGTGGGAACTTCACCACCAATTAGTGGCGAATGCTGGTTTGTTGTTATTACATGAGCGACTTACACGGGATGCATGCGAAGCAAAGAACTGCAGAGAACATATCCTGGAGTCTTCTGCTTCTAGTTACCATATCCTAGAGGACTTTGGTGACAATGGCTTTCCACAAATCTTTGCTCTTTGAACTTCTAAGAATGTCCATTGTTGATATGTTCATCTATCTCGAGAGACTCTTGACATTAGTCAATCTCTGTCGTCCACAATCTCTTCCTTTCAAATGTTCACGTTATAACCAGATTTTCAATTTCCCCCTTCCTCATAATTTGCTCGAGAAACATCGACTTCTCCTTCTAATGTCATTCAAAACCTTCTTTCCAGATCTCATTCGTGACAAAATTCATTTGAGATGTGACTTGTCCAAGATACCTTCAAAATGCATCTAAAGAACCACATTTCAGTTGCTTCAATTATCTTTTATAAACTTCGTGATATTATCCAACATTCTGATGCGTACGTGAAAACTGGTAAAATGTAACAATGGAGGACTCTTCGTTTCAACCCCATAGAAATGTTATTATTTATCAGTATTTCTTTTCATTTTGAAGAAGCTATCTTTGGCCATACCTCAAATTTACCATCTGATGTTATCCATCTTCCCAGGTAGTTGAATGTATTGACATACTTTACATTTTAAGTACCTATTTGGATTTTGCATACAGGTATACTGTAGTTAATCCTTTCTCATCACTTTTACTAACAACCTTATCGAGACTTTCTTGCAGCTTTCCCTCTGAATAATAAGAAAATTACATCATCCGCATAACGCAGGTTATTCATATTCTATCCACCAATTATCAACTCTGGCAAACCTTCAATTTCTCTCAAGATATTCTCACAGTACAAGTAAAACAAGTCCCGTGAAAATACACAGTCTTGCCTCATACCTCTTTTCATTTGGATCAAATCACTTAGTTCATTTCCAATTTTTACTGCTGTGGTTTAATCCCAGTATTTGTTCATTAGAATTCTGAAATCTTTACCATTAATGTCAAGCTCTTGAATCATATTCATTAGCTCCTCGTGTTTATACCATAACATGATTTGTTATAGTAAATTAAACAAAAATAGAGATTTCTCCATTTCAATTTCTCTTTCTGGAAGCATTGGGATGATAACAATGGTATTTTTGTACCTCAGTCTTCAACAATGCCATATTTAACTTTTGCAACCTCTGGTTTTAATCTGCTTCTGGCTCTAAGCATTAAAAATTTTTATAGGATCTTTGTTACTTGGCTTATTCGACTAATGGTTCTATATAGGTCGCATTCAATAGCCCCAGGCTTTTTGGGGAGTGCAATAAAGATAGATTTACTGAGATCCTCCAAACACTTTATTTGTTCATCTGCTCCTGTAGCTTTGTTGTTTTTCATTCTATTAAGAACTGTTCTTAATAAATGGCTTTCTTACTCCAGTGCGGTGAAATAAATCTTTAATATATGCTATCCATCTGTTCAAAACTTGTTCTCTCTTTATGACTCTGTCACCATTTTTAGCTTTTATGATTCCACTAGCAGTGGCAACCTGCTTTACCCGCATTTAATCCTTGCTTGTTTGAAGAATTATTTTTATCGCTTACTTTATGTCATTATCGCTTACTTATGTCCTCGTGTTGTTGTTGACATGCCCCCATCTTTCCACAGCTCAAATTTGTAACAATGCCCCCCCCCCCAAAAAAAAAAACGGTATTGTTGCTAATTTCCCGTTTTTATGTCGCTGTTGTAGTTGACGTGCCGTTCTCTCCGCAGCGCTCTGCAGCGCTTTGTAACCTTCTGGTGAAAGCGCTATAGAAAAGCAATTATTATTATGCCTGTGATTTTCCTATACAATCATTCAGCTATTTTCCTTTTTCTATCTTGCATGATTCAAATTTATTGTGCAGTATCCAATACTCTGTCATGTTACCGTTTTTAATATTTTTTCTGCCCCCCGCTAATTGTGACATCTCCTCCATCATCCACTTCTGTTTCCTTTATTGTGCTTTTACTCTTCTAACCTGTTTGGCTTTTCCAACCAATGCTTCTTTAAACATTTCCAATTTCGACATATTCCCTTGCTCTTCAAGTTCTTTAAATCGTTCCTTAGCTGCAGTTGTGTTTCTTCCTCTAATCAGATCGTTTTTCATTAGAACTTTATAATCGAGCGTCTTTGTAGTTTTTGGTTGCTTAAGTTTCTTGAACCTTATCTTGATGGTGCAAACTACATGTATGATGATTGCTTCGAAAAGCTGCTCTTTCGGGCCAGACGCGTCGGTCGCTTCCTCTCTCCACCTCGCGAAGTTTTGCCTCATACGTTAGAGGCATCCTCAGGTGCAGTGTGCATGTATCGTGTATGTGACACCTATTTATATGTAGGTACTGTGTATGTGTTGAGTACCCTCCACAGAGTTGCTGCATTCCAGGATCAATGGACGACTGTCGGGGTCCACTTGAAAGGGTTCTATTGTCTTGCTCACACCTCGGAATCACATTAACTCCATCCTGTTCCA
>JAZEWT010000011.1:1669824-1687450 GCA_036362905.1 Mordacia mordax
TAGGCTCCGGCTCACCGTGACCCTATATAGGATTAAGCGGTTTCAGATAATGAGATGAGAGATGAGACCTTGATAAATCAAAACATTTGAAAAAACAAATTTTAATGGTTTATATCTAACTTAAATCTACATGGGTGGCAGTAGTGGTAACATGTGCACCTCTGAAAGAACATATTGTCCAAGGTAGTTTAATTCCCATCTAGGGTGCCTTTCTGTGTGGAGTTTGTGTGTGGTCCCCGTTTTGCCTGGATTTCCTCCGGGTTCTCCAGTTTCATCCCACAACAAAAAAAAACTCATTAATGATTTGGCCTAAAATATAATATATAGAACAGTGTGTGGCAGGTGTTGACGGCCGACTGCATGGCTGTCTGCCCCCCCCCCCCTCGCGACACTTCTGATATGATGATGTAAGTCACGCTGGATAAAGGCATCTGCTAATAATAACTAATAATAATTAATAATAGCAAGGTCATGATGCCGATTTAAAGAAGCCAGGTCAGGTATCAGGTATATTGTCCTACTGATGTTTAGTGTAGTTTTGAGTGAAACATTATGCACCTAAGTGCTAAATGTGTTTGGTGTTTGTTTTTCAACTCACTCATGGTTAGTTGAAAAACAATAACAATTGGTATGTCATTACTGCTTGTACACACAATTTCAGTTGCTTTTTTTTTCCGGTGTAAGGTCTTAATTACATAAGTATGGTCAGATCAATTGTGAATCATGATGTACTGATGTAAATTTTCACGGCTCGACGCATGATGATTGCTTTATAAAACTATTCTGTCAGGATAGCTGTGTCAAGTGCTCCCCCTCTCTCCTTTGCAACATTGCACCTCCCATTCTGGAGGCATCATCAGACGTACTGAGTATGCCTTTAACATTGGAGGTGAAGCAAAAGGTATCATTATGAACCATGAAATTGGATGAAAACATCCTATGTGTTGCTATTTTTATCAGTTGATGAGCACAGGCTCAAAGGCACAACATTTCACATGACACTGCCATCAAAAGTTCGACTAGATAAAAGTTAATGATTGCTTAAATTGACAAAAGTTAAAATAAGAGCTTGGGGAAAGAGATGATAAGGAATTTGACAGTGTGTTGACGGAAAGAATTGGAATGTTTTGTGGCCTGCAGTGTGGAGAATGGGTCATTGGGTGGGTGTGTACATTTGAGCTGCAGAATGAACAGTGTAGATGACACAGCAGGGTCAGTCTGGTAGTATTCAACATGGGATAAAAAAATCACTGGGGCAGCAGGGTGGTGCAGTAGTAACATCTGAGCCTAACAGAAAGAAAGGCCTACTTGAGACAGTTTGATTTTCACCTCAGGCCCCTTTTTGGGTCAAGTATGTGTATTTTACCCCTGTTCTACATGGTCCTCTAGGTTATCCAGTTTGCTCTCATAAGTAGAAAACACACAGTAATGAATTGGCTGATAACATCATAATATATAGCAAGTCGTGTCTGATGGGTTGGTGCTGGTTGACTGCCTGGCTGATGCCTTGCTGACGCCTCGCTTCTCTGCAGTTTCCTTGCAACTTTGTATCCCTGTGTTCGTCCATGACCAGTTATGAAATTTTCACACACCATGAATTGCATTATTATTGATTGAACTTTATAGAAAAAGTAGCTATGGTAGTAATAACAAGATGACTGACCACTAGTGAGCAATTGACTGAAGTATGTACCAGATCACTAACCATCCTGACTGCTCCATGCTGAATTTTATCACATACAGGAATGCATGATCTGGGTGCTCTGCCCCAGATGGAAACATTATTCAAAGGTCTGTATACCATTATGTGCTTTGTCTTTTTCATATAAGGTCTGTATTTTCAACACAGTCTTGCTCAAACTTGGTGCAGGCGGACATTAGCCAGTTCAAAGCCATGTTTAACTCAAACATGCTCACGATTCCCATAATCTGTGTCTGACCCAATCCACAGTTGAGCCGCTCATTCTTGTATCATTGAAAGCAAGTGCACAGCTCAAGTCTGAGCCAAGCTGTATTGAACGCAAAGCAAGAGCCAAGCCACAATTAAGACTATAGGCCTGAGAGTGTGCGACGTATGTGGCTGCATGCTGGACTAGCCGTGACAGAGTGGAGAGAGTGTAACTACATTTTCCAGGTATGCTCTGCGGGGCAGGTGGCGAGCACGTCGAGACGGAGGGGAAGGTGGGCGAGGTTCACAGGCCCGCCCTGCACCGTCACACGGGGAGCGGTGCTCCACTCCGCCGTCCTCTCCTCCTCTGTCAGCTCCAGCAGCAGCTCCAAATTCACCATTGGCTGCACATCCAGCATAGGGCACAGCATTATGCCTGCAAGCAAGACTCAGTTCCTTGTTTTCTCTCTAACCAAGAATAATAATAATGATTTGGTTTTGAAATGGTGCACTTTAGGTCAGTGTCGCAAAGCACTTTACATCTTATCGTACCTCATTTAATTTGGCAACCTTAGGACAGCTGTGTCTGTGCAGCATATGGATACTCAGTACTGGCCTACAAAAGGGCATGAGTCTGTCTGAGATGGCAATGTTGCTGTGTGTAATATCAATGGAGACATATTGTGGGTAATTTTTCAAACTTGACAAATTACACAAGACACCAGCACACAAAATCATACTTATTTCACGAGGTCAGAAGAACTCTATCATCCACTATGAAGAAAGCATGCATGCTATGGTTCATGCAACTGCAGATATAACCAGGGGAGCCTGATAGCCACTGAGCCATATCACGTCCCCAAATAGTCAGTGCTCACTGAACACTCGGACGTCCCTTGTTGATCGTGACCAGTCTTAGCAGCAAATATGCCAAGCACTGGCCACCAGTTACATGACTCACCTGTTGGATCTTTTTCTCTCTCCTCTTGCCTTGCAGCTTCTTTTGCGTCTCGTCATCATCCCTGCCCAAATACCACTCGCTCATTTATTGCCTTCACCAGAGACAAATGTGTTTCAGAAAACAGACAAGTGCCGTGTACGTCATTCACTCTGACCTTATCGTAATTTCCTGCTCAGGTTAGCGTGCAGTCGGTGCTCATCTTCCATTAAGAGCCATAAGCAAGTGGTGTAAATTCCACATCCCTATGGTGAGGAAGAGTCTATCCACTGTTAAATTCCCGACAAAGTTGTGCTAATTTATCCACAGTGAGGTGCTCACCACTGTGCTACCAGACTTATTGAATTAAACAAAATAAACAAGCAGACAACATGCCTCCTACACATTTGTCTCCATATAAAAAATAAAAAGTATTTTTCTTTATAAATCTATTCATAACACAGCCTTTTGGGAATGGATTTTCTGCTGCATTGGTTCAACACAATGCAAACTCAGGACTTCTTTCCAGTGAGGCTTAAAGCATTGCTGCACTTAAAACCTTTGCTGTGCAACTGCAAGGCAGATGTTTATTGATCAGTGCCCTGTTAGATATGGGCCCTGCTATTGCAAAAAAGTCAGAAGACAGTGTTCATGCTCAACTTGATTTTGTTTGACCAGGTGAGAACTCAAGAGACCAGATACTCGTTTGTAAGCGACCTGGACAACCAAAATGACAAATGATGATTGCTTCGAAAAGCTGCTCTCTCGGGACAACTGCGTCGTTCGCTTCCTTTCCTCTCCTTACGACGTTTCGCCTCACACGTTAGAGGCATCCTCAGGGAGAGTGTGCGTGTGTAGTGTTTGTGACTCCTATACATATATATATGTTGAGTCATTTCTACTATAGGGGGTCCACACCCTGAATCACATTAACACAAATCTCCTTGTCCTGCTCACACCCCGGAATTGCAATAATCCCTTCCTGCTCTCCCTAATTTGCATCTCATGAAAGAAACTTCCAAATCCCTGGTGATCCCCCTCCGATGTCCACACCCCAGAGCTCTAAATCTATGCACTACTGACTTCAATAACTGGCCTCTAGCTTTGGCTGCGCTTTATCCTCATTTCTTGTTTGCGATTCATAGTCTTTTCTGTCTTTTGAATCTCTGTGCTTCACGAATTAATCTTGGACCTTTATGGCGGATGGCTGCTAGTACTTGTATCTTGTCAAAATCGATTCTGTGTTGTTCATCTACACCGTGTGCTGCCGTTGCTGATTTATCCGTATGCAGCAAACGTACTGCTGCCTCGTGTTCTCTTTTTCTTGTGGCTATTGTTCTTCCTGTTTGTCCGATGTATACTTCGTCACAGTTGCTGCAAGGAATGCAATATACACCTTCTGTCTGTAATGGCAGTCGGTCTTTAGGTGATTTGAGTACATCTTGTATCAATGCTTATAGCTTAGGTGGAGCTGTTAACGCTATGGGTACTTTTTGCCACTATACATATATAAGAGTACGACAGGTTTTTACCGTTTCTGGCGATTATGCAGGTGTTAAGATCTTAACAGCTCCACCTAAGCTGTAAGCATTGATACTGCATTGTCCTGAGCTGACTGACTTTTGGCAACGGCTGACACTGGCAATTAGGCTCAAAAGGAAGCCATTGTCTGGTTGAGGCCAGTCAGTTTGAAGGACAATGCATAGGTTATCAAAGCTACCTGTTTGCATATTTTTCCACTAGTATGTGTGGCTTTTGCAAACTGGACACATTGTGAAATGTGTCTATTTTGGTGTTTGGGAACTTAACACCTGCATAATTGCCTGGCAATTATGCAGGTGTTCAGACCTTAACACCTGCATAATCGCCAGAAACGGTAAAAACCTGTCCTACTCTTATATACGGTCTTCACAACCCACCAGAAGATACAAGACGTATTCAAATCACCTAAAGTCTGAATGCCGTTACAGACAAGGCGTATATTGCTTTCCTTGCAGCAACTGTGAGGAAGTACACATCGGACAAATAGGAAGAATAGCCACGAGAAAAAGAGAACACGAGGCAGCAGTACGTTTGCTGCATACGGATAAATCAGCAACGACAGCACACAATGTACATAAACAACATAGAATCGATTTTGACAAGAAACGAGTACTAGCAGCCATCCGCCATAAAGGTCCAAGATTAATTCGTGAAGATCTCGAGAATCACAAGACAGAAAAGACTATGAACTGCAAACAAGAAATTCGGATAAAGCTCAGCCAAACCTGGAGGCCAGTTATTGAAGTCAGTAGTGCATAGATAAAGAGCTCTGGGGTGTGGGCATCGGAGGGGGGTCACCAGGGGTTTGGCAGTTTCTTTCATGAGATGCAAATTAGGGAGAGCAGGAAGGGGTTATTGCAATTCCGGGGTGTGAGCAAGACAAGGAGATTCGTATTAATGTGATTCAGGGTGTGGACCCCCTACGGTAGAAATTACTCAACACACACATAGTACCCACATATATATAGGAGTCACAAACACTACACATGCACACTGCGCCTGAGGATGCCTCTAACGTGAGGCAAAACGTCGCGAGGAGGGGAGAGGCAGCGAATGACGCAGCTGTCCCGAGAGAGCAGCTTTTCGAAGCAATCATCATGTATCGAGCCATGAAAACCTAAATCATTACAAAATGACAAATGCTGAACAAACCAAAGTACAAGAATGAAGTAAGGAGTAATTAGAAAAAAACAACAACACTACGACATAAATAACAAAAAATACATCAATGTTAACTAAAAAGGTAAATATTAGAATCCCTGAAATGCAGATCATCTTTGGAAGACTACCTCCATATAGACTATAGCCAAGTGTGTAAACGACATAAACATAAAACAGCGTAGTTAACTATGGCACTAACATGTAAACATAACTACGGGTTATGACAATGCCACTCCTAGTAAAGTTAGTAAAAGTCGACAATTTATCAAACTGTGATTCAGATGGAAGAGTGACCGAAGAGACGTATCAACTATTCAACACGAGTAATGAAGCCATCGCGATGAACCCAAATGGTTTGCGATGCCATCGCCATGGCCGAAGTTGTATGCATTTTATAATAGTTATTTATCACCAAGATTTAAAAGACCCTGATGAAATTGGCCGGTTTTTTATAGTGAGCCCCTACTAATAATAGAACTTTACAGTTACATTTTGTTCGTATTTGATTGTCGTTTACAAGACACTACTTTAGTTTGATGGACAGAGCTGATGTACGAAAACTTTCAACCTCAGTTGCAAAGAACATTAAACAAAAAACGAGCAAGAAGAGGATCGGTGAGTAGCTCACTAACGTTGAGAACTGCAGCAAGACGTGGCATGGAGTGTCATCGGTGAGCTGGTCTGGAAGAGTGGAGGTTCCTCGATGAGGGCACGTGAACACGGCACTGTTCTTCACGCGTAAAACCACTAATGGAGAGGCCACCGTCTGCCGCAGCACCTTCATGGCTTGCGCGATGGCCTCCTCAAGGGTGTCATCTGTGACAAGCAGGTCCATGTTACAACGCCATGGTAAGCATACTGCAATCATAGCTGCTGAGATGTCTATTAGACTTTATCATTTCAAGAAAAGTTTGAATATATTTAAATGCTATTTTATTTTACTATTATTACAATTGTTTACCAAACCAGTAGACTTTCTTTCGCATGTTTGACATTTCTCGTCTTCACATCAACCCGCTGCTCAACAAACCAGGCATCGGTCCAAATGTCCCCGAAATGTATCGACTCATAATGAACCTCTACACTCATCACCACTGATATAATCAAAACCATTGCCTTAGTTGGGCTTCCCCTCGATTATTGAAACTCCATCCTTGTTCGATTTTGATTGAGTAACCTAATGAACCTCTAACAGTTGCAAAACAATCTTTCCATTGTCTTCCTTGGTGCCCATCATCCTCAGCTATATTCCCTCATCTGCCTCCACTCCCTCCTCTGGATTCCCATCGTCAGCAGCAGCCATCAACAAGATCGTGAGCTGCCTGTGACACCACCACACTTCAATTCTCGCTCACCCCCCTGTAATTCTCTTCGCTCTCTTCACTCTGAACGGCAATTCAGAGTAGAACGCTCCACAGCAGGACTCACAACCACCTCCCAATAATATAGAATGGAGTAGCACCGTCACGGCCAGGCATAGTACCACAAAATAATACTTAACGTCTTACGATGAAAACAATGATTCTCATGACTAACCAGTAATATCGTGTGAGCGGAGCCACACTGCTCCAAACACGAGGTCTGCGTGCGCGTAACCATCAGCGATACCTTTAGTGTCGCGGAGCACCAATTCCAGGGAAAAACAGCCTCTCAGTCGAAACAAGATGTCACTGCTGTCCAGCACCACCTGTGGCACAGTTATCGCTGCTGCGTGCAGAGGCTCGAGGACCCCAGTGTGTGTATATGTGTGTGTACATTACCCATCCGCAATGGCATGGTTCAGCAGTCGCGCGTTCGCAGCTTGTTAAAAGATTCGCGGCTCGATTTTAGCAGGACATTCTGGTTAAGCCAATTAAATGTACAATTTATAACGCGCGCAGTGTTCAATGGTTAAGGTATTGGAAGAGATAACGAATCAGAGGCGCGAGGAAACCCCAGGGAGGCAGGGAGAGGAAAGGCAGCCACGCAGGTTGACGGTGATTGCCAAATCCAGCGCCCTATGCAGCGTTTTGTGACTCTCGGGTGAAAGGCGATCAAGATATGCAAATATTATATATTATGATGTAATCGGTCAATTCATATATTTTTTAGCTGGAGGAGGAAACTGAAGAACCAAGAGGAAACCCATGCAAAACATGGGGAGAAAACAAACTCCACGCAGAAATGCATCTGAGACGAGACTCGAACTGCCTCGGACAGCAACTTGTCTCTGAGGAGGCGCTGATGTTACCGTTCCATAAGACCCCCTGGTAGGGGTAGTAATAAGGGGCCTGCTTTAGAGATAGGAACTAGCATTCGAGATAACAGTCGGTGTCAGGGACAGTAAGTAGTAAGTGGTGGGAATATTGCAGCATCGGAAAGGATCTAGTCTGTGGCACGACACGCGTATGCTACCACCCTACGTTTGTATTCACCATCACAATCAATGCGCGCCGCCTGCTTGACAGTGGACGTTAAAGATCCCGTGCTATGTGCAAGCGAAGCGCAGGCAATAGCGTTCCGGCATCACGGTCCAAATTAAAAACGTTATGTGGAAATTATCTAACAAGGGATTACACAACGCAGAGCCTTCTACTGGCGGGCCCGCTCGCACATCGGGTGCCGAGTCGCCCCACACCTCACGGTGACAGCTGCCATAGCGGGCGCCATTTAAAACGTTGACAAGGATCGCAGTTGTAATCGCTGCTAGATCGTGACGATGGCGAAGTGAGACGGAGCGGGCGAGCCGCCCCATTTGCAGGCGGTTTCAACGCCAGTGTAACGCCAGCACTAGTCTACCGGTACGGGGGATTTCAACATGTGCAGCTCAAGACCCACCTGGCCCACTCTGGTCTCCACGGACCACTAGGCGGCCCTCGCGCCTAGTACTCGTGTTTGCGTTAATAATAATTGCATTTATAGAGCGCTTTTCACCCGAGGGTCACAAAGCGCTGCACAGCGCTGCGGAGAGAACGGCACGTCAACGACATAAGAGCGGAAAATCAGCAACAATAATTTTTTGGGTTTTTTACAAATCCGAGCTGTGGCGAGTCGCCATGTCAACAACAACATCAGAACAGTTCGACTGAAAGTCAAACAGCAGCGACAATTTATAGGACAAAGTAAGCAAAATAATTTCTTAAACAAACAAGGAAGGAACACATGTTCCCGAGTAGTGCGGATCGAAAGAGAGCCAACATCCCGCACGGCACCACTGAGTCGCATCAACAGTCCAAGCCGGAGCAAGGAATCTATGTGGAGGAGAGGCGTGAAAGAGAGTGGAGGAGGAGGATGAGCAGCCGCGAAACTCACCATGGCTGCTGCTGCTGCTGCTGCCCGGTCTGGCAGCCGCGTGGGCGCGACCTCTGACCCCGTGCGCGGAATCGATTCGCTCCATCACACTGAATAAATGGACGCGGCTGATGTCGTTGCCGGAGAGCCGTGTGTATCGATTGCATCGACATTTTTTAATGGAAACTCGCCAACGCGATTCTCTGCGTAGTGACGTTTCCGCCCCCGGTCGTTCTGCGTGGTGACGTCACGCGAGGGGAACTCGGGCTCCGCGCTCGGTGGGAAGCGAGGTCGCGACCGCGGAGCGGACGGCTCCATCAGCGGCTCCCGTAGCGGTGACCGCGGCGGCTATCACAGCTATACAGTTACAGCACCAACAGCAGCGATGGCAGTAACAGCAGCCACTGTGTTGCTGGTGCGAGGCGCGAGGCCGCGACTGGGCTCTGTGCTGCAGCAGCAGCAGCGAGGTGCCGCGCTCAAGGTGACTGGGACGAGGCCCTGGGCCTGACTCTCTCCTGCCCCCCTCCTCACACTGTCTCTGCGCGGTCCCGCTGCCCGCTCTCTCCCCGCTCTCTCCCCGCTCTGTACTCTACTCGTAGAGCGATTCACGGCTCAATGCATGAGAATTGCTCTCTATAGCTGTACTATCAGAATCGCCGTGTCAAGTGTTCTCTCTCCGTCGCTAGTGTTTCAAGTGTGCACAACACGGCCAAGCAATATGTCCAGTCCGTGAACAGTGGTCAAAACATGGTTTAAATTGCATTTAAAAAAACTGAACGTGTTATGGCTTCAAAATAATGATGAAACAGTACCTCTAGCGATAACTCTCGAGATCGCCTCAAAGACGGTGTCTGGGACCTGTCAAAGTTTGTTAGAGCTTCTATACCAGAAAATTCGGTCACGAAGATTTGGTACTGGAAAAGTGTGTCCTGAAATTTTTGAGTTAAAGAACTCGCTCTAAACGAACCTTACCGTGTATATTGTTTGAAATGTACCCAACCAAACCTGTTACAAATAATAAATGTACATGTTCTCTGTGCCTGCACGGGGAAGGGCGATCCAGAGAGGGAACGAGGGTTGTGTGCAGCGCTTTATGACCCTGGGGAGAAAGCGCTATAGAAGTGCATTTATTATCATTTGATTTGAAAGTGGCCGTCATGAAAAATAAGTTGTGCACGTCTGCTCTAATCCGTCTCGTGAAAATAAATGTTATTGCTGATTTGCTGTTCTTGTGTCGTTGTTGTTGCTGACATGCCATTCTCGCCACAGCTCTGTGCAGCGCTTTGTGACCCTCGGGTGAAAAGCGCTATAGAAGTGCAACTATTATTATTATGATTTTGTGACTCCTCAGATTGGGCGGCACGGTGGCCCAGTGGGTAGCGCTGTCACCTCACAGCAAGAAGGTCCCGGGTTCGAATCTCAGCTCGGATGCCTTTTTGTGTGGGGTGTGCATGTTCGCCCCGTGTCCGCGTGGGTTTTCGCCGGACACTCCGGTTTCCTCCCACAGTCCAGAAAACCTGCTGCTGCGTAGGTTAATTGGCTTGCAGACTAAATTACCCGCAGTCCCCAGGATGGACTGGCGTCCCATCGGGGGTATGTCCCTGCCTTGCGCTCTGTGTCTGCCGGGATAGGCTCTGGCTCACCACGACCCTGTACATTGAGATGAGACTCTGCAGATTGTCCATTAATCCAAATACATATTACTTTTATACCAATGAACTACAGACTCACTGATAAATATTGTAATCTACCATTTCAGTGTGATTTCTATTGCCCTTAGAGTTCGTGTGTGACCACCTGATCTGCTCATTGCGAATGATTTGTTTGACAAACAGGCAAGTATGCACACGAGTGCACGATGTGGAAGACGTGGCTGGTTGTCCTATCTCATGGGGGAGAGGATCCAAGACAACTTCAAAACGAATAGCAAGTTGATTGTGGTAGAGGGGAATCTGGCCACTGGGAAGACAACACTGGCCAAAGATCTCGCCAAAAAACTGGGTAAGATAGCCCAGATCCATCGCTGGTGTTTAAATTCAGTAAATTTATGGAATGAGACAAGAAAGGTAACTTTATAAATAGCTATTTTACAATCTCTGATCTGGATTCGGTTTAAAAAATCTATGCTTTTAAATTAGTACTTGGGTGGCAAATGAGCCTACACCATTGAGCATTTGAAGCTCAGAGACAGGTTTGTAGATGGTCCTCAGTGAAGCGGATTCCTATGAACCTCTAATATTAGAATGCGGTGACCTAAATGGTACGTGTCAACTTTTGTAAAGTAGAGCAGAGCTGAGTTAAGATTATGTATAGCAATTATCGTCCCCAACTGAACACTTACATGCTCGTGCAGTCACCTTGTGACGCAGAAGGAGAACTGCCACTGTGTGTTCCCTTCACATGATTCAGATGCGATTCGTATATGGCGCTGGAGATAATGAAGAATTTAATGAAGCGGCGCATACATGCAAAGGTGAACAATATAAGTATAATGTATAATTAATCTGATTGTCCCTTGTGTTAGATATGCAGTACATGCCAGCTGCAGATGTGCACTACTGGGACCACATTACGGGCGACAAGTCTATCCTGGATCCGCGCTACAGTGGCATGTGCAGCTTGGAAAATTTCTTGGCCAATCCAAAGAACCCAGATGGAAATTCTTTTCGCTTGCAGCTGTGGATGTATAACGTGCGTATGCTGCAGTACTCGGATGCACTGGTTCACCTGCTCAGCACCGGTAAGCAAAATGGGTGTATAGTTCACTCTAATAATAATAATTGCACTTAAGCTATGGGTACATTTTGCCGGTGTACATATGTAAAGACTAGAAAAGGTTTATACCATTTCTGGCAATTATACAGGTGTTAAAATATTAAAACACCAACATAGACACCTTTCATAAAGTGTCTAGTTTGCAAAAGCCACACATACTTTTGGTGAAATATGCAAACAAGAACCTTTTATAACATATGCATTGTCCTTCAAACTGATTGGCCTGCACCAGACATGGCTTTCCTTTGAGCCTGATTGTCAGTGTTAGCCAATGTTACCAAAAGGCAGTCAGCTCAGGACAATGCACTCTGTTGGGATGTTAGGTCTCTTCCGATCCGCACCTGCTCGGGAACATATGTTCCTTCCTTGTTTGCTTAAGAAACAAGAAACTTTATGTCCTATAATTTATCGCTACCGTTTGACTTTTAGTTGCACTTTTCTGATGTCGTTGTTGACATGGCGTTCTCGCCACAGCTCGGATTAAAAAAAAGAACCGCTGTTGCTGATTTTCTGTTCTCTGTCGTTGTTGATGACGTGCCGTTCTCTCAGCAGCTCGTATTTGTAAAAAAAAAACCTCACGTTTTTTTTATTATTGCTGATTTGCCGTTCTGATGTCGTCGTCGTCGTTGTTGACATGCCGTTCGCTCCGCAGCTCTCTGCAGCGCTTTGTGACCCTCGGGTGAAAGGCGCTCTATAAATGCAATTATTTTTATTAACAATGCTTAGTAGCTCAGGTCGAGCTGTTTAAGCGATGGGTACTTTTTGCCAGTGTACATATGTAACGACTAGGACAAGTTTTTACCATTTATAGCAATTATACAGGTGTTAAAATCTTAAAAGACCGAAATGGACACGTTTCACAAAGTGTTTAGTTTGCAAAAGCCGCACATACTTGTGGTGAAATATGCAAACATGTTTGCATATGCAAGCATGTTCGGCCTATTACCAGTAAACCATTAAGCATTTTGAGAATCATTCATCAGCTCCGAAAGTCAAGAACCGGCAATCAATTCCAGTGGTTTTTTGATAGGGTGAGGGTAGGGGTACTCACACTGTATTCCAGCACATGTGATGTGCCAATCAACTGATGGTGGTGCACACATTGATATTGCTAGGTGGGTAAAGATGGAGGGTGTTTAATTAAATTGTCCCATTGTTTCAACCGCCACACTGGGACATAGAATCAATTTCGTGCACACACACTTGCAGGTACAATATGCTTCCCCCACTTTGGCAGTGTGCATTTGAGTGATAGGGTGGCACAGTGGTAACACGTGCCTTACAGCAAGAAGGACTTGGGTTAAATTAGCAACTTTGGAAACTTTTTATAATTTTAAAGTTCTTCCCCTTTTCTGCATGTGTTTCCTCAAATATCTCCAGTTTTCTCACGTAGTTAAATAAAACAGAAAGTAGCCAAACATCTCAATGATTAAAACTTACCGTCAAATTACACATTGGATTATGCATAGCATAGCAACATCACCTGTAGGTTTTCATGGCTCGATGAATGATTATTGCTTCTAAAAGCTGTTCTTTCGGGATAACCACGTCAATCACTCCTGCTCTCTCCTTTGCGACAAAAGGAAGAGTGATTGACTCAGTTATCCCGAAACAACAGCGTTTGGAAAAAATCATCATAACCTGACTTCAAATACTGGACAGGCCCTACCTGAAAAAGGGATGAGACCAGTGATGCTTTTTTTGGGTAAATGAGCATAATACTATTAACGTCAGTCAGTCACGATTGGCTATACCGTATATGTGCAGTTTTTTACGTGTACATTGCCAAAGTTGTTTATCGTGCTTGATACACTGCATTGGTAACAGGAGGTTGATGTGTATCTGCTTACGATTTCCCCACAGGCCAGGGAGTGGTGCTGGAACGGTCCTTGTTCAGCGACTTTGTCTTTCTGGAGGCTATGCACAAGCAAGGCTACATCCGCAAGCAGTGTATGTCCCATTGAGCAGCTTTTTGTTGCCTATTGCTTCATTGTTTACAGAATCGGTCACCAACCACCTTGGTATGGCACCCCCCCCAATCAAGATTTCTGGTCTGTATGACCTCCCCCACTCCCCCCATCCCACTCATGACACTAAAATCCTTTTGGTACATAGAAACTACAAATTACCGTGGACATTCTCTTGGGCATGTTCCCTGTTCCCTCCTCTGGCTGCCGCTCTACCATTAGCCTCCGCCACTTCTGCCCAAACTCCTGTTTCGTGTTACTCAACATTAAATACCTCTGAACATCCACGAGCCTAGCTTAAAAGGAAACACCAAGCCATTCTTGCAAAGTAGCAGTCATCTTTTGGAAGGACACACCTCTCTGCAGATTACTGCCCAGAACCAGTTTGACCAAGATCAAAACACCTTGATAGGTTACAACTTAATACATCGACAACTCCTGCATGAGCTACTGCAGGTTGCCCTAATGGTAACATCTCCGCCTCACAGAAAAAGGGTTCTGCCCAAGGTGGTTCAATTCACGCACTGGGTGCCTTTCTGTGTGGATTTTGTGTTCTCTCCCCCTGTTCTGCGTGGGTTTCCTCAAGGTTCTCCAGTTTACTCCCAAAACAAAACAAAAAACTTCTTTAATGAATTGACCGATAATATAATACGTAGGAAGCAGTGTCTGGCGGGTTGTGCCAGCTGACTGCCTGGCTCACTCTGCCCCTCTCCACAGTTTCCTCACGGATGCATATTAGTGTCCCATCCATGACCAGGTGTGGAATGTGACTTGAATTCAAAAGTATAAAAATATTTTTACAGTAGCAACATTGGCTGCATAAAATATGACAGTTGATGGGATATCCCTCTAATAAACTTCACATGCGGCTCATTGTTGATTCTAGGATGTAGTTACATGCCATTAACCTACAGGAGCCAACTAAGCCCTTTATTGGTATTTTCCATGTGTAGTATTTATGCTGCCCTTCTTGAAAAGCTTTTATCCCCCCTCAAGCAGATCTGACCCTAAAATTGAGAACTGCAATGTTTTTCAAAGTAATGTATCATAGTCATATATATTTTAGGATAACCTTAGGGTGTTTAAACTTTTATATGACATTTAAAGAGTGTAGGCCTTGTTTATTATGGTAGCCATAACGTAAGATAGTTTTCCACTTAAATTTGGCATGAACATGAACTAAAGCAACTTTCCACAATTAAACATTCCATTACAAATTATTTGATAAGGCCTGCTATTGAAATGGGTAATGCGGTGATAATACTTGAGCCTCACAGCTAACCAGTTCTGGGATTTATTCCCAACTTGGTTGCCTTTCTGTGTGGAGTTTGAATGTTTTTTCCCATTGTTTTGCACGGGTTTTCTCTTGTTTTACAGTTTCCTCCAATAACTAAAAATAATACAATGTTACTAGATATTGATGATTGCTTCGAAAAGCTGCTGGACAGCCGCGTCGATCGCTCCCTCTCCTCGCGACGTTTCGCCTCACACGTTAGAGGCGCAGTATGCGCCTGAGAATGCCTCTAACGTGTGAGGCGAAACATGCTTCCAACGTGTGAGGCGAAACATCGCGAGGAGAGGAGAGGGAGCGATCGACACGGTTGTCCCGAGAGAGTCGCTTTTCGAAGCAATCATCATGCATCGAGCCATGAAAACCTACATCGTAACTAGATATTGACCTCTATTTTAACATGGTTTTAGGTTTAAAATTGGTACTCACAACGTTTTACCAAATACTTTTTTTCAGTTGTTCGACGTCACATCACATGTGACAGTGCAGGAAGACTCGGTTCATGTAGTGATTAGTGCAGCATAGCCCATGGATTATTCTACAACAACCGAAGTAAATTCATCCACAGATCCATTTATATGTGATACTGTATCCTCATGTCATTTTTGATACAAGGTGTTATATAGCATATTGCCATAACACTAACAGGCTGTTCAAACTGTCGACAAATAATTGCGCCATTGTGATAGCCTTGCCTTTTAAGAATGGCACATATGTTAGATGTACCAATGATTCACTTTAACTGCAGGTTATGACTACTCCACATAGACTTTAGCCTAAGCAAAATGACATTATCAGGAATGCGATTTTCACTGCGGTTTTAAATGTATTATATGGGCTCATACGGTGTTTTGTGACTCATAGGTGTTGATTACTATAACGAGCTAAAGGCAGTCAGCATATGCGAGTTCCTTCCGCCACACTTGGTGGTGTACATCGACATGCCTGTGGAGGAGGTGCAGGCCCGTCTCAAGCAGAAGGCCAAGGTGACAGCACTTGCTACCTTTTCCCGAGTTCCTGGGTCATGGCTTGGCTCCGATTTGGCCACTAACATGGCTCAACTGCTTTCACAGATGCGTTAGTGACTTAGCCGTGTCTTGACTTATGCTCAGGTCATGTAAATAATGACCGAGACTGGGCCTATGCCGAAAATTAGCTTAAGTGAAGTATGGCTTTGAGCCGGTTCACCTGAGCCACAGCCAAAGTTGAACTGAGCCGTGGCTAAAAAGCACAGTGCTATAGAGTTGTATTACTTGTTACCCACAACATTTATATTTTTGCTACATTGGCAGTGGTGCTTAATCGCACGTAAAGCTGTTTGGCTTGTAGAGAGACAAAAGAGGACCTTCATTTGTTTGTGGCTATTTTGGTTGAAATGCAAATAAAATTAAGTTTATGCTTTATACATATGTTAGGCCTCTTGTATAATTCCGTAAAGCTAGCGCATGGTATGTGTAATTTTCATCATCATAATATGGTTAGGTATTTTGTGGAAAAGCATCATCTATGTGCGTCCTTGGCATTTCCTTGCAGCCACTGGAGCAGAATATCTCCCCTGCCTACTTGACAGACATAAATGCTTGCTACAAGCAGATGTTCCTGCCAGAAGCCAGGTAGTACAAGTATTTTATTTTATTGCACCACAATCACAAGCTTTTTTGGGAAATATATACGTGTTACTATACTACTATCTAGCTGGACATATGACAGACTAAAGCATTCTTATGTAATAAGTATAACAGGTTTTTACCATTTCTGGCCATTATACAGGTGTTAAGATCATAAAACACCAAATTAGACACATTTCACAATGTGTCCAGTTTGCAAAAGCCACACATACTTGTGGCAAAATATGCAAACAGGAAGCTTTGATAACATATGCATTGTCCTTCAAACTGATTGGCCGACACCAGACATGGCTTTCTTTTGAGCCCGATTGTCAGTGTCAGCCAGATGATGCCAAAAGGCAGTCACCTCAGGACAATGCAATATCAATGCTTAATAGCTCAGGTGGAGCTGTTTAAGCCATGGGTACTTTTTGTCAGTGTACATATGTAATAAGTAGAACAGAATAGGTTTTTTTACCATTTCTTGCTAGAAATGGTCACATGCGTCTCACTCCCAAACCTGTGCAACGGACACCATGCAATGTGGACAGACATGTTTCACTGTATACCGTATATAACTGTTATATCTTCTGGTACATTTCCACTTGCAAGAATGCTTTAAGCTATTGGTACTTTTTGCCAGTGTACATATGTAATAAGTAGAACAGAATAGGTTTTTTACCATTTCTTTAAGCTATTGGTACTTTTTGCCAGTGTACATATGTAATAAGTAGAACAGAATAGGTTTTCTCTCCTCTCCTCGCGACGTTTCGCCTCACACGTTGGAGGCATCCTCAGGCGAAGTGTTCGTGTGCGGCTTCTTATATGTGTGGGCGTGATGCGTGTGTTCTTTGTTGTGTGAGTCCGCCTCTATGTCACCTTGACACTAATTTCCATATCCTATTCCCACCCCCGGAACTGTGATTTTCCCCTCCCTGCTTTGTCTGTGGCTAGTCCCCTAATTTCCATCTCATGAAAAGATGCCCCTCACACATTTACACGATCCCTCTCTGATGTCCTGCAGTCCTGACTTCAATAACTGGCCTCCAGGATGGGCTAAGTTTTATACGCATTTCTTGTTTTCGATTCATGATGCTTTTAGTCTTCTGAATCTCAATTGCTTCACGAATTAATCTTGGACCTTTATGGCAGATGGCTGCCAGTATTCGTATTTTATCAAAATCGATT
>JAZEWT010000011.1:1687511-1698623 GCA_036362905.1 Mordacia mordax
GAGGAGAGGAGAGAGAGCCATCGACGCGGCTGTCCCGAGAGAGCAGCTTTTCGAAGCAATCATCATGCATCGAGCCGTGAAAACCTACATCATTACAGAATAGGTTTTTTACCAATTCTTTTTACCATTTCTTACTAGAAATGGTACCAATAGCTTAAAGCATTCTTGCAAGTGGAAATGTACCAGAAGACATAACAGTTATATACGGTATACAGTGAAACATGTCTGTCCACATTGCATGGTGTCCATTGCACAGGTTTGGGAGTGAGGCTCGTGTGACTGTCGTTTGGGAGTGAGGCTCGTGTGACTCGTTTTGGAGCAAGGCTCGTGTGACTCGTGTGGGAGTGAGGCTCATGTGACTAACTGTAGTTCGGGAGTGAGGCTCGTGTGATTCGTTTGGGAGCGAGGCTCGTGTGACTCGTTTGGGAGTGAGACTCGTGTGACTGTCTTTGCAGAAAAGTGTCAGAGGTCTTGGAGTACAACTGGAAAATTGCAGAAGACACCGAACGGGTCAGTTTGACAATTGAACACTAAATATGTCCTGTCGGTGTTGATGATGAGATTTTCTCTCCATAGCTATTCTTTCGGGATAGCTGTGTTGAGTGTTCCTCCTTCACAACGCTTTGCTTACCATATTGGAGCCATCAGTTTTTCTCAATGGTTTTGCCAAAACATTTTATCATATCTGCAGTGCGTTGAAAGTGTGTTCTGATGTTAAAACTCTTAACGTACCGTAGATATATATCACATTTTATTGAATAATTCAGGTGATGCCTCAAACATGAGGGAAAGGAGAGCGAAGAGACACTCGAAATGGGTATCCCAAAAGAACAGCTATGGAGAGCAATTATCATACACGGAGCCATAAAAACGTATCAGCATATCGGGGTTCGTAGTCTCATTATCATCAATTCCTGCCTAATCCTGTAGAGGGACGCTAGGGCCTACAACCTATCCTGGCAGACATAGAGCGTAAGGTGGACTATACCCAGGATGTGACGCCAATATATTGCAGGGCACTGGGGGCAATTTACTCAGCGGGCCAATTAACCTCGGCAGCAGCATGTCTTTGCAGAGTGGGCGACGACCTGAGTACCCAGCGAAAACTCACGCGAACATGGGGACAACACGCAAACTCCACACAGGAAGGCACCTGAGCCATGAAACAAACCCGGGACCTACTCACTGCACCACTGTGCCGCCCTGTGGTCTCATAAGCGTTTAATATTTTTACAGATTGTTACTGTAAGTTTATCTGCCCTTTGATTTTATGCATTGTTATGTTGGTCATTTCAAAAATTGTTGTGTTGCCGGAATCCCCCATTGAGAGCCTACAAGCTCACTGGATACTTTCTACTGTAATAATAAACATTTATCTAGCTATAAACATTTATTTAACAAATCCGAGGATGTTTTACACCTGAATAATTACCATACCGAAGGAAGGTCAACAGGTCATTGAACAGAATTCTTTACTAGGTTTTATCTCGTTAACGCCAGCGAAACAACATTGTTAGAGGCAACGTAGGAGACCTTAGTGTACATGGATAAGAAGTTTCACAAATCTGTGATTCACAAACACTCCCCTCCAGAGAAGTGAGGTGCCTTATCACCGCACTGGACTGGAAATGAGGAGAGCTGCAGCAAATCAGTTAAAGCACTGGCAACAGAAAATGCTGCAGTTGGGAATACACATTTGCGTGTGTGAATGTGCATTACAGGTGTATGAGGACATCATCAATTTGAATTGGGACAAAAATCCATGGAAGGAGCAGGACAACGTCACCTTGTTTCACATCCGTGATTTGTAAGTGGGTCTCGTGCTGAACGCTAATAGTAATAGCGTGGTAAGGTGGCAAAGTAATAACGCTTGAGCCTCACAGCAAGAAGAACTTTGGTTCTTTCCTGTGTGGAGTTTGTATGTTCTCTCCCTGTTCTATATGTGTATCCTCCAGGTTCTAGAACCATAGAAAATATACAACTTAACTGGTATTAGTAGAGAACGTTTAACACAATATCCAAAAATACCAGCTCTTAATGGCCATTCTTATACACCCAGCCATGAACATCTACATGACTACCTTGGTGACTGATATTGTCCAGTATGCTGTATTGTCCAAACCTATTTAGAGTGCTGTGATTGTCTCATTCGTACACATACCTTCTCGCTTCCCCTTGTATTCCCAGCATGTCTGACAAGATAAAAGTAGCCAGCCTGATTGTCACAACAACATTTGTCCCAGAAGTCACCATTGGGCCGCACGAAGTTGAAGATATTTATTACTCCTACCGCGATGTGAGTTCCCAGTCACCACTCGTCTTCACCACACATCCACACACATGCATTGAATAATGTATGGCTGTGTATATTATTTCTTACTGTAGTAGTATATGTATATTGGCCTTGAATGACCTTTAAGCTTTAATACTTTATCAGTCAACCAGGTGTGACTCAATTGGTATCACACCACTGCTTTCAATGTCTTTACAAGTGATAATTACAGGAGCTTTGCTATGGCTATTGTCAAATACTTCAAGTCTTTTTTTGTAACTTATTTATGCCTAAACTGTGTTAGACAACCCTCAATGATTTTGTTTTTGTCAGATCACATGTTTGGAGTAAATTTTCCCATTGCATGTTCTCCCCATGTCCACGTGGGTTTTTGCCGGGCACGCTGGTTTCCTCCCACAGTCCAAAAACACATAGCTGCATAGGTTAATTGCCTTGCAGATTAAATTGCCTACAGTGCCAGGTGGTGGACTGGCGTACGATCATGGATATATCCCTGCTTTGCGCCCTGTGTCTGCCGAGATAGGTTCCGGCTCACCGCGACCCTGCATAGGACTTAGCGGTTTCTGACAATGAGATGAGCTGTACAGACACCACAACAATCAAATAGCAAAATAAATATTAACATTTTTGAGAACTGTTAAATGCAGAAATAAGTCGTGATTCTTTTCACCGGTCAGTAGTGAGCCCCTAGAGAGTTGGTCTCTACAAAAGTATGAGTCTAGAGCAGATACTCTGTGCAATGCATCTTTCAGAAATTCACATTCCTCGGGTGGGGACAAGTCCATAAGACAACCGCTTTTGACTTGCCCACAAAATGGTATAAATGTATGCGTCCTGAAGTGTATGTGGAGTGAATCCTTAAAAAGCAGGATGTGAACTCGCAAGTTTCATTAAAGTGACCATTGCAAGTCGTTAATATATATGACGATACTTGTTTTTCAGCTTCCTGGGCGGAAGTACGCACCAGGGTACAATGCAGATGTTGGTGACAAGTTTATCTGGTTGAAGTGAAAAAACACACCGTTGCACCAAACCTTGCTTCAAGATTAATGTTTAACATTTGCTTATTTCGTTGAAGTTGAATTGTACCTAAAAGAGATACACAAGTTGTAATTGAACTTTGGGTCAGGCCGTAAAGCTATGACTACATTTTTCGACACAACCAAACATAAATTTTCATCTGTAGAATGTACACGTAGCACCTATTATTAGTTCAGCTCACAGAAAGTTAAAAAAAACATTCTCACAACCGTAATGATGTAGGTTTTCACGGCTCGATGCATGATGATTGCTTCGAAAAGCTGCTCTCTCGGGACAGCCGCGTCGATGGCTCTCTCTCCTCTCCTCGCGACGTTTCGCCTCACACGTTGGAGGCTTCGCCTGAGGATGCCTCCAACGTGTGAGGCGAAACGTCGCGAGGAGAGGAGAGAGAGCCATCGACGCGGCTGTCCCGAGAGAGCAGCTTTTCGAAGCAATCATCATTCTCACAACCAACATTCAGCAATCAGTTATAAATCTACATGTTAATACAATACCCTCTTGAGTATGTTTGACTTGTCACAGTGACTCAGTTTGCTACATACGACAGTTTTGATTTCATTCCCGGTCTCAGGCACAGGATTATATTGAACATTTTCCTGAAAATACTAAATAAAATTTGTCACTCCTAATTAAAATTGGGTTTCCTGTGGGTTTGTCGTTTTTTTCACATAGCTAAAAAACAATGTAAATGTTATTGGCCAAACATCCAGAGCTGGTAAATTGAAAATAACTAAATTCAGATTACATATTGTAGCTTTGCCCTCTTATGGTAAAAGCATGGCAGGACCTCAAGCCACCTATGGCAGATTTGTGTTGACCAAGTGGGAAATACACGGCCCAATGTTGGAAAATTTTCAACAACAGATTTTATCAGTAGGGCACCATGGTGGCCCAGTGGGTAGCGCGGTCACCTCACAGCAAGAAGGTCCCGGATTCGAATCTAGGCTCGGGTGCCTTTCTGTGTGGCGTTTGCATGTTCTCCCCGTGTCCTCTTCGGTTTTTGCCGGGCACTCCAGTTTCCTCCCACAGTCCAAAAAATACGCTGCTGCATAGGTTATTTGGCTGGCAGACTAAATTGCCCGCAGTGCCCGGTGATGGATTGGCGTCCCATCGTTGGTATATCCCTGCTGTGCGCCCTGTGTCTGCCGGGATAGGCTCCAGCTCACCGTGACCATCCAGAGGACTAAGCGGTTTCTGAGAATGAGATGTGATGAGATTTTATCAGTACATCATACACTCAAGCATCGCTAGGTGGCGATGATGCGATCAGCTCCGAGCTGAGAGAAAAAACTCTGAAAAATGGTTAAGTGACATGACCAGCCAATAGGAACACTCCAAGGATTTGGAATAACTGCTGCATTATATATAGATTCTGGAGACTTAGGCTTTAGCGAATAAATAAGCGTAACAATTGTCATGATGTACATGTGGTGTGTAGGAATGGGAAACTCACTACTTGCAAGTTTTAGAAAGCAACCCATCTTGTAGTCCTTGCTATCTATGGATGCATTCTTCAGCGACATGGGGTGCTGCTGAACGTTGATCAATAAAGGTTGATCTTAGTTGTCAAGGCATTGTTCTCCCGCGATTCAAAAGTGCTGCAGTTATCCCTCTGCTCAAAAAAATCTGGCCTTGCATGCAACATCCCTGAATTATTACCCCATCTCAAATTTACCATTCCTGTCTAAGGTCCATGAACGTGCAGTAGCCGTGCAACTCCATAAACACGTCCTCAACAATGACCTCGATCATTTCCAATCTGAGTATGTGTGTCGTGCCTGTTGCTCCTTTATATATGTGGGAGCTATGTATGTCTCGAGTCTTCTTTTGTTGTTTGGGGGTCTACAT
The DNA here is from genome assembly GCA_036362905.1 of Mordacia mordax. Lineage (NCBI taxonomy): Eukaryota > Metazoa > Chordata > Hyperoartia > Petromyzontiformes > Petromyzontidae > Mordacia > Mordacia mordax. Next base: position 1,692,694 of record JAZEWT010000011.1, read on the forward strand.
CTGAATCACATTAACACTAATCTCCTTATCCTATTCACACCCCGGAACTGCGATAACCCCCTTCTGCTTTGTGGCTAGTCCCCTAATTTGCATCTCATGAAAGAACCTCTCACACCTGGCGATCCCCCTCTGATGTCCACACCCAATAGCTCTATATCTGTGCATTATTGACTTCAATAACTGGCCTCCAGGATTGGCTGAGCTTTATATTCATTTCTTGTTTTCGGTTCATGGTCCTTTTTGTCTTGTGAATCTCAATTGTTTCATGAATAAATCTTGGATCTTTATGGCGGATGGCTGCTAGTATTCATAATTTATCAAAATCGATTCTGTGTTGTTTATCTACACTATGTGCTGCTGTTGCTGATTTATCCGTGTGCCACAAATGTACTGCTGCCTGGTATTCTCTTTTTCTTGTGGCTATTCTTCCTGTTTGTCCGATGTATACTTCCTCACAGTTGCTGCAAGTGATGCAATATACGCCTTCTGTCTGTAACGATAGTCGGTCTTTAGGTGATTTGAGTACATCTTGTATCTTCTGGTCGGATGTGAAGACTGTTTTTATTATATATTTTTCTAGGTATTTGTTAATTTTGTCTGGTGCCTTTCGCATATGGCAGGAAAGCATGGGCCTTGATATCTTCCTCCTCACTTTCTTGCTGTTTCTGTCCACGTTCTCTTGTTATGGCACATTGGATTTCTGTTTTTGTGTATCCATTGCTGGCTAGTGCTTGTTGTAGATTTTGTAACTCGTCTCTTAGATGTTGTTTGTCTGAAATTGTTTTTGACTGGTGGGCTAAGGTGTGCAGTATCCCCCGTTTCTGTTTCGGGTGATGGTGAGACTCCGCGTGTAAATACCTGTCCGTATGTGTTGTCTTCCTGTATACAGTGTGGCTGAGCGTCCCCTCTGAGTTTCTCTTCACCAGTACGTCCAGGAGCAGAATTTGACCGTTTTCTTCTTTTTCCATGGTGAACTTGATGTTCCGGTGTATGTCGTTTAAGTGACCATATAACACACAGGAGAGCAGAACGACAACATACTGAATGCACAGAGACAGCAGAAAAAGTATGAGGAAGTATACATCGGACAAACAGAAAGAACAATAGCCACAAGAAAAAGAGAACATGAGGCAGCAGTACGTTTGCTGCACACGGATAAATCAGCAACAGCAGCACATGGTGTAGATAAACAACATAGAATCGATTTTGATAAAATACGAATACTAGCACCCATGTGCCATAAAGGTCCCAAGATTAATTTGTGAAGCAATTGAGATTCACATGACAGGACCATGAACCGAAAACAAGAAATGAATATAAAGCTCAGCCAATCCTGGAGGCCAGTTATTGAAGTCAGTAATGCACAGATATAGAGCTATTGGGTGTGGACATCAGAGGGGGATCGCCAGGTGTGTGAGAGGTTCTTTCATGAGATGCACATTCGGGGACTAGCCACAGACAAAGCAAGAGGGGGTTATCGCAGTTGCGGGGTGTGAATAGATTAAGGAGGTTAGTGTTTATGTGATTCAGATGTAGACCCCACACAACAAAAGATGACTCGACACATGCATAGTACCCACATATATAAAGGAGCAACAGGCACTACACACACATACTGCTCCTGAGGATGCCTCTAACGTGTGAGGCGAAACGTCGCGAGGAGAGGAAAGGGAGTGATTGACGCGGCTGTCCCGATAGAACGGCTTTTTGAAGCAATCATCATCCTGTTCTGTCTGGAGTTCCTCAGGGTTGAGTCCTCGGCCCACACCTCTTCAGCATCGACATACAACCACATGGCCATTTTCTCCTCAGCCTCAATCTTAGCTACCATTGCTATGCCGATGACATCCAAATCTATATCAACGTGTAATGCCATGGATCTCATGCAACCCACACCCAATACCTTTGTAGAGGCCCGCATTGGTGCACCTTGAGACCACGGCTGGATTTTAGACCAGGACTCCCGCTAGGGGGGATACATTCCAAGGTTTCTCCCTCGTTGTGGAAATTTGGTTCAGTCGGTGACACCGTCAAGGGCCAGGTTTTAGCGCGGTTGTGCCTGGAGCCAGAGGAGTTGCCACGTTAGGGACGAACAACGGACTAACAACTCAGGAGCTGGCATACCGTTGGGGGGGAAGTGGAGAGAAGGGCCATTGAAGACAGGTTGGCGGGCAATAGGGTGGATGAGTCAGAGGGGGAGGAGAAGAGGTGAGGGTCCGCCTAGGTGCGTGGAGGAGAGAGCAAGACGGTCACTGTTAGCAGTGGGCAGACGACCGCTGGAGCTATGGGGGAGAGAGAGAGACGCAGAGGGAGAGGCACTGGAACAATGAGAGGAAGGCTGTCAAAGAAGGGCTCGTGTGGGGACAGTGAGACGCGTAGATAAAGGGGGAGTGGCGGCCAATGTTCAGAGGGAGCCCGTGGACACAGGAGAGGTATTGAGCAGCAAGCGAGACACGGAGATTTTCAGAGGAACTGGCAGCATGAGAGAGAAATACAGAGACAGGGAGATGGGAACGGGGATAGAGAGTTGAGGGACGGGGTGGCTGGGACACAGAGATAGGGAGACACGTTCATATAAAGCACCCGCAATTTTATGGTGGGTTGGCAGAGTCAGCGGGAAAGGCGGCTGCCATTTGATGTATGAGGCGCCAGCACAGAGACTGACCTGACAGGCAGTGGAGAATAAAGTTTGTCTACATCACCCATCGTGTATATGGTAATGTATCACTGGTAAGTGTGGCGAGTGTCAGCGCGGTGGAAACCTAACTCTGGTGACGAGAGCTGAGCAGTGTGTGTGTGTGAGTGTGTGTTAGTGTGTGTGTGAGTGTGTGAGATCGCTGGCCCAGTGGTTAGCGTGTGGGGCTACAAATCCTGCGATCCGAGTTCGAATTCTGCTCACCAGTGATGATTTTCTGAACTGGTGTCTGGGCCTCCCTGAGGTCGACTCGGCCTCAAATGAGTGCCTGGTGCAGTGTGTAAATATTGCCACTAAGGGAGATAACGGCGGCCGAGCATGTTGCTGGTCACCCACCTCCTCGTGTGACGTGTCGACCTGCAGAGGTGCTGCTCGCTAATGGCACTTGACCCCAGAGTCTGTAGAGGCTACACGGAGGACCTTTTATCTTTGTCTTTGTGAGTGGACACACTCTGCTCCTTTCCCCAGCTGCTTCCTCACTCACTTATTATGGATACAGCAAGGATTGAGGGGTCTGGGGAAAGCGACCCCTACATTTCAAGGGGCAACGACCCCTACACATGCAAAGCCATCCGTCTGGTATTTGCATTCCGTCCTCGCTGTCAACTGTGAAGGCCTGGCTAAATTAAAATTTTCTAAAACTAAATGGCGACAAAACAGAAGTTTTATTTGTCGGAACCCCGCACCAATTGTCCAAGGCTGAACCTATCCAATTGATGCCTGACGACCAGAACATTGATTCTTCACTCAGCTTCGAGACACACATCAAAAATGTGACGAAGGTAGCCTATTTCCATCTCAGGAACATAGCCAGACTGTACAATATCCTGTCACCCTTTGATGCTGGAAATTAATACACATCTTCATTGTTCCGTACGGCTTTCAAGCATTTGGCTCGGACAGTTCATGCGGCTCAATGTTGTCGTGCCGGGCTGATGGCTCTCTGCCGACCTGCGCCTGCTCGGAACACTAATTCCTTCTTTCGTTTGTTGAACAATTATTTTTTATCGCTTATTTTATGTCCTTCCCTAAATTATAGCCATTATTTGACTTTCAATTGAACTTCTCTGATGTTGTTGAAGTTGACATGCTGTTCTCTCCACAGCTCAGATGTGTAACTAAAAAACACACTAACAAAAAGCCATTGTTGTTGATTTGCCGTTAATGTGTCGTTGCTGACATGCCGTTCTCTCCACAGCTCTCAAAACAGCGCTTTGTAACCATCCGGTGAAAGGCGCTTTCGATGTGCAATTATTATTATGATTATGTCTCATCTCATCTCATTATCTGAAACCGCTTAATCCTATATAGGGTCACAGTGAAGCCGGAGCCTATCCCGGAAACACAGGGCGCAAGGCAGGAATACACCCGACGACGGGACGCCGGTCCATCGCCGGGCATTGCGGGACAATTTTAGTCTGCGAGCCAATCAACCTATCCAGGAGCATGCTTTTGGACTGTGGGAGGAAACCGGAGTACCCGGCGAAAACCCACGCGGACACGGGGAGAGCATGCAAACTCCACACAGAAAGGCACCGGAGCCGAGAGACTCGAACCCGGGACCTTCTTGCTGTGAGGCGTCAGCGCTAACCACTGCGCCAACCTGCCGCCCCATTATGATTATGTTTGCGTGTTTATTTAAAGTATGTTTTGGAGTTACGTCGCTGCAAGCTGTTCAAATACAGAAAGACATTGAACCTTCCACATATATCAAACAATAAAAGTACGTAGTTGGAATTGCTAAAACTAATCAAGAGCATTTTTGTGACTATTAAATAATGTTGGTATACTTAGTAATCATGCCCTCCTGCATTGACTTGAACTGCACGCTCTGCTGCAAGTATCTACGTTTCCAGTAGGGGCATTTCGCATCTCACTACAAGTGCAGCCTGACAGACTTCACCTCACCCACAATGCTCGGGCCAAAACAGATATACTGTTCTGGCACTGCGGTTGAGGTGAAAATATGCTGAAATACCCCACTAGAGAGCAGCATTCACAGCAGTATTCCCGGGCGCGGGTCCGGGACTCCTCGTGTTCTGCTGACACGTGATCTTGGGAAAGTTCACAGACCCCAAAAAGGTCGGGAACCACTAACTTGGAAAGTGACGGGGGAATACATTTGAATTTAAATGTTGTCTAACTTTCATAAAATTTATATCGCGCGCAAATTCCACGCCTGGTTATGGATAAAACACATGCGGAGATGCAAGGAAACTACAAAGGATTAAGTCAGCCGGGTGGTTAGCCAGGACCAACCCACCAGACACTGCTTCCTATATGTTATGTGGTATAATGGGCGGCAGGGTGGCAGAGTAGTAACATTTGTACATTAAAGAATGTCCTGCATGAGGTGGTGTGATTCACGCCTCGGGTGCCTTTCTGTGTGGACTTGTGTGTTCTTCCCCTGATTTGCGTAGATTTCCTTCAGGTGCTTTGGTTTCCTCCCAGAAACAAAAACACAGTTGCCTGATTATATATAGGATGCAGTGCAGGTGAGTTGGTGTCGGCAAACAACGTAGTATAACGTCCATCCTCTGCAGGTTACTTTACATCTCTGAGTCATTCTTAGAATGAATTCAGTACCTTCAAAATTGACTGAACGCATTATAAATTGTTTTTATCATTGTTATCAGACTATTAATTAATGAGAGCTTCTTAGTTGTGGGAGAAAAACCTAAGAACCCGGAGAAAAGCAACGTACAACAGGGGCAGAACATACAAACTCCACATAGAAAGGCATCTGAGATGGGAATCGAACTGCCTCAGGCAGAACTCTGAAGCGCTAATGTTACTGCTTCGCCACCCTGCCACCCAAATGAAGTCCTAAGCCGATGAACGTGGGCAAACCATACTAGAGGTCCACCAACATACAATGTCGGCCGGGCCGACATATCAATAACATTCTGCTTTCATATCTGATGCAACTAAACAATATGTCTCCTTCCTTTCCCTGTCCCTCTGCACAGCCCCTCTGCACAGCCCCTCGGCACAGCCCCTCAGCACAGCCCCTCGGCACAGCCGCTCGGCACAGCTGCTCGGCATAGCCGACCCAACTGCTTCGCAACCCCTCTGGAACTCAACTCCCTTGCTCCTACATTTTCCCACTACTCAACTCCCTCGCTCCCGAGCTCGACTCCCCCGCTCTTGAACTTGACTGCCCCGCTCCTGAACTCGACTGCCTCGCTCCCGAACTCGACTGCCTCGCTCCCGAACTCGACTGCCTCGCTCCCGA
>JAZEWT010000011.1:1717063-1744468 GCA_036362905.1 Mordacia mordax
CCCCCCCCCCGGGCATTAGGCCCGTCCTCGGGCCACAACTGCCCGCCAGCAATTTTTCATAAAGCTCCCCCCCCACATTCACACCGCGCCAATCTCTGCGCCGCTCTCTCCCCGCGGCCACAGCGCCAATCGCTGCGCCACCGCTCTCCACCGCGGCTATGGCACGAACCACTGTGCCACCCGCTCCGCACTCACCTCCCCTTGGGGTCTCACGAGCCGGGCGACCCAAGGGGCCCCCCTCCCCCCAGCTCCAACGCCAACGGGCGCCACCACAATGGCAACCCCACATCGGCGCAGCTCCACCTCGCCACTGCGCCTCACTGCGACTACCGCGCCACCCGCTGCGCTACCGCTATCCACCGCGCCATTGCGCTACCCCACAGCTACCACGCTACCCGCTGCGCTACCGCTATCGACCGCGCCATTGCGCTACCCCGCGGCTATCGCGCTAACCGCTGCGCTACCCGCTATCCGCGGCTACTGCGCTACCTCTGCGCCACCGCTATCCACCGTGCTACCCCGCAGCTACCGCGCTACCCCGCGGCTATCGCGCTACCCGCTGCGCTACCGCTATCCACCACGCCATTACGCTACCCTGCGGCTATCGCGCTACCCCGCGGCTACCGCGCTAACCCGCGCCTATCACGCTAACCGCTGCGCTACCCGCTATCCGCGGCTACTGCGCTACCTCTGCGCCACCGCTATCCACCGCACTACCCCGCGGCTATCGCGCTACCCGCTGCGCTATCGCTATCCACCGCGCCATTACGCTACCCCGCGGCTATCGCGCTAACCGCTGTGCTACCGCTATCCACCGCGCTACTTCCCTCTGTGGTCTGACGAGCAGAGGCGACCACAAGGGGCCCCCCTCCCCCGGCTCCAGCGCCGACAGGCGCCACCACAATGGCAGCCCCATATCGGCGCAGCTTCACCGCGCTACTGCGCCTCACCGCGGCTATCACGCCACCCGCTGTGCGACTGCTCCCCACTCACTACACACGCAGTGCGCTAACCGCTGCGCCACCGCTCCCCACTCACTACACACGCAGTGCGCTAACCATTGCGCCACCGCTCCCCACTCACTACTCACACGCAGTGCTCTAACCGCTGCACCACCGCTCCCTACTCACAATACACACAGTGCGCTAACCGCTGCATCACCGCTCCCTACTCACAATACACACAGTGCGCTAACCGCTGCGCCACCGCTCCTTACTCATTACACATCCGTGCGCTAACCGCTGCACCACCGCTCCTTAATCACTCAACACACAGTGCGCTAACCGCTGCACCACCGCTCCTCAATCACTACACACACACAGTGTGCTAACCGCTGCACCACCGCTCCCTACTCACAATACCCACAGTGCGCTAACCGCTGCACCACCGCTCCTTACTCATTACTCTCACAGACACAGAGCGCTACGCTCACTCACACACACTGACACAAACGTACTCACACATCTATACACACACGCCTACACACACATGCCCACATGCCTACACACACACGTACACACACGCCTACACCTACACACACACGCACGCACATACTCACACACACACGTGCCCACACACACACGTGCTGACACACACACGTACACCTCTACACCAACCACTAACAACGTAGGCCCGCCGAGCCACGCCGCAGATTCGCCTCCTCCCGCCTTCGCCGTCATCTTCTCCCGGCTTGGGACACGCCGGGGGGACGCCAGCACAATGGCTCCCAGCGGCCTCCAACACCATGCGCGGCCACTGGACAACGGCCAGCCCGCGCGGCGCGGCCGCCGGACAATGGCACGCCTGCGCGGCGCGGCCCGGCGAGCCTGTGCGGCGCAGCCCGGCGAGCCCGCGCGACGCGGCCGATGGGCAATGGCACGCCTACGCGGCGCGGCCTGGCAAACAATGGCGAGCCCACCATCGCTCCGCCGTCCACTGTCGTCGCCACCATCGCTGTCCGCCGTCGTCGCCGCCACCATCGCTGTCCGCCGTCGTCGCCGCCACCATCGCTGTCCGCCGTCGTCGTCACCATGCGACTACCGAGTTGCTCCGCCATTTTGCGATTTTCCCCCGCGCCTCGCTTTCGCTGTCGCTGCCCCACCCCCCGGCCCACGCCGCTCGCTGCTCCGCCGGCTCACTCTGCTCGCTGCACCGCCGGCTCACTCTGCTCGCTGTACCGCCGCCTCTCGTCGCAGTCTTAACGTGAGTCCGCATCGCACTTTCTGACACCATAACTGTGGCACCACGACTGGGACAGCAGACTCGTGGCGGCTCGACGATAACAGCCACGGCGAGGATCAGCGTTCACTCCACGATCTTTAAGCCAGCGAGCAGAGACTTCTTGTCTTTTGATGTTTTATTGAGCAGCGCGCGCGGGCCCAGGCATAACGAACTCGAGCGGCGACTACATGTAGAAGACTGATGACTGCCCCGTCTGACCGCCTGACGACCAACTCTCCCTGACTCCGTCTCCGAACAGCCACACACCCCCACTCACGAACTCCATCTTTATATTCCTACGTGTTGCCCCCCCCCTCGCACCTTCCGGATGACCTCATGCATAGCCACGTGATACAATGAGTCACGCACCACGTGTGTAATCTGTATTGTGAACCGGGGCTCGCCAACAAGGGATTATGTAAATCAACAATCTGAGTTCGATGAATCACGGGTCTCGCAAGTAATCGGACTGTACGCTCGTAAACTCTTTAACCCCACACATGATTAAGTGAGCGTTCACAATGAATGAATGTTCTATTGTATCCGTTGTATAGAAATGACGTTACGTATGACGTCCTAGGCTGTGAAATACAACCCCAGTTGCGGCACAATGTAGCTTATGCAGCATCAATCTAAGACTCGTTTGCAGACATCAACTGAAAATGCCACATAACACAAATGACGTACTTCACAACAGCTCCCTGTCCATTAAATCAGACCTTGTGGCATTTAACCATGAAGCTTCCTGTATGTACTTTATACTGTTCACTGCATGATTAAAATGCTTGCAATAACAGTAAGTTAATTTTTTATTCCCTGAAGCTACATTCACATCGTACTTCCGGCACATTTAGAGCATATTAGTTTCAGGAGTCGCTTTTATAGCCACGTAAATTCAAATAAAAAATAGCACAAAAATGAAGAGGCTTTAGCTATTTTCTGGCAAAAACAGTGTTAAGTTCTTAAACAACAAAAAAACTTTCATAACGTGTCAAGTTCGCAGCAACCACACACGTTGGTGGTAAAGACTACAAACAACATGATTTGATAAAATAGCCAGATGTTGCGAAATGGCAATCAGCACACGACAATACAGTGTCACTGCCTTATGGGTCGGGTTGAGCAGTTTATGCTATGGGTACTTTTTGCCAGCAGAGTTGTTAAAAAGGAGAGGCTTTACCCATTTTATGGCAATCATAGTGTTAAGTTCTTAAAACACCAAATAGACACTTTTTGAGCTATAAGACATTTTTATTGTGTTGTCCTGAGCTGATTGCCTTTAAACGACATCTGGCTAGCATTGAGACAAGGCTAAAGGCCAGAAAGGAAGACGTCTCTGATGCAGGCCAATCAGTTTAAAGCACAATACATATATTATCAAAGCATTTTGTTTGCAGTCTTTACCACCAATGTGTGTGGTTGCTGCAAAGTTGACACTTTATGAAACGTGTCTATTTGGTGTATTAATAGTTATTGAGTAACTAACAACTATTTCATAATCATAAACGAATTTCTGAGCAAACACATTTGTAATAAAAGTAACAAATGTTTAAGCTCATTCGGTGCTGGCATGTTTGTTACCAGACCGGTTCAGCAGGTTTGAGTTAGCAGGGTGTGTGCTGCATTCTTACACCAAGTTCTCTCTTTGCTTCTTGCTTCACACTGCACCTGTCCACATTGTCTTTTTTGCCAAGCCCTTATAATCTTGCTTATTTCTGCAATACTGAAGCGTAAACTCTCATCGTACTGTTTATTGCTGTTTGGGCCTATGCTCATGTGGTGCCACATGGTCACCTACCAGACAGTGGCTGTGTATTGCCCATTAATATAAGGGGAGATTGAGCAGGTGGCAGGCTGAACGGCTCGGCGACGTCATGAATTGGCCCCTGCGCGTTCACTGTGGCGCCACCTGGTCGCCGACCAGACAATGGCTGGGTGGTGCTTGTTAATGCAAAGAGGAGATTGGGCCGGTGGCAGGTTGAATTGCCCGTAGGCGTTATCAACGGGACCCTGCGCGTCCCGGGTCTGCATAATAATAGTGCCGTCTAGTGGATTCGGGGTGGCCAATGGGCAGCAAGGGAGGGGGACACATATTGCGGTCGTGAAAGAGAGCGGGGAGAGGTGAGCGTGGGGAGGGGAGAATGTGGGTCCGCGACGCCGAGTGGACATTGCTATTGCCGGAATAAAGACTGTTGTTGGTTCGAGACTAAGTCCCGCTGAACTTTGTGGAATGGCCGAGACACGACTAAGCAAGCGGACCCGGTAGCCCGAGGAAAGCCGGTGCCTCGTCTCGCGCTCCACGACGTTTCGGAGAGCGAGAGTGAGACGAGGTGACGGGGCCCAGCGCAAGAGCGCTCGCCACTCGATGATGGAGCGCTGGCTGGGCACGACACTCAGAAACTGTGTTTAAAAAAAAAAACACCTCAGAAAATATAGAGGGCTCATCCTCTGTCGGTGCTCACACAGAAGGAACAATATACACAACTCTTTAACATGTATAAAAGTCGTGTGCTGACTCATTTTACACGTGTAAAAGAAAGTGCATTAAAATAGTAAGCTTTGATCACATCTGTTCTTTCAAACGTATCAAAATATTCACGTTTGTTCTCGAGATGGGTAGCATGCAGGCAAGGAATATAATGGACAAAACAGATGTTTTGATTGCTGGAACCTCGCACCAATTGCCCAAGGCTGAACTTATCCACTTGATGCTTGACGACCAAACCATTGACGTTGCTAAGGCAGTTCGGAGTCTAAGAGTGACTCTTGATCCTCACTCAGCTTCGAGACACACATCAACAAGGTGACGAAGGTAGCCTATTTCCATCTCAGAAACATAGCCAGATTGTGCAACATCCTGTCACGCTCTAATGCTGAGAAGCTAATACATATTTTCATCTCTTCACGAATCAATTACTGCAATGCAATGCTCTCTGGCACCCCTGCCTACCTGATCAATCGTCTCCAACGTGTGCAGAATGCGGCTGCTTGAGTCCTTACTTGCACACTCATCCATGACCACATATCCCCAGTACTGATGTCTCTCCACCGGCTACCGGTTAAATATAGGATTGAATTCAAGATCATCCTCCTCACCTACAAGGCTCTCACTGGCGCTGCTCCGACATACATCCGTGACCTATTTCAGGCACCCTCCTCAACACAACTTCGATCTTCCAATTTGGGTATGCTGCATGTGCCCAGATCGCACCTCCATTTGATGGGTGACAGAGCCTTGTAGCGCGCTGCTCCCAGACTCTGGAATGCCCTTCCATTGCAGATTCGATCAGCTGAGTCCCTGGGCATCTTCAAATCTCGTCTCAAGACTCATAGGTTCCATAAGGCTTTCAAGTCGTCTGGCTAGGACTGTTAATGCGGCTCAGTGTTGTCGTGCCTAGGTGATGGCTCGCTGCCGACCTGCGCCTCCTTAGAAACATTTATTCCTTCCTTGTTTGTTAAACAATTATTTCGTAATGCTTATTTCATGTCCATATATAAATTATAGCCATTATTTGTAAAGACAACAACAATAACAACGTCAGGATAGGTCAATGTTGACCTGTCCTGACGTTGTTGTTGTTAATATACCGTTCTCTCTACAACTCAGATTCGTAATAAAACAAAAAAAAACGCTATTATTGTTGATTACTGATCTTGTGTCATTGTTGTTGCTGACATGCCGTTTTCTCCGCCGCTCTGTGCGGCGCTTTGTGACCCTCGGGTGAAAAATGCTTTAAATATACAATTATTATTATCATTATATGTATTGATGTGGGTTTTCATGGCTTGACGCATGATAGTTGATTTTCAAAGACGTTTTAGACACAGCAGGACGCCTGAATATGCTTCCAACGTGGAGGGTGAAATGTCGCAAAAAAGCCACAAGGAGGAATACTCGACACAGCTTTTCTAAAGAACAGTTTTGTAAAGCAACCGTCAAAGAATAGAGGGATCGATATACATAGATAGATGCTTATTATTACAGTATAAAAAAATACCCAGTGAGCTTGCAATCGCTTTACGGGATTCCTGCGACACAACAAACATGCGAGCTGCAAATACATAAATAGATAGATAGTAACAAATTATCCAACAAAATAAAAATACAACAAGAAACATTTACACATCATTGCACATAATTAACCAAATAAATAAAAATACAGTTTAACATTGCAATGGGGAAAATATTATAGGTAACATTGCACATTGAGAGGGAACAAATGCAATATTAGCAAAATTTCAAACGTGAATGACTATTTGCAATCACAGCTCGGGGCGGCGCGGTGGCCCAGTGGTTAGCGCTATCGCCTCACAGCAAGAAGGTCCCGGGTTCGAATCTCTCGGCTCTGGTGCCTTTCTGTGTGGAGTTTGCATGCTCTCCCCGTGTCCGCGTGGGTTTTCGCCGGGCACTCCGGTTTCTTCCCACAGTCCAAAAAGCATGCTGCGGCATAGGTTGATTGGCTCGCAGGCTAAATTGCCCCGCAGTGCCCGGCGATGGACTGGCGTCCCATCGTCGGTATATCCTTGCCTTGCGCACTGTGTCTGCCGGGATAGGCTCCGGCTTCACCCTGACCCTGTATAGGACTAAGCGGTTTCAGACAATGAGATAAGATGAGAATCACAGCTAGGCCGACATTCTCCAGATCTCCAACGTGTGCAATATAAGTACGTTTCAACCAACTTAATACAGTCGTTTAACCTGTTTATCTAGGAAAGCCTCAATAAGTCGGAACTCTGTTTCAGATTACTCTTTCCTAGTTTTTGCAATGTTACTGTGTGTAATCTCAATTGAATCACTTGTTTGTAATTTTTCTTTGAGATATTTGGGCAATGGCAGTTACATTGTGCATGTGTTTTTTGTTCAGGTGCGGAAAGGAATCAGTGAAAACCCATGCCGAACAGGGGGCGAACATGCAAACGCTACACAGAAAGATGCCTAAGTTGTTAATTAAATCCAGGGCCTCCTTGCTGTAAAGTGCAAGCACTTAACAAAAAGCATAATACAATTAGGAGCGCGTGAAAATGTCACGCCTGGTGATGGACAATAAATGAATTAAGAGTCGCGACAGAGACGGCGGAGGAGGGGAGGGTGCAGCCATGCAACCAGACGACGCCAACATTTGCGATGCGCGGCTTCATCTATATTATGATGTTATGGGCCTTTTAATTAATGAGTGTTGCTTTTGTGGAAGGAAACCCACGCAGAACAAGGGGCATACAAAAAAAATGCAACCACAGAATGGTGTCCGTGGCGGAAATCGATCCACAAACCCTCGCTACTGCTTCCCAAGTGCAGCCTGGCCACGACACGCAGCGCCTAGTGTTTCATCTCATTGTCAGAAACCGTTTAGTCGTGTACAGGGTGGCCCAGTGGGTAGCGCTGTCGCCTCACAGCAAGAAGGTACCAGGTTCGAATCTCGGCTCGGGTGCCTTTCTGTGTCTTGTTTGCATGTTCTCCCCGTGTCCGCGTGGGTTTTCGCCGGGCACTCCGGTTTCCTCCCACAGTCCAAAAACATGCTGCTGCATAGGTAAATTGTCTTGCAGATTAAATTGGCCACAGTGCCCGGGATGGACTGGCGTCCCATCGTGAGTATATCCCTGTCTTGCGCCCTGTGTCTGCCGGGATAGGCTGCGGCTCACTGCGACCCTGTACAGGACTCAGCGGTTTCTGACAATGAGATGAAACGAGATTAAAGTGAATGTTGGCGACGAGTGACCCCTGAACGCACAAAGACCCACCTAGCCTGAGAGCGTAAACAAGGGCGCGGTGGTCTTGGCGCATGCGGGAGGGAGCGGGGCCTCGTTACGGGGCCCACAGCGGGGAGGGGGGGGAATGGGCGTGGCTCTAAGGCGAGCGCTGCGTGGAGGCGGAGCCGATGACAGGTGAATTGGGAGCGCGAACAGGAAGAGGTGACGGATACCCAGTGAGCACAGTGACCAAGCGAACACCCTGACCAAGCGAGCTCCCCGACCAAGCGAGCACCCCGACCGGCCAGTACCGTGAGCAGTGAGGAGATTAAGCCTGGAGGACCCTCAGCCAGGAGGACTCTGAACGGTGAGGCCCCGGAACGGTGAGGCCCGTGTTATCGATCACTGCGTCACCTCACCAGAGAGTTATCACGCGTTGGGGTTTAACCTAGAGAGTTGGTGTCAACTGACTTCCATTTTTCCCCGTATCTGTGACATTTAATTAATACTGTACTACGCGTTATAAATGTACATTTTCAAGCTATCATACCTCGACAGCATGATAAAATGATAATAATTACAATTCTAAACGGCTGTTCTCCCCATGCCCGCGTGAGTTTTCACCGGTTACTCCGGTTTCCTCCTGTCCAAAGATACGATGCTGCTTACCTAGGTTAATTGGCCTGCTGAGTACATTTCCCCCAAAAGTGTGCCCCGCGATGTTCTAGCATCACATCCTGGATATTCCCCCGCTTTGCGCCCTTTGTTGATTGGGATAGGCTCCATCCCCTCGTGACTCTGTATTAAGCGGGTATAATGAATGATTGAATGGTCAAGAGTGACTCAGAGACACGTAGACGAAACCACAGAAAGGTATCGAGGGGAAAAAAGGCGGTCACGTGGACATTCCTGGCTAGACTATTTCTACTCTCCTAGCAAGTCTGCTTGTATATGCTATCCATCTGCTTAAATTTATTCAAAATTGGGCTGCTCCCTTGGTCTTTTCTCTTCCTCGCTTTTCCGATTCAATTCCCACTTCGCTCTCTACACTGGCTACCTGTTAAAATTATTGGTTCTTACGTGCTGTATTTTATAGCTGCTCTACTATCTCCCCCTGCAACTCCCTCTTGCTTTATTCGCTTTACAACTTCTGGTCGATTTGTCGCACCACACTTCAGCTCTCCCGATTCTAAGGCTTACCGCTTTGCTACCCTGGCCTCATCATGATGGAATGACATCCAAATGGAAATCAGGACCACAAACTCACTCACCTCATTTTGGAAACTACTCAAGACACATTTGTTCAACCATTACTTATGGGTCTGACCACACTTTTATACTTCAATGTTGGCCAAACGGTAGTATTTATTTTGTATTCATTTCTTTTTTAGAAATGTGTATGTGTGTGATTATGTAAGTCACCCTGGAAAAGAACATCTGCTAAGTAAGAATTCCACCACAGTAGCGTAAAAGAAGACATTTAAAAGAGAAAGCGTGAAAATGTGAGAACCATAACCGACATGAGCACACAATTTGTGCTCATGTCGGATTTGAACCCAATACCCTCAGTGCCTACATACGTACAAACATTTGCTCCATTATATAGAAATTTCTGCATAATCTCATCCTCCCTGCATCCCCAATAGAATAAGATTATACACACAAGCAGGTCTACGCTTGGCTGAAATCTGATTCTCCTTCAGCATCAAGAGGACTAGAGTTCCATTCCCAAGATGATGAAGCGAGCAAGTATACAGCTGCCCGAAAAGAAGAGGCCCTCGTTGGATAAGCGGCGGATAAGGAGCCAATCGGACGACATTTCGGGCAACATTTTGATGGGCGTCCCTATCGTGCTGCATCGCCCGCGCGAGTACCGCAGCTTTTCCGTGCTCTCGGGCAGCTCGGCCGTGCTGCCCAGCAACTCCACGTGTAACTGCCAGGTGGGCATCCTGCCCCTCCGCAACTTTCTCGGGCTTATGGCCGACGATTTCAAAGAGGGCCCCAACCGGGTGTTTACGGTCAACTCTGACGGTCCAGGTGGCTTCATGCTCATCAGCGATGGGGCCTTCAGCATGGACGGCCAGCACCATACGCTCATCAACTACCTGCCCAGGTGAGCAGATGTTCCACATTTCTACAACGTCAACAGCTGTAATACGCGTCATATGTTTTGTACAAATGTTGGTACAATTACCCAGGGTTTAATTCTTGAGTTGGGTGCCTTTCTATGTGGAGCTTGTATTTTCTCCCACTGTTCTGCATCCTCGTGCTGAAAATAGTCAAATGCTTATCCGACGTTTTAGAGAAAACATATTTTGAAACCCCAGTATTGGATAAGAACATAGCATCAGGCATTGATGTACTGGGAAAAGTAGGCAGCTCTGGCGCAAGTTTTTCCTTTGCTTTCTTTCGTAAGCTTCACCAGAGTGGAATACGCAGTGTAGAATCTTCTTCTTTCTTCTTTGGCAGTGCATTGGTGAGGAGAATTTACCTGAACCCAGTGACGTGGGTTCAATTTACAGTCACCAGCTAACATTAGTGGCAAAGTATATCTGACATGATTTTAGGTGCCGATCTAGCATATAAACTTGTTTGAGAACTCTTTTTTATCATTTATCGCATCACCCGTTTGAAACGTTTCAACCATGTTTATTGTAAGTAATGTGTAAATGTTGTGCGTTATTTATGTTTCCAAAAGATTGACATATCACACTGCCTGTGATTGAAAGGCGCTATATTAATGTAATAGATTCATCTCATCTCATTGTCTGAAACCGCTTAGTCCTATACAGGGTCACGGTGAAGCCGGAGCTTATCCCGGCAGACACAGGGTGCAAGGCAAGGATATATCGACGATGGGACGCCAGTCCATCGCCGGGCACTGCAGGGCAATTTAGCCTGCGAGCCAATCAACCTATGTAGCAGCATGCTTTTGGACTGTGGGAGGAAACCGGAGTGCCCGGCGAAAACCCACGCGGACACGGGGAGAGCATGCAAACTCCACACAGAAAGGCACCCGAGCCGAGAGATTCGAACCCGGGACCTTCTTGCTGTGAGGCGACAGCGCTAACCACTAGGCCACCGCACCGC
Organism: Mordacia mordax; assembly: GCA_036362905.1. Classification (NCBI taxonomy): domain Eukaryota; kingdom Metazoa; phylum Chordata; class Hyperoartia; order Petromyzontiformes; family Petromyzontidae; genus Mordacia; species Mordacia mordax. The sequence goes on from JAZEWT010000011.1 coordinate 1,728,062, forward strand.
CCTGTAATAGATTATTGTTATTAATTTAAAAAAGTCTATATTTCGCACGTAAGATAAGACCTGTAAAACGTAAACACTGTTGGGGACAAGCGCTGATGGATGCTCGTGTACGACTCTGGACCAAACAAAATTAATACATGTGGAGTTGTTGCGTATGCGATATTTATGTGTAGGCTCTACTTGCGGTGGTGTGTTTGCTACTTGTTACAGTGATTCAAAGTACACTTATGGCGGGCCACCCTCTTTAATGATGCAGGTGTATTAGCCATAAATCCCATGTGAGTGTGCCGGTGTCATGATCAACATAAAGCAATTACACCACAATTGGGATTACGCTTGGCGATCATTGCCCGTACATGTGAAACGACCACAAAATAGAAATGTCTGCGCCCATCATTCTCACCTAGTGGGTTACGACCCATAAATGGGCCATCATCATCCCTCAGTGATCTGTAGAGACCAGACCTAAGTTGATCAGGCGGTTCGTCTGTTGCACAAGGTTGAGATCTGTTCTATTCCATGTGTGTGTGTGTGTATATATTGCCTATACGTATGGGGAGCAGAAGGGTAGTGGTTTGCACACTGTACTACGAACTCGGTGACCCGAGTTAGATTACCGGTCACGACCAACACCATTGGGAATTCTCTGAATCAGTCCTAACCCTTCACTATGTCCACTCATCCTCAAATGAGTACTGAGTGTGGTGCATAAATATTGCCACTAGGGAGACTTAGGTGGCCGGTGTGGTGCCGTCCACCCACTACCTCATGTGTCTTGCTGGCCTTCATGGTGCTCACTAACAGCACTTGACCCCACTGTATATTAAGGCTATTGGGGTATCTTTGTCTTTGTATATACATATTTCTGTAGGCTTTAAAGTACTGTAAAGTGCCCATATGGCTGTTTGATATTCTCAGCATTTCCAGCAAGCCACACCAATGTATCGCGGTGCAGTTAAGACCACTGTGTATTCACACATTATTTACAATTTAAATATATTTTCCAAATAATATTTCAATGTGGCCATTCTTTATATTCATTTCCATTGTTGTCATATTAAACAGGACTCTGCATCTATGCAGACAAAATCTTATTAATACTATGCTTGTTTAGCCAAAAACGCCCTAACCTGGTCCCAGAGCATTCCGCTGGATTCCTGACAGGTCACAAGAGTGGATGGCCTCAACAACGAAACACAACTGTCTTTCTAAAATGTCAGCTAGCATAGTCAAACACCTGTTAGTCACGGCAAGAAGCTCTTGGTTTAAATTCGCATCTTGGGCACTTTTCTGTGTGGGGTTGTATGTTCTCTTCCTGTTCTGTCGGAGTTTCTTTAGTTTTCCGGTTTCCTCCCAAAACAAAATATATATCATGAAATAGTCGTAATTATAATTTTTATGTGTGTTCCATTCAACATATGTTGCAAACACTTCTCCACCCAATATGGCCTAATTCATGAAAATGTCATATAAATCAACTATGCCATGTTCACGTGACATATTAATCGGCTGTGTTATGTGGAGCAAGGTTTACAACACACGTTTTTACACATCCCAAAAGAAACTATTTATTCATCATAATATTGATTTTAAAACCCTGTGTTAAAACAAAGCATTAATTGTAACTGATATTGGCCAAAACATCTCAATGTTTCAGTACAATCCTGCAAATTACTCAATTTAGATTACATATTGCAACGTGGCTCCTAAAACATGGCAGGACCCTCCTGAAAAAGGGAATTGAACCTTGATGACGCTTTCCTGGGTAAGCGAGCATAATAACAGTGATTTAAAATGTACATAAACTCTTTTTTTGGGATAGTTATATTTTGTACTTCTTTTCTCTGCATAGCGACAATTCACGAAGTAGAGAGAAGGAACACTCAACATGGCAATCCCAAAAAAACAGCTATGCACCACAATTATATATTGACAGTGTAGATAAACGTTAGAAAGTTTCATCTGATTTTTTTACACTGTGTATAAGGCGTTGAAACTCCTGTGCCATGCGTGCTGTGCACGGTGTGTGTGTGCTGCGCACGGTTTTCTACACGTGTTGTGATGCAGGACGTATATAGCCCACACAGCCCCAGAGTACACGAAGTACCGCGAGACCATCAGTAGCAAGCCGCTCGTGTTCTTCACCACGGTGAAGGCCATGCGTCACGGCGCACCTGAAGGTGGAGAGCGATGTGTGTGTGTGTGTGTGCATAAAGTTGTTAGATAAACTAGGAGGATCGTGAAGAACGCTATCAGGCACTTGGAGGGAGTCGCCCTCCAACAACAATGGAGGGTGGAGGAGCGACGCTCACAACAATGAGCGGAGCGCTGGGTGGCTAAAACACAGCAAGGTGGCACAGGAGGAAGCACAGGTGGTGCATCTGCCAATTATCTCAGGCAACCCATAACAACTGGTGTGGCCCTATACCCCTTATCGTCAAGCCTTCAAAACATCACGTGGCTTCAAAGTGTATTTGGCTTGGCATAGGCGCCGTGATGACGTCACCACCACTTAGTGACAAATAGTGTTTTTTGTTTTTGAGATCATCTGCTTCATAGATGAGCAAAATTACGATCAGTAGATTTGTTGTTTTGTGCATGTATTCTTCTTTGTAATAGTGTGAAAAGTTAGAGTAATTTTCTGTGAATATGAGAATTGAGGCAGTGTCAATTTCCTGTTTACAACCTTCAGCCTATGGTACATTCAAAAGGTAGGGCAATTAAAACCCCAAATAACCACTTTTAACTTCAACATGTAGTGATAATGGGGGGTGCGGTTGCGCAGTGAGTCGCGCTGCTGCTTCACAGCGAGTATGACATGTTCATTTCCCGGCTATGGTGAATTTCTGTGTGGAGTTTGTGTATTCTCTCCCCGTGTCCCTGTGGATTTTAGCTGGGTGCTCCGGTTTCCTCCCACCGTCCAAAGACACGCTGCTGCTGAGGTTTATTGGCCTGCTGAGTAAATTGGTCGGAAAAAGTGCCGTGCGATGTATTAGCATCACATCCTGGGTATAGCCCCGCCTTGCGCCCTCTGTCTGCCGGGATAAGTTCCAGCACCCCACGACCCTGTACAACATGAAGTGGGTACTGATAATGACGATGACAATGAAGCGGTAATCATTTTATCGATCACGGGGGTATAATAGGCTGAGTCATCCCCAAACCATAGTTTAGGTAAACCTTGCAGTAATGTTCATCTCATGTGTAAACCCTTAATAATTGGTTTAAAACATTTATAGAGGACTACAAAGTTTAGGAAATAATTTGTGTCAACTCACTGCCCATTTTTGCTCCCGCTTCTTTGGCGTTCCCCAGCAATTAAGATGCAATTTTCTCTGTAAAACTAAAGATGTGTGTCATCGTGGAAAGTGTGACAATACATAATGAGACGGTACACATCCTTGAAAAGTAAAGTGAATGAATTCATGCTGCTATGTGCTGGAAGGCATCGTGCTTACCTGTGGAATATGTTACCTGCACCGTCTTAGATCAAGACTTTGCCGTGGTGCTCAATACACGGCACCCCAATGTGCGCCAACAGTTATTCAAAGGCATGGACAATGTCATTGCATCCATCTTTGGAGAAAGCTATGTGTTCACGGTGAGTCACCTACTGCTTTGTGTTGTATATGACGTAAATTGTACATAATGCAGTGTGTGGATAATGCAGTTTGTTTATGATGTAACTTTATACAATGCAGTATGCATTTAATCCATGCATTCCTTCCATTGTCATGCTGTTTTTTTGAGTCTGGGTCACCGAGACAACAGGCTTAGGAAAGCAGCCCAGATGTCCCTTTAAACTTCCAGCTCTTGCCGGGGGATTTCAAGACATTCTGAGGCGAGCTGAGAAATATTCCTCCAACGGGTCCTAGATCTGTCCCGATAACTCCTCCCAATTGGTTGTCAGAACAACTCCAGAGGAAGGTGCCCAGAAGGCATCCTTATCAGATGCCCAAACCATCTCAACTGATGCCTCTAAGTGTGGATGAGCAGTGGTTCTACTCTGAAATCCTTCCTGATCACTGATCTCCTCACCATATTTCTAAAACTGAGCCCAGCAACCCTAAAAAGGATCCTCATTTCAGTCATCTGTATCCGGAACTTTACTCATTACCCAAAGGTCATGACCATAGCCGAGGGTTGGAACAAAGACTGACCAGTATATTGAATGCTTTGTCTTCCGACTCAGCTCGGTCTTCACCATGACGGTCTGGTACAATGCCTATGTGGAGGTCCCCTAAATTTCCTAGGTCCCCTCCTCCACAAATATCTACTCTGGAGCTCCACGATCCCATCTTCTAACACCAATCTGCGAAGGTCCCTGAATGACACACGGTACCACGATCCGAACACGCCACGTGCGCGCGCGCACACACACGTGCGCGCACACACACGACCTTCCAAATGCACCCCACGTGCGTGCGCACATTGGCCTCCAGCAAGCACGCGGCCGGACTCTCAACTCTCGCACACCTCTCTTCGCTCTCTCGCCGCCGCGCTCACACCACATTCACCCATACAACGGATTTGATACAAAAATACGGAGAGTGGTGATGAGTTGAAGGCCTTTACTGCTGCAGACGTGCGCGTCATGACGAGGTCTCCTTTCAGCCATCCCAACTGCTCCGCGACCCCTTCTCATCTATGCTCCCCCACTACAAATTCGCTACGTGGCATACAGCCGCTCGGGCACAGCTGCTCGGCACAGCCCCTCGGACAGCCCCGGGCACAGCCCTCGCACATCCCCGGGCACAGCTCCTCGCACAGCTCCAGGCACAGCTCTCGCACAGCTCCGGGCACAGCCATCGCACAGCACTGGGCACAGCTCCTCGCACAGCTCCGGGCACAGCTCTCGCACAGCTCCGCTAGCTAACTAACCCCGCTAACTAAAAAACCCTCGTTCCTCAACATGACTGCCCTCCCTGACTGCCTCCACTCAATTGCTTCACTCTCCAACTGAACTCCTCCCCCTCGCTCCGCGCTCCCTTATCTCTCGGCGTCTCTCTCTCCACCAATCCCCGCCGTCCCCCCTTGTCTCTGGGCGCCGTGTCTTTCTCCTACCAATCACCGCTGTCATAAACACCCTGGCGGCACCTCGTCTGGCTCCACCCAAGCCACGAGGCCTTGCACCTCCCCGCGCTGTTGCCCGTTACCTCTCTCCACCAATCAGCCCCGTTGTAAACAGCTGGCGCCACCCTGTCTGGCTCCGCTCACGCCACCATGTGCCACGTGTCAAGCCGAGCCCAGGCCACAGGGCCCCGCGGAACAACAACAAGAAGATGGTGCACAACGTCCGTTCAAAACCCCGCCCAGCTTGGCCCTGCAGTGCACGCCGGTTGGGTGCCCCCCTCCGGCTGGCAACCCCGCCAGAACTCAACTGTCTGCAGCTTTAACGTTCCGGGGAAGTTACTCTCCCCCGGCAGAACTGGTGAATGGAACTCGGCACCCCCTAAGCCGAATTCCAGCTGACTGAGAAACCACCGACCAAACTGTCCTACTGACAGGGTCTATGGACAAAACCTCAGCCGCTGGGGCCAAGTCCATCGTCGTTCTGCTACCCACCAAACCCTCGTGTCGTGCGGTACATTATATCAGTGTGGGACAGGTACGCCGTTGTCAAATGGCCGCTCCAACAACGGATGCTGCCAGGCATCAGGTGGGTGTTGTGCGGTGGTGGTGGCTGCGTGTGTGTCTGTGTGGCACAATATACTTTACAGGGGGGGTTCACAAGGGGAACATCGCGGGTACACAGGTAGTGCCCCTGGTGGCTCTGGGGCCCACGAACTGGGCCACCACACCTGCATTACTGCAGATCCTGTCCCCATCTGTCTGTCCAACTTACACTACCTTTTACTCTCACTGGGGAACACCAAGATACTTGAACAACTCCACGTGCGTGAGCTGCTCACTCCCCACCTAGAGAGGGCAAGCCACCTATTTCCGGGCAAAAATCATGGCCTCAGAGTTATAGGTGCTGACTCTCATCCCGACCGCATCACACTCAGCTGCAAACCGTTCCAGTGCACGCTGAAGATATCAGTCCGATGAAGCAAAGAGGGCAACATAATCTGCAAAATGTAAAAACACCACCCTCATACCCCCAAACGGGATACACTCCGTTCCTTGGCTATGCCTTTAGATCCTGTCCATCAAATTTACGAACACAGTAGGAGACAAGGCCCACCCTTACCAGGGGCCGACGCCCACTGCAAATAGGCTTGACTTAATGCCAAGGATGCGAACACAGCTGTCCCTCTGATTATACAAGGACTGAATGGCACACATTAACAGCCCCCGTACTGCGTACTCCGACAATACCTCAATCAGAACCCCTTAGGGCACATGGTAATATGCCTTTTCCAAGTCCAAAAAACACATGTAGACTAGTTTGGCAAATTCCCATGACGCCTCAAGAACCTGTGAAATTGTAAAAAGCTGGTCTGCTATTCCACCGTGGACCAGCCAGGACGGAATCCGCATCATTCCTCCTGAATCCGAGGTTCGACATTTGGCCAGATCCTCCTTTCCAGACTCTGGCATAGGCTTTCCCAGAGAGGCTGAGCAGTGTGATCCCTCAGTAGTGGAACACATGCTCCAGTCCCCCTTTTTGAAAATGGGAACTAGCACCCCTGGCTGCCAATCCACTGGTACTCTTCCCGACACCCACGCCACATTCGAAAAGACGTGTCAGCCATTACAGTCCCACATTATCCAGCACTTTCATCATTCATAGGTGGATCTCGTGTGCTCCTGGTGCTTTGCCGCTGTGTAGCTTCTGGACTACCTCGGTGACATTCACCAAGGAGATGAGCTCTGACCCCCCAGCACACTCCGGCCCTGACAACACCTCCTATGAAGGCACGTCTGTCAGGTTTAGGAGTTTCTGAAAGCGTTCCTTCTTGTGCTACCGGGATGATGGCTCTCTGCCGACCTGTGCCTGCCGACCTGCACCTGTTCGGGAATATTTTTTCCTTCCTTGTTTGTTGAAGAATATGCTTTTATCACTTATTTTATATCCCACAATTTGATGATTGCTTCGAAAAGCTGCTCTCTCGGGACAGCCGCGTCGATGGCTCTCTCTCCTCTCCTCGCGACGTTTCGCCTCACACGTTGGAGGCATCCTCAGGCGAAGTGTTCGTGCGCGGCTTCTATTGTCTCCTTATATGTGTGGGCGAGATGCGTGTGTTCTTTGTTGTGTGAGTCCGCCTCTAAGTCACCTTGACACTAATTTCCAAATCCTATTCCCACCCCCGGAACTGTGATTTCCCCCTCCCTGCTTTGTCTGTGGCTAGTCCCCTATTTTACATCTCATGAAAAGATGCCCCTCACACAATTATACGATCCCTCTCTGATGTCCTGCAGTCCTGACTTCAATAACAGGCCTCCAGGATTGGCTAAGTTTTATACGCATTTCTTGTTTTCGGTTCATGATGCTTTTAGTCTTCTGAATCTGAATTGCTTCACGAATTCATCTTGGACCTTTATGGCGGATGGCTGCCAGTATTCGTATTTTATCAAAATCGATTTTGTGTTGCTTATCTACACTATGCGCTGCTGTTGCTGATTTATCCGTGTGCTGCAGGCGCACTGCTGCCTCGTGTTCTCTTTTTCTGGTGGCTACCGTATGATGAGCCCTTCTCTCCGCAGCTCTGTGCAGCGCTTTGTGACCCTCGGGTGAAAAGCGTTCTAGAAGTGTTGTTATTATTATTATTATTTTTACCTCCCGATAATATCCCCAGTGGAGGTGAGCACTTCCCTGTCCTTACCAATAACAGCCTAGGCGGGACTCTGTTTTCCCCTCCTGAACTATTTGATGGTTTCCCAAAAACGCTCTGAAGCCATCTGAAACTAAATTTCCATAGCTTCTCCAAACACCCCCCACACCTTTGAACTGCTGTTTGGTGCATATGCACACACAACAGTTAGAGTTCTCCCCCCCCGTGCGACCCGAAGTCGCATTGAAGTAACCGTCTCATTCACCGGGACAAACTCCAACTGAGTGGCATCTAGCCAGGGGCTGGTGAGTTTCCCCATAGTAGGAAAGAGTCCAACCCCTATCAAGGAGGCTGGTTTTAGAGCTGACATTGTGCGTAGAGGTGAGCCCAACTATATCTAGTTAGTACCTCTCAACCTCCTGCACAAGTTCTGGTTCCTTACCACCCAAAGAGGTGACGTTCCACATTCCAAGATCCAGTTTGCGTTGCCCTGATAAGGGGGGTCTGCTGAATAATAATAATGATGAAGTATGAGAATGCAAGAACTGCAATGAGAGTAGGAAAAGATTGAGTGCGGATTTATAATTTAAAGTAGGAGTACATCAAGGTTTAGTTCTAAGTCCCTTTTCATTACAGTTATGCAGGCTGTGTAAAAGAACACTATGGGAGATTTACCATGGGAACTACTGCACGCAGACGACTTAGTTTTGATGGCAAATAGTACAACATAGCTAAACAATAAATTAGTTGGCTGAAAGGATTATAAAAAAAAAGAGATTAAAGTAAAGATAGGTCAAATAAAAGTGCAGTGGAATACATAGAGAGAAGGCAGCAAGAAACTGCAAGTGGTCATGCAGAGTATGTGCAAAGAATGTTAAAATCAACGCCATATAATTTAAAACATGCCAGGCATAGATTCATAAAAGATGTAGTAGAATTAAGTCAAAACTGACTTCAAGTATAGCAAGTGACTTTGTGTAAGAAGAGAGAAAATATGGGGAAAAGTTTTGAAAATGCACAAAATATGATGATTAACGAGGAACAAGAATTGGAATGTTTAAAGGAGTTTTGCTACCTAGAGGACGTTTTAAGTGCAGGAGGAAAAGAGAAGCGGCAATAATAGTGAGGGTAAGAAAAGGCTAGAATAATTTTCGTGAATTATCACCTATGCTAATGAGAAAAGAAATTCTGCTGAAACAACGATGAAAGACGTATTGAATGAGTGTTTTCATTATAGTGATGTATGGAGCAGAAACGTGGGCTATGAAAGTAGCTATCTAAAATATGTTTGAAGGATAGAGATGAGAATGAGCAGATGGATGCACGGATATTCCCTAAAAGACAATTAAACCAGCGTAGAACTAAAACAGCATGCAGAGATAGAGAAAATAATGGATATCTTAAAAAGAGTAGATTGAGATAGGTAGGTCATGTTGAGAGGAAATAACATGACAATTCGATCAAAGCTTCCATGAAAGTTGAAGTGGAAGGAGATAAAGTTGGTAGAGGTAGGCCAATCAAAACATGAAAGGGGCAGTGGAAGACGACCTTAAGAAGATGGGTTTAACGAGAGAGGATGCTAAGGATAGGAAAAAGTGGAAAAGAATGACAAGTGATAATGGCTACCCCAATGAATATTGGAAAGAAGGCCTTAACGATGATGATAATGATGGAAGTTTATATTTTTATTCACTTATTGTTCAACAGGTCAGCGTGGAGAACATTGTTAAAGATTTCTTTCGTTCCAAGGAGGGCTATGCCAAGGACATCTCGCTCACTGACCTCTGCTTTACGTTGCGATACAAAACGGATGCGCTCTTCGACATCGCCTACTGGCTGGGCTACAACAAGCGGGAGCTGGTGATGAAGGGGACGCTCGCCTACCTGTCATGCAACAATGAGGAGAAACGAGCCAAGGTGAAGCAGCTGCTGGAGAAGATGAAGGAAGAGCTGGTGCGCCCTGGCAGCTCGAGCAGCTCGAACAGTGACAGCGGAAATGCCAGGACGCTTATGAATCAAGGTGACGTGGTGCCGCTTCTTTCAATCACGAAGACAGGTTTTACACAAGCTGGAAGGAACTATTGAGCTGTATGGCATTTTTAAACATTTCTTCAGTAGGGAGGGATAAGAACATCAAGGTTCCGGGGGAAATTTAGTCAGGCCAATTAACCTAAGCAGCATGTCTTTGGACTGTGAGAGGAAACCGGAATACTCAGAAAAAAACCCACGCAGATATTGGGAGAACATGCAAACTCCACACAAACAAGCACCTGAGCCAGGAATCTAACTCAGGACCTTCTTGCTGTGGGGTGGCAGTGCTACTCAGGGTGCCGCTTCTGCTTTAATGATACGTTTATATTTTTTATCTGGAGGGACTTACATATGTGTCGAGGAGGCGTATTGTCTGATTATTAATCTTGTTGCTTAAATTAGTATTGATAACTAAAAATTACATTAATTTGAGTGCTTTTCACACAGAGGTCCCATTGGGGTGAGGGAAAGGGAGGTTAGGTGGCAGCAGCTGGCACTAACCTGCTTGACACTGCATCCCCATATGTTATGATGTTGTCCGCCAATTAATTAACGTTTTTAGTTGTGGAAGGAAGACTAGACAACTGAGAGGCAACCCAAGCAGAACAGAGGGAAACACATAAACTCTGCCCAGAAAGGCATCTAAGGTGGGAGTTGAACTGCTCTGAGCAAGACCATCTTCTTGTAATGCGCAGGTACTACCACTGCACCATCCTGCTACCCACAATATTGTCAACAACAACATCTAATGATGTAGGTATTCACTGCTCGATGCAGGTTCACGGTGTCTGGGGATACATCGAACGTATGAAGTGACACGCGCGATGGAGAAAGAAAGCGCAATCGACGCAGTTGTCCCGAGAGAGCAGCTTTTCGAAGCAGTCAACAACGACGTTATTTTGTGAATCGTATAGTTCTGTGCCAAACTAGCACCCATACAGATATGGGTCCGATGTGCCAAACTAGCACCCATACAGATATGGGTCCTATGTGCCAAACTAGCACCCATACAGATATGGGTCCTAGTTTGGCACATATGCCTATGAATAACTGGCAGCTGACCAGCATTGGTTCAAACAAGCCCGGCTCATCAGCAGACATGGACTTGGTTGAATCAATGCTGGTAAACCATCAGAATTGGTGCAGGTCAGAGCCACTTACCAAATGGGATAACCTTCACAGACTCTATTGTTTGGTGCATGTGTTGTGTTAAGCCTCACGCCGTGCCAGGACAGGTGCATTGCGACGCTCATGCCAGGGCGAACAGGCGGGGTTAGGGTCACCCGGCTGTGAGTGGACGTGGTCGCCGAGGGTGACAATGGGCCAGATGAGGACAACTTAGTGGCAGTGCTTTGCTTTACCTCCCGGGGTGGTAAACATCACGTTGGCTGAAGAGGTGGTGAGAACATGGAATGGAAGTGGGAGAATGCAATTGGCATGAGAAAAGGTATTGGGATGACATCGGTGGGGATATAAAGCAGGTCACGGGGAGGGAATTGAGAGATTGGCCGTGGTGATTGAGAGCTGGACCCGTGTTGTGGCAGTATTGCAGGGTTGTCGCTTGGGTTGACGCGTAACGGAGAGGTACGCATGGTGGCTATCGGTGTGACGGTGTCAAAAACCCTTCGTGTTATGATGGATCGAGAGTCGAGTGCTGTTTTGCCTGTCCTGGAGCGAGAGGAGGACTACCCAATGCCGGCGCAATCGTCGTGGGAACGTGGAGTGGATGACTGGGAGATAGAGGTCCACATGTTCCATGACACATTCAATGTTGAATTGTACAAAATGTGTTAATCACCATTTCTATTTGTCTTCCAGACTCAATTCTGGAGGAAGATGAGGCTGGAGAGGACGTGTTTGCGTCAGCGTCCCCAAGTGCAAGTCTCGTATCTAGTGGGAATAAGTGATCACCTCAGCTGCTCCATTGTGATGTCTCACACTGTAATTCGAGGCCCTCTTTGTTTCAAATATCCATCACTGGATAAAGAAAGACTGCAGAGATGTCGTTGGAAATCATCTTATTAAAAACCACTTGCTCCCTTAGCTGGTATTTCTGCTGAGTGTTTATTCAAGCTGGAAGGAAATGTTATGCTATGTAACAATTGTCCAGTGGGGAGGGATAGGCAAGTTACAACATATCAAAGCACTGTGGCAAATTTAGTCAAGTCAATTAACTTAGGCAGCATGTCATTGGATTGTAGCAGGAAACCAGAATACCAAGTGAAAATTCATACGGACACAGGGAGAACATGCAAACTCAACACAGAAAAGTGCCTGAGGTGGGCTCTCACCCAGAGCCTTCTTGCTGTGAAGCAGCAATGCTTCTCACTATTCCGCCGTGCTACCCACGTCCAGGTGATAAAAGAAGAGCAAATTGTAATGGCATGCATGGTGGCTGCGTGTGTGTTTTTCCCCCTGTTCTGTGGATTTCCTCCAGGTTCTCCAGTTTCCTTACCAACCAAAAAACACTTATTAAATGGCCATTTACATCTTAATATATAACCGTTTTTGGCAAATGTTGGTGCCAGCTGGCTGCATGACTGCCTTCCTCCCACCTCTCTATGGCTTTCTCACACCACCGTATCTATGTCTCATCGGTGACCAGGCGTGGAATTTGTGCATGTTATAGACTTTATTATTATATTATACTTGTTCACATGTAATCACAAACATGTCAAAAAGTAAACAGATTACATAAATAAGCAATAAAGATACAACGCATTGTATGTATTATTTCCATTCTATGTGGAAGGTAATACATACGTTTGTATAGACTTATTGATATCTGATACACATTATGCATTTTTGGGGAGTAGAGTGGTGCAGTGGTAACACTTGTCCCTGAACAAGGAGTGCCTCAGGGTTACTCAGCTTCCTCCTGTAGTTAAAAAAGACCATGTAACTGGCATTGGCCAATCATCCCTATGGCAAAAGACAAATTTTGAATTGCACACAGCAACATCGCCCCCTACTGCTGAAACTTGGCAGGATCATTGTGAAATAGTTGACTCAGTGAGGCTTTCCTGCATAAACCAGTGTAATGGAGATAAAATACTAATCATAGTTTTTAGTTTTTATTTATATCTAGGTGATGATGCCAGAAAATTAAATTGACTGTACTGCAGTCAATTCAATACATTTGTCAGATGTATTGGGTGTGGTATTCAAAATATGAATGGATAGTAATATATGTGGGCGGCGCGGTGGCCCAGTGGTTAGCGCTGACGCCTCACAGCAAGAAGGTCACAGGTTCGAATCTCTCGGCTCGGGTGCCTTTCTGTGTGGAGTTTGCATGCTCTCCCCGTGTCTGCGTGGGTTTTCGCCGGGTACTCCGGTTTCCTCCCACAGTCCAAAAGCATGCTCCTGGATAGGTTGATTGGCTCGCAGACTAAAATTGTCCCGCAATGCCCGGCGATGGACTGGCGTCCCGTCGTCGGGTGTATTCCTGCCTTACGCCCTGTGTTTCCGGGATAGGCTCCGGCTCACCGTGACCCTATATAGGATTAAGCGGTTTCAGATAATGAGATGAGATGAGTAATATATGTTGGTGGGCTAAATAAGGATATGATTGTAAATACGCTAGGAGATGTAAGCTATGGGACTACAAATGTGTTGGTTTTGCTGTATGGGGGTACGTTATATGGGTATGCTGTCTACTTAAAATTTTGCATGTATTATGTTGATGCAACATCTTGCTTTTATGCTCAGTCCTTCCATTATAAACTTGACATTGATGTACTATGTTTATGCTGTCGTTTATATTTGAAGTTGTTGAAAGGAAATCCCATCAGTATACAGTATAACCAAATTATGATTATGTGTAAATAATTTTTATGACATCTGCTGAGTATACTTTGCTTTCTGAAGGCATCTCCCACGTGAGTGTTTTGAGTTTTGTCATATTAAAAATGCAATTATATGAAGAATATAGTCATCATAGCACTCAAATGACACCGCTGAGATGCTGAGTTAGAATAAAGGCAGCCGCCATCACTCAAAGTAGGTCTCACCTACAGCAGTGATTTGATGGTCTCAAACCAGTGAGTAATTAATGCACATCCTCATCACATCATAACTTTTGTTCTTCAGTTTATTTAGTGAAATTTCAGCTCTGATAATAGAAAAGCATATAATTTGAGCCGTTATAAAATCGGAAGGACTTCATTGTTCTGCGAGACTTCAGACTATCTCATAGCATGACAGAAATTTCACACTAGTGGAAACCATAAAAATACTGTACGTTTAAAGTTCATATGGACATTCTTGAGACACAGTGAGGCTTTACTGGGTAAAAATGTATACATAGTGACTGCTTCATATGTATGCATTATTGGTGATTTCATTGTATACTTTGCATTTACAAGCTTTCTTTCATAGTCAAATATAATGAGTGTCCGGCTGTAGTGTTTCGATCATTGTAGAGAATATGACTGGCTTGAAAGTGTTGGATGAGTTATGAATTAAGGGCCCAGTAATCGAGGACTTTGATCCTATTATTACACAACCCTATCATTTGTACAAAATAAATAATTGCATCGGTGGCGCACTACGAGAAGGGGTACAGAGCCAAGCATTTAAGGCATGGAGAAAGAAGAAACGGAAAGGATACTGGGATAGAACGACCCTAGACAGACAAGTCGGTGAAAATCACTAACAATGAACAGCAGGAAGAAATTAAGAGTTTCAGGAAGGAAGAGGATTTGGAGGGGAGGATGGAATGACTGGGTCAAGATGCTGAGGATGAGGGTATTGACCGGGGAAGGAAGAAGGTGAATACGTTTTGAGTGTGTTACGCACACTTAAGAGCCATGGAACTAATGTGGGAATATTGCCAAGATCGGTGCCTCAAACCAAGCTTCTCAAAAACGGTCTCAAGTGTTTCCCATTTACACACTGCCAGTGGGGCGGCGCGGCGGCGCGGTGGCGCAGTGGTTAGCGCTGACGCCTCACAGCAAGAAGGTCCCGGGTTCGAGTCTCTCGGCTCCGGTGCCTTTCTGTGTGGAGTTTGCATGCTCTCCCCGTGTCCGCGTGGGTTTTCGCCGGGTACTCCGGTTTCCTCCCACAGTCCAAAAGCATGCTCCTGGATAGGTTGATTGGCTCGCAGACTAAAATTGTCCCGCAATGCCCGGCGATGGACCGGCGTCCCGTCGTCGGGTGTATTCCTGCCTTACGCCCTATGTTTCCGGGATAGGCTCCGGCTTCACCGTGACCCTATATAGGATTAAGCGGTTTCAGATAATGAGATGAGATGAGACACTGCCAGTGCCAAATGAGAAACAGGTCATCTTCTTACATGGTAAAACCCTCATATTCGATGCCTAATGAGTCTACCTCGGTGTCACCCTTAACTGGTTTTTCACGAACAGTTCACACCTACGGAAAAAAGCTGAAAAAATCATAACACGAGACAATGCACCTGCCAAACTTTCAAGGTCTACGTGGAGTGCCAATGCCTCCACACTCTGTTCATCTGCTCTCGCACTGTTACTCGACCACAGATTACTGTGCTCTTGTCTTGGCTTATTCCCCACGCATAAAACCACTGCATGGCACAGGGCGCCTCGTTCTGGCCCTTTGCGGCCCACCCCACTGCCATAATTACCAGTCATCTGCGACATCGTTTCCCCACACCTCCATAACGAACATGCTGCAGAAAACCTCGCCAGACTCTGGGAGAGCAAGGCGCCGCCGGTACCACTAAGACGTCTTTTAAGAAACAGCCGCTCAGCTGCCGTCAAGACGCCCAATACAGGCCACCCTCCTAGAGTCTGTTAACTTTGCCTTATAAACTCGATGGCACAAAAAGGGGACAGCGCAGGTCCTAATTAATCAGGATTCAGTAAATACCCAGACCCTATAGTCTGCCAACCACGATTCAATCAGCCATGCCAGCAACATGGTTACTGGGCACTCCTCTATTTTTTTCCAATAGGGACTGTATCTTCAACTTGCACCTTTGGGGTATTTGGGATGATGCAAATGTCATTGTGGACAAAACAAACTCTGTTCTGTGTTGTTGACTTGTGTTAATTAACTCTACTCAATGGTGGCCTTCAAGCTCTTGGCACATGTGATGACAGTGCCTTGAGTTGGATGGAGCTATATGCCGAATCTGCACACACTAAATTAATACGAGTTATTCGTGTTTTAATGGTGCGTACAAGGTGCAGTTCATGCTGAAGAGTTCTAATTTGCCGGAAGGGAAATGGTCTGCTCTGGCAGGCTAAGATTGGGTTTCAACAAAACTCCATGAAACCACCATGGCCAAGAGAGATAGTCATCTGCACAGCTTATCTGCCCCTTTCCAAAAAAAGGTTTGCTATTTTTTCAAGTTACAAAAAAAATTTTCATCACTAAATATAATCGTATTGAAATGTAAAAAAAATCAAATTGCATGCAAAAAACATCACCAACTTCTTTATTAACACTACATTTCAATAATAATATAGATGGTTATGTTTCAAGCATGAATGCTACCGTTTCCTTTGAGCACAGAATCACTGGACTACAGAGGCAGTAGAAATGTGGATGCACACGCTGGAGCTGCAACATTGCATTGAACTGTAATGATGTAGGTTTTCACGGCTCGATGCATGATGATTGCTTCGAAAAGCTGCTCTCTCGGGACAGCCGCGTCGATGGCTCTCTCTCCTCTCCT
>JAZEWT010000011.1:1759393-1771189 GCA_036362905.1 Mordacia mordax
TGTGCTGCTCGTCCCCCACGTGGCGTTGGTCCCCCCTCTACAGTAAAAGTCCCCCCTCCCATATTCCTTTACTCTGCAGCAGTTTCACAACTCCACTCGACCACGTGAGATTTGGAGCTTTGCGTCGGGCGAAAACTTGGCGCCATGGTTACGAGCGAGATCGGGCTTTGAGTACGATGCCGGGCTGCAAGACCAAGCTGAGGTTCTGCCTAACGTTTCATCTGCTAGAGGCTCTGTGCAGCGCTTTGTGACCCTCGGGGAAAAAGCGCTCTTTATAAGTATAAATTATTATTATATTACCGGGCGGCACTGTGGCCCAGTGGGTAGCGCTGTCGCCTCATAGCATGAAGGCCCCGGGTTCAAATCTCGGCTCAGGTGCCTTTCTGTGTGGAGTTTGCATGTTCTCCCCGTGTCCACGTGGGTTTTCGCCGGGCACTCCGTTTTCCTCCCACAGTCCACAAAACATACTGCCTCGTAGGTTAACTGGCTTGCAGGCTAATTGCCCGCGGTGATAGACTGGCGTCCCATCATAGGTATATCCCTGCCTTGCGCCCTGTGTCTGCCGAGATAGGCTCCCGCTTACCGTAATCCTGGAGAGGACTCAGCGGTTTCTGACGATGAGATGAGATTAATATTACCAAATGCACAGGCCCAGTATCAACTTCTCCTAAAAACCTATCTGGAAACAGCGAACCCGTGTGGATGAGATGCAGGGACAGAAAACTTGATTTACAATGAGACGAATATACCAATTCCCTCCCACCTCCCCGATTGAATAGTCCCCTTACTAGACAAATCAAAAGACACTACAGAGACACATTCATAAAAGTACGAGGAGATCTTTCTAAAGCTATGTTGCATTTTTTCTATCTGCACAGATCCATACTGTCTACAAACACTTTTTATTACAATATTTCTAATGGTTACTTTAGTATAGTGTTTCATTATATTTTTAGCATAGTACTTTAATTTAAAGAGTCTATTATTATCCTCCAATCATGCATGTCTTAATCTGTTTGTCTATGTGTCCGTGTTGCACCATATGGCCCAAGGAGGACGTTATTCGTCTCTGCTGTGTACTGTACTGTATATGGCCGTGATGACAATGTGGAGTTAAGAGTTTACGAGCGTACAGTGCGATTACTTGCGTGCCGTGATTCATTGAACTCGGATTGTGGATTTACATAATCCCTTGCTGGCGAGCCCCGGTTCACAATACACATCACACACGTGGTGCGTGACTCATTGTCGCACGTGGCTATGCATGAGGTCATCCGGAAGGTGCGAGGGGAGGCGAGACGGAGGAATATAAAGACGGAGTTCGTGAGTGGGGGAGTGGCTGTTTGGAGACGGAGTCAGGGTCGGTTGGTCGTGAGGCGGTCAGACGGGGCAGTCATCAGTCGTCAACATGTAGTCTAGCCGCTCGAGTTCGTTATGCCCGGGCCCGCGCACGCTGCTCAATAAACCATTAAAAGACAAGAAGTCTCTGCTCGCTGGCTGAAAGATCGTGGAGTGAACGCTGATCCTCGCCGTGGCCGTTATCGCTGAGCTGCCACGAGTCTGCTGTCCGAGTCGTGGTGCCACAGTTATGGTGTCAGAAGTGAGATGAGGACTCACGCACGAGGATGGTGCCGCGACTTGAGACTGCAGCGGGTGGCGGCGGAGCGAGCGAGCAGACGAGCAGCGGAGCAGCGGCGTGGGCCGGGGGGCAGGGCAGCGACAGCGAGGCGCGACGGAGAAATCGCCGCAGCAAAATGGCAGAGCAACTCGGGAGTCGCAGGGCGGTGGCGGCGTGAGAGCGAGCCATGGGGGAGAATCGCCACAGGAGGAAGGTGATGATGGTGGCGATGGCGAGCGGCGGAGAATGGCGAGCGACGGAGAAATCGCCGCAGCGACGGCGAAAGCAAGGCGCGGGGGAGAGTCGCCACGGCAAAATGGCGGATCGACTCGAGAGTCGCATGTTGGCGAGCGACGGCGATGGTGACGACGTCGGCGGACAGCGATGGTGGCGGCGACGACGGCGGACGGCGATGTTGGCGACGACGACGGCGGAGCGATGGCGGGCTCGCCATTGTTTGCCAGGCCGTGCCGCGCAGGCCTGCCATTGTCCAGTGGCCGTGCGTGGTGTTGGAGTCCGCTGGTAGCCATTGTGCTGGCGCCCCCCCCCCGGCGCATCCCAAGCCGGGAGAAGATGACATCGAAGGTGGGAGGAGGTGAATCTGCGACGTGGCTTGGCGCGCCTGCGTTGTATCGCGGTTGGTGTAGAGGTGTACGTGTGTGTGTCGGCACGTGTGTGTGCGAGTACGTGCGTGTGTGTAGGTGTAGGCGTGTGATTACGTTTGTGTCAGTGTGTGTGAGCGAGCGAAGCGCTCTGTGTCTGTGAGAGTAATGAGTAAGGAGCGGTGGTGCAGCAGTTAGTACACTGTGTGTATTGTGAGTAGGGAGCGGTGGTGCAGCGGTTAGCGCACTGTGTGTGTAATGAATAAGAAGCTGTGGTGCAGCGGTTAGGGCACGTGTGTGTGCGAGTCCGTGTGAGCGAGTCCGTGTGAGCGAGCGTAGAGCTCTGTCCGTGTGAGCAAGCGTAGCGCTCTGTATCTGTGTGAGCGAGCGAAGCGCTCTGTGTCCGTGTGAGCGAGCGAAGCGCTCTGTGTCCATATGAGCGAGCGAAGCGCTCTGTGTCCGTGTGAGCGAGCGAAGCGCTCTGTGTCCGTGTGAGCGAGCGAAGCGCTCTGTGTCCATATGAGCGAGCGAAGCGCTCTGTGTCTGTGAGCGAGCATAGCGCTCTGTCCGTGTGAGCGAGCGAAGCGCTCTGTGTCTGTGAGCGAGCGAAGCGCTCTGTGTCCGTGTGAGCGAGCGAAGCGCTCTGTGTCCGTGTGAGCGTGTGAAGAGCTCTGTCCGTGTGAGCGAGCGTTAGCGCAGTGCGTGTGAGTAGTGGGTGGGGAGCGATGGCGCAACGGTTAGCGCACTGCGTGTGTATTGTGAGTAACGTGGTGAAGCCGTGCCGATGTGGGGCTGCCATTGTGGTGGTGCCCGTCGGCGCTGGAGCCGGGGGAGGGGGGCCCCTTGGGTCGCCCGGCTCGTCCAACCCCAGAGGGAAGTGGCGCGGTGGATAGCGGTAGCACAGCGGTTAGCGCGATAGCCGCGGGGTAGCGCAATGGTGTGGTGGATAGCGGTAGCACGGCGGTTAGTGCGATAGCCGCGGAGTAGCGCAATGGTGCGGTGGATAGCGGTAGCACGGCGGTTAGTGCGATAGCCGCGGGGTAGCGCAATGGTGCGGTGGATAGCGGTAGCACAGCGGTTAGTGCGATAGCCGCGGGGTAGCGCAATGGTGCGGTGGATAGCGGTAGCATAGCGGTTAGTGTGATAGCCGCGGGGTGGCGCAGAGGTAGCGCAGAGGTTAGCGCGATAGCCGCGGGGTAGCGCGGTGGATAGCGGTAGCGCAGCGGGTAGCGCGATAGCCGTGGGGTAGCGCGGTGGATAGCGGTGGCACTGAGGTAGCACAGTATCCGCAGATAGCGGGTAGCGCAGCGGGTGGCGCGATAGCCGCGGTGAGGCGCAGTAGCGCGGTGGAGCTGCGCCGATGTGGGGCTGCCATTGTGGTGGCGCCCGTCGGCGCTGGAGCCGGGGGGAGGGGGGCCCCTTGGGTCGCCCGGCTCGTCAGACCCCAAGGGGAGGCGAGTGCGGAGCGGGTGGTGCAGCGGTTCGCGCCATAGCCGCGGTGGAGAGCGGTGGCGCAGCGATTGGCGCTGTGGCCGCGGGGAGAGAGCGGCGCAGAGATTGGCGCGGTGTGAATGTGGGGGCGGGAAGTTTTATGAAAGATTGCTGGCGGGCAGTTGTGGCCCGAGGATGGGCCTAATGCCGGGGGGGGGGGGGAACTGTGGAGTTAAGAGTTTACTAGCGTACAGTGCGATAACTTGCGTGCCGTGATTCATTGAACTCGGATTGTGGATTTACATAATCCCTTGCTGGCGAGCCCCGGTTCACAATACACATTACACACGTGGTACGTGACTCATTGTCGCATGTGGCTATGCATGAGGTCATCCGGAAGGTGCGAGGGGGGGCAAGACGGAGGAATATAAAGACGGAGTTCGTGAGTGGGGGAGTGGCTGTTTGGAGACGGAGTCAGGGTCGGTTGGTCGTGAGGCGGTCAGACGGGGCAGTCATCAGTCGTCAACATGTAGTCTCGCCGCTCGAGTTCGTTATGCCCGGGCCCGCGCACGCTGCTCAATAAACCATTAAAAGACAAGAAGTCTCTGCTCGCTGGCTGAAAGATCATGGAGTGAACGCTGATCCTCGCCGTGGCCGTTATCGCCGAGCCGCCACGAGTCTGCTGTCCGAGTCGTGGTGCCACAACAATAAAGCTTGACTTGACTTGATTAAACACACGCGATATTAGCACACGTTATGTAATGCTTGGCAATTTTGGAATCGGAAGATGGAGACCACAGTAACGCACTTGCACATTGGATAATCAAAATACCGACTTCACAGTACCTTCTGTAGCACCACACAAACCGTTGCATTCATCAGCACGGCAATCTGGTGGGAGCAACTAACCGTTAAGTACACCCACACAGCAGCATATGGTTAGCTTTAACAACCCCCACCACAGACGCATGGTCAGGTGTGAGCAGGTATTAAGCAATGTTCGAAAAAAAATCTGTAGATTTCCCCATGTGATAGGCTACTGCACATATACATGTGCTTTTGTGGAAACAAGCAGTGACGTGTTACCGAGATTATTAATTTTGCTGCTAACTCAAGTCCTAAAGATGTTGTAGCTCTGATGTGAGTCTATACACATGTAACATTCAGACGCCAGGAATGTACTTACTATATTTGATCCAATGTGAACAATTTGTTGGTATGATCGTACAAACTATGTCTCCCTGGTACACCGTCTGTTGTGCCAGCTCTAATGGGCAGTAATAACAATAATTGCATTTATAGAGCAACAGTGATTTTCACCCGAGGGTCACAAAGCGCTGCATAGAGCTGCGGAGAGGACCGTACGTCAACAATGACATTAGAACGGAAATATCAGCAACAATAGCATTTTATTGGGGGGGGGGGGTTATATACACGTCGTTGCAGAACAACGTGTAAAATATGATCTGACTTTCATCTAATAATTTTAAATGCAAAGTTATCAGTGTTTATGTGTATATTGGTGGAATCCATAGTGCTTTATGAGTTAATATAGCATCAGGTTTTGAATTCGGAGCCTGGAGATATACCATGCAAGGGTGGCATCTGTAACGAAACCCTACAAAGTAGAAAGTCACGTAACATTGAAAAATTGCCTCCGAAGGGAGCTCATGTAACTACAACTCCAATCAAGACGGCATTTTTTTTACCACAGACAAAATATACAGTTAGCTTTCGTTAGCTACCAAGATACATGTGAAACGAAGTTTGTAAGATATATATTTGCTCCTATTGTCAAATATGGGGACTTTCTCCCAATATACAAATACTTAAAGGTTATTCCTTGCTGTGCTAAAACCAATCATTCGACTTGAGCCATCATGGAATAGCTGTGCGACTAATTTGGCTGAGGAGGCATAGAAATCTATTGGTTTTCAATGCCACATTTTCTTTAACTCTGAATAATTATGACTGCTGTTTCAAACAGCGCAAACTCGACTACCTACAGCTATGCTCCTCGAGCCGTCGTAGGTGGCGGAGCACCCGTCCTCGCCTCACTGCACCCAATAAGCTCGGAGGGAAGTAGCTTTAATAAACCTGGCTTTTCACGATGCAGAGTGGTTCTTGCTTGACGTTCCCCCACAATGTAGCCCTCCTCCCTCGA
Organism: Mordacia mordax; assembly: GCA_036362905.1. NCBI lineage: Eukaryota > Metazoa > Chordata > Hyperoartia > Petromyzontiformes > Petromyzontidae > Mordacia > Mordacia mordax. The sequence goes on from JAZEWT010000011.1 coordinate 1,765,209, forward strand.
AATATTGTCACTAAAATTTATATGGCACTACAATAATGGCTTTCATCTTTGTAAGGGATTGCCTAGCATTTTATTAAATTCCAGGTGGTTCAAATTATGACTGGACTGCTGAGCCAGGCCTCACCTATTCACTCCAGCCACTTGCTTAGTGGCAGTCGAGACTGCCAGCATCATTTATCGCTTCATGCACCCATGGTTCAGGACTCAGCCTACCAGACGCTGCTGTTTCAACTCATTCACACTGTCACCCACAGCACAGCATTTCTCTGTGTATTCCCGTGCATTGCTTGACTTTGGAATTCACTTCGATCGTGTCTTGCCCCCAGATTTTATGATCTTGCTCAATTCAGGAAATGCATTAATCCGTACCTATGACAGTGCTACTTAATGCGTGCGAGAAAATATTCATTTTGATTTACACAAATTAACCAGTTGGTGCTTCTTTTATCAACCCTGGAGGGATGATGAGTTGACTCAAACCCCAACCAGAACGTGAACTCTTTTTTTTATGCTTACCCTTCCGATTGTGAGCCGCTCACGCTACCGCTGAGCCACATGGCTGAGTAATATTTTTTATGACAAATTCGTTTGATTTTACAGTTCTACCATCATTGTGTTTACCCTTTTAAGGAGATAATTTTAATCGATATCCGTAGCAATGAAATCAAGTGCGTGAGCATCGTTTCACAACGGATTGTTTGCCCTCAGGTGATATATGACCAGAATGGCTGCCTCTACGTGTTTGCCCCAAACGAAGTCAGTCAACATACGTGGGTATCGATGCTCAAACAAGGTAAAAAGAAGCCGTCATTTCTGTTATTGCGCTACTGTATAATAAGGGGAAACAGTAGCTGATATGTAAGCAGGAAAGTCTCATCTCATTGTCTGAAACCGCTTAGTCCTATACAGGGTCACGGTGAGCCGGAGCCTATCCCGGTAGACACAGGGCGCAAGGCAGGGATACACCCACGATGGGACGCCAGTCCATCACTGGGCACTGCGGGCAATTTAGCCTGCGAGCCAATTAACCTATGCAGCAGCATGCTTTTGGACTGTGGGAGGAAACCGGAGTGCCCGGCGAAAACCCACGCGGACACGGGGAGAGCATGCAAACTCCACACAGAAAGGTACCCGAGCCGAGAGATTCGAACCCGGGACCTTCTTGCTGTAAGGCGACAGCGCTAACCACTGGGCCACCGTGCCGCCCTAAGCAGGAAAGTCCCAGTATTAAACATATTTGTCCAACAACAGCCCATTGTCACTGCCACTTTCCCTCTGTGGAATCATCGTAAAATAGCAACAGGAGCCATTCTGAACATAGTCTGTTCACGAGTTGGTGTTCAAAGTCCAGACTGCATACATGGGGTCCCTGCTGTACGTCTAAGATACGTTCCCAAAAAATGGACGTATATGCGGAACGACGTGAAATGGGGAAACTTATAGAGGGGATTCCCTGTACTTCTAAATAATGCAGATTTCAAACACTGTGGAAAAACCGTTACTTTCTGGGTGATTCTCTCAAACACCTGTGTACTGGATCTGGAGACGCATTGCATTGAAGACGCGGTATAGATTATGAATGGCGATTACATTACATGCATATATTGAAATGGTGAAAAGCGGGGTTTTTTCTGAAATATGTTAATATAAATGTACAAACATCCACCATATTTGCACCAACTCAAACATACTCATTGTAACAGCTCACAAACTTCCAAATGCTACTACGGAACCACCTTCTTAGCAGAGCTTATTTCACAAGTCCCAACAGGCAAGAATTGCAAAGTACTACCTCTGGAATATATGTCAGATCTCCACAAATATTCGGTTCAATATCACTACGCGCTTTATCCTGTATGAGGTTGCAGGGGGGCCAGAGCCTACCTCGGCAGGCACAGGGCGCAAGGCGGGACTCTACACTGGATATGACGCCAATACATCGCAGAGCACCATTTTTGAGGGGAGGGGGCAATTTACTTAGCCGGATAATTAACCTTGACAGCAGTGTGTCTCAGGACGGTGAGAGCAAACTGGAATACCTGGCGTAAGCCCACGCGGACACGAGGCTAACATGCAAACGCCATGCAGCAAGGCACCCAATCCCGAACCCAGGACCTTCTTGCTGTGAAGTAGCAGCGCCACTCACTGCACCACCGCACCGCCCCTCCACGAATATTACACCCAATACTCTCAACAATGTAATACAGGCGGTGCATTATCCATTAGGTGGCAAGGTGGTGCAGTGGTAACATCTGCCCCTCAGAAAGAACGTCCTACCAAAGGCAGTTCGATTCCCGTCTTATGCACCTTTCTGTATGGAATTTGTGTGTTTTTCCCCTGTTCTTCGTGAGTTTCCTCCGGGTTCTCTGGTTTCCTCCTACGATATAAAAAAACGTATTAATTGGCTGATAATATTATAATATATAGAACGCAGTGTCTGGTAGGTGTTTGCGCCAGATGGCTGCATGGCTGCTTGCCGCCTACCTCTCTGTAGCTTCCGCACACCTCTGTAATGATTTAAGTCGCCCTGGACGTCTGCTAAATAATAATAATAAATAATAAAGTCATTGGTGATACATCGAATAGCAAGGTCTTCCATGAAAAGAGTTGAACCTTAGGGTGGTTTTCCTTAATCAATAACCCCAGTAATGTGATCATGATGATGATTATAGGATTTGAATACCAGCTATCCGGCGATGGACTGGCGTCCCGTCGTCGGGTGTATTCCTGCCTTACGCCCTGTGTTTCCGGAATAGGCTCTGGCTCACCGTGACCCTATATAGGATTAAGCTGTTTCAGATAATGAGATGAGATGAATACCAGCTATAAAGCTGCCGCACCATGGATGTCAAACGTTATCAAATACTGGTTGTGCGGCAAATTTTGGCCATGGTAGTTTGCGACAACGATTGTTAGGTGAGCGCTGGGGGAGTGAGCATTGAAACCATAATAAGGTTATGTAAACTAACTGGCAAGGGAACGGTACGGGCAAAAGTGCTGTTCTGTTGCTACACAAAAAGCTGCAATGAAATGCCTATATTTTCGATTGAATTACAATTCTAGCTATATATTAGCACTAGAATAAAACTACACATCAGTCACAAAATAGAATAATGGAACAGAACCTGCAGTTACCAGGTATCTTGGTTTAGCGCAACAATGGTTTACAGCAACGGGAGTGCGTGGGACGTGGTCTGTTTAGAAATCCAACACAACGCCTACCTGTGGGTCAAGTATCACCCACACTTCTGGAGTGAGGGCATGTGGCTGTGCTGCCAGCAAACCGCCAGGAACGCCATCGGTTGCACAGAGTACCAGCGCATGAGTCGAGCTGGTGAGTGGGTGGGAGTCCAGCAGGACGTCCACCTTCGTCTCGCTCGTGGTGATGTTTACACACAGCACCAGGTAGTCAATTTGTGGCTGAGTCTACCAAAGGACAGGCCCAGGAGCAGTTGATATAACCCTCACTGATGTTGGTGACCGTGAGCGGGAATCGAACTTGGATTGCTGAGTTCGTGGTACAAAAGGATAACCGCTGCTCCACTGATCCCCATCTCTCACTCAAACCCAGCGCTCACACAGCGTTAATGCGCCAACCACTCGCTGGACACAACTCACTCGATACCTCTCGTTCACATGACACCACTACTGACCTTGACCAGGCACTTGTGCTGACTTTTATCGACTTCATGTTTTGAGTATTTGACATTTGTGCTGTCTTCTCCATTCCCTTTAGGTAACGCAGTTGTACAGAATAACTTACCGGTAAGTTGAATTCTCTATCCACGAATTTCCTTGGCCGTGTTTGTGAAGCGTTCAAATTGTAAATTTGCACTGTCAATATTTGTAAAAAAAAAACTGTTAAGTGTTGATTAAATCTTAGGTGGAGGTGAAGTGTGACTATAATTGAAATGTAGTAATCATCATTATCAATACCCTCTTAAGCCTGTACAGGGTTGCGGGGAGAGGGAACACACAAACTCCACATACAAAGGCACCGAACCAGGAATCGAACCCGAGTATTTCTTGCTGTGATTCGACAGAGCTACTTACTGCACCACCGCACTGCTCTAAATGTGGCAATTTTACCATTTATTTAATCTCTTGCAGTGTGCCCAACCTCCCCAGTTCAATACGATTCCACACTCCCCCCCCCTCCAAATGTGGCTGCACACGATTGTACTTCTCCGACCATTTAGTGGCAATAGTAATCAACGCGCTGCATGACCTCTCCACGTGGTAAAAAATCACAATCAGGGCGTTGAACCGATTGGTTTTCTGGTGCGATTCTTGTGCATAAGAAACCAAACCACTTGAACCAGTTCAGGTTCAAAATTTATACGTACAATATGCCTAGGCATGCGTCAGGTCACCGATAATTTACTAGCTTCCAATTGGTTAACAGCCGTTGTAAAGTCACAACCAACCCACTAGATGGCATACATTGCCATCTAGCGGTCAGCACAGATCTGACCGAGGCGGTCCCTGACTGCAGTTAAGGTAAGTGGAGTATAAAATTTGGTCCCGATTGTTTGATCATGATGAGCAGTTTTGAACTATGGGTACTTTTTGCCAGTATACATATATAAGATTACAACAGGTTTTACCGTATCTGGCGATTATGCAGGTGTTAAGATCTTAACACCTGCATAATTGCCAGGCAATTATTGCCAGGCAATTATGCAGGTAAAACCTGTTGTAATCTTATATATGTATACTGGCAAAAAGTACCCATAGCGTTAACAGCTCCACCTAAGCTATAAAGCATTGAGGCCGCTTTGTCCTGTGCTGACTGCTTTTTGGCAACGGTTAACACCGGCAAATAGGCTCAAAAGGAAGCCACTGCCAGGTGAAGCTCGGTCAGTTGAAGGACAATGCATAGGTTATCAAAGCTACCTGTTTGCATACTTTGCCACTAGTATGTGTGGCTTTTGCAAACTGGACGCATTGTAAAATTTGTCAATTGTGGTGTTTAGGATCTTAACACCTGCATAATCACCAGATACAGTAAAACCTGTTGTGATCTTAGTTTTGAACTAGTTCATATATTTGCTTTAAAATAGCAATGGGCTGACTGAAAAATGTGTTCCGAGTTTTGCCTGAAAAACGCGGGACTCCTAAGGGGAGGCTGGGTTCTTAAAATGTGGAAGGCTGAACCTACAATCTGATGGGCTTGAATAATTTATATTGCTTGTAAAATAAACGTGAAAATATGAGAAGTGACAGGGCACATGGAAGACCAGGACACAAAGGGACATAAGTTCGTTCTATTTTACACAACAGATAAATGTAGAGCTTTAGATTTTATACTGTGCAACCTCATTTCCACAGTATAAATTAGGAGTCACACACGACACACATACACAGCGCCTGAAGATGCCTCTAACGTGTGAGGCGGAACGTCGCGATGGAGGGAGATGGAGTGATCGAGGCAGCTGTCCCAAGAGAGCAGCTTTTCGAAGCAATCATCAGTTCAATATTGTGCTTTGTTACTACTTTAACCCATAATTAGGTCTCATCTCATCTCAATGTCAGAAACCGCTTAGTCCTGTACAGGGTCGCGGTGAGCTGGAGCCTATCCCGGCAGACACGGGACGCAAGGCAGGGATATACCGACGATGGGACGCCAGTCCATCACCGGGCACTGCGGGCAATTAAGTCTGCAAGCCAATTAACCTATGCAGCAGCAAGTTTTTTGGACTGTGGGAGGAAATCGGATTGCCCGACGGAAACCCACGCAGACACGGGGAGAACATGCAAACTCCACACAGAAAGGCACCCGAGCGGAGATTCGAACCCGGGATCTTCTTGCTGTGAGGCGACAGCGCTACCCACTGGGCCACCGTGCCGCCCCCATAATTAGGTGTGAGTAGCATTATGCAGAAACGTTCCCACAGGCTTTGTAGGCATTGCTCATCGTCAATGCTTATGCTAGGTCAGTGGTATTCATCTCATCTCATCTCATTATCTGAAACCGCTTA
>JAZEWT010000011.1:1800369-1843071 GCA_036362905.1 Mordacia mordax
CCCCGCAGCCCGTGTTGCTGTACATCCCCCCCACGTGTCTCTTCTAGAAAGTTCTAACCGACGTCACCTCACGTGGCATTGGTCCCCCCTCTACAGTAAAAGTCCCCCTTCCCCTCTTCCTTAACTCTGCACAAGGTGTAAATTTTCCAGACGTTTTTCTAGACTTTGCCACAAGATGGCAATAGACACATTCGACCACCTCATCTCATCTCATTGTCAGAAACCGCTTAGTCCTGTACAGGGTAGTGGACATTCGACCACAACACCACACCTCGTCATACCACTATTCCACCGCACATCTTTACTTTTCCGGATTACACCATTTATAGCTTGAAGTAACGTAGAAATAATAATACATATCTATAATGCGTGGCACATTCTCATTCAACTTAAAAGGTATTCATTAAAAGAGAGAACGATTCAGAGGCACGAATTTACCTGTGGGGGGGAGGGGCGTTAAGTCATGCAGTGAGCCGGCGTCAACTCGCTGAACACGGCTCTTGTTTTGCAACACGTGCACAATACTGAGCCGTCACCGTCAATCATCACCCATTGTATTGTGCATGACAGGTCAAGGCCTTCTGACCCCTACCCTCCCTTCTTGCCTGAATGGCCCAGCCAACACACTGCAGCCAGACAGGAGATCTAGGCAAGGAACTATCTCTACTAATCATACGAAAAAACGATTTATGGAGCAGAAATGATGTTTCACACTGCGCCTGAGGATGCCTCAAACGTGTGAGGCGAAACGTTGCGATGAAGGGAGAGAGCGATCGACGCGGCTGTCCCGAGAGAGCAGCTTTTCAAAGCAATCATCAATAATGTTTGTCAAAAAACTTGTGTAGACTAACAAAGGGAAGTAGTAACAACGAATTAAGACCGATAACTACCTCAGAGTAACACAGACAAGCAATTCTTTAAAAAAATATATAGTTAAGGCGACCAATTCTCACTCATGGTACCCTGACAAAACCTACATTAGTACAAATTCTGTAAAAAATAGTCTGGAGGAAAGCCACATGACCATCAACTGCAGCTCAGCACTCTGTGGGCTGCCAGGTGACCAACATATGGCAGTACAGCAAGTAGGTTTGTGAGTCCCAATAGGAATGTATTACCTCCGGGTACTCAGTTTTCCTCACAGACAGAACAGAACAGCCAAATACTTGGCCAATATTCCCATTCGCAATAAAGCTTTTCTGGACGAAGACATTATTATAGCTCCATGTACTGCATATACTTCACAATCGTTAAAGTAGCCGTCATATGCCAGGTAATTTAAATTCTGCACGTTTGATTTGAACTTGCAATCATATTCCTCGTTATTTTCAGTGATTATTATTCAATGTGAAGCGAGGCGACTGATGATGATCACTTGCTCACTGGCAGTCAGTCGCCTCACCACAACAGTAGTTAATGTTCCTGTGGATGTCTCACTAATGTCTCCAGCCACGCTGAGGAGGACACTACCTGACTACTGTACTCAGCCACACTGCATTCAACCACGACACTACAGGTCGCAACACTTCTCTTTCGGAACTTCTGGGACAACTTAATTTTGGAATTCCCTATTACCGTCTATTTTCCCAAGCGGTTATAGGAAGCTTACTTGTTCTGTTCAAGATAAAGATCAACTCTTATCTATGATACATGTGTGGTGCCAAGCCCCGCGCCGTGCCAGGCTGAGTGCATGCTGACGCTCGTGCTGTGGACTCGGGTCAGTCGCTGGGTTGCGACGGTGTGATTGGTTGGACGCTGTTGCTATGGCTGGTGGATGAAAGGAGAGGTCATACGAGGTGAGGTTGATATAGGAAAGAAGAGTACCTTCTCCTGTGAGGAAAACATCACGAAATGGGTAGGGAGAAGTGGGACTCACCGCGAACTGGCAAACAACTCAGGTGACGTCAGATAGAACCTTCTGCAGTTGTCTGCAGGATATATAAGGGGGAGAACGATCTGGGTGTGGTTGTTGGTGTTACAGGAGTTGACGGACAGAGACTGGGTTGGAAGACTGGAGAGGATGCTAGCGCATTGCAGGGTAGCGAGCAGTTAGGAAACGGTTAGTGCACGAAGCATGGAGTGTGGTGTTTGTGCAGTTGTTGTTAGCAGTTGTTATTGTTCGTAGTGTAGTGGAAATAAAGACCGTGGAATAACGAGGAAAGCATCTTGGCTAATCCTTGTCTGTCGCCGGAGAGGAGGAAGCCTCCACATCAACCCAATCGGCTGGGGAGCATTGGGCTGCGGTGAGGAGAGCGGTATTCGTGTGCTGCCCGACACGTGTACTAGTGTCGTTTGTTGCTGGTCGAGTGAAAATTTAAGCCAGGGCCCTGCGCTTAGCAACTGTTTTAAAAGAACGTGCTGGCAGAATGTTACTTCACCAGCCCCTCTCTTTTTTAAACGTTGTATTTACTACATACTGTAACTGGAACATCTCCTTCGCAGTCACATTAAACATCTCTTCACTGCAGTTGTTACAACCTTCCTGCTACTCTTCACGTGTGTGTGGAGTTAAAGAGTTTACGAGCGGACAGTGCGATTACTTGCAAGACCCATGATTCATCGAAATCGGGTTGTTGATTTACGTAATCCCTTGTTGGCGAGCCCCTGTTCACAATACACATCACACACGTGGTGCGTGACTCATTGGAACTCGTGACTACGGGTGAGGTCATCCGGAAGGTGCGAAGGGGGGGGGCGACACGGAGGAATATAAAGACGGAGGAGTTCGTGAGTGGGGGAGTTGCTGTTTGGAGACGGAGTCAGGGTCAGTTGGTCGTGAGGCGGTCAGATGGGGCAGTCATCAGTCTTCAACATGTAGTCGCCGCTCGTGTTCGTTATGCCCGGGCCCGCTCGCGCTGTGCAATAAAACATCAAAAGACAAGAAGTCTCTGCTCGCTGGCTGAAAGATCGTGAAGTGAAAGCTGATCCTCGCCGAGGCCGTTATCGTCGAGCCGCCATGAGTCTGCGGTCCGAGCCGTGGTGCCACAGTTATGGTGTCAAAGTGCAATGCGGACTCACGTTGAGACTGCGATGAGTGGTGGCAGAGCAGCGAGCGGTGTGGGCCGGGGGGCGGGGCAGCGAGCAGAGTGAGTCAGCGGTGCAGTGGCGTGGGCCGGGGGGCAGGGCAGTGACAGCGAAAGTGAGGCGCGGGGGAGAAATCGCCGCAGCAAAATGGCGGAGCGACTTGGGAATCGCAGGGTGGCGAGCGACGGCGATGGTGACGACGGCGGACAGTGATGGTGGCTGCGACGACGGCGGACAGCGATGGTGGCGGCGACGACGGCGGACGGCGGAGCGATGGCGGGCTCGCCATTGTTTGCCAGGCCGCGCCGCGCAGGCATGCCATTGTCCAGAGGCCGCGCGTGGTGTTGGAGCCCGCTGGGAGCCATTGTGCTGGCGTCCCCCCGGCGCGTCCCAAGCCGAGAAGAGATTACGGCGAAGGCGGGAGGAGGCGAATCTGCAGCGTGGCTCGGCGGGCCTACGTTGTATAGCGGTTGGTGTGTGTGTGTGTAGCGCTGTGTCTGTGTGAGCGTAGTGCTCTGTGTGTGCGAGCGTAGCGCTCTGTGTCTGTGTGAGCAATGAGTAAGGAGCGGTGGTGCAGCGGATAGCGTACTGTGTGTAATGAATAAGGAGCGGTGGCGCAGCGGTTAGCACACTGTGTGTGTAATGAGTAAGGAGTGGTGGCGCAACGGTTAGCGTACTGCGTGTGTGTAGTGAGTGGGGAGCGGTTGCGCAGCGGTTAGCGCACTACGTGTGTAGTGAGTGGGGAGCGGTAGCGCGGCGGATGGCGTGGTAGCTGCGGTGAGGCGCAGTAGCGCGGTGGAGCCGCGCCGATGTGGGGCTGCCATTGTGGTGGCACCCGTCGGCGCTGGAGCCGGGGGAGGAGGGCCCCTTGTGGTTGCCCGGCTCGTCAGACCCCAGAGAGAAGTGGCGCGGTGGGCAGTGGTAGCGCAGCGGGTAGCGCGGTAGTCACGGGGTAGCGTGGTGGATAGCGGTGGCGCAGAGGTAGCGCAGTAGCCGCGGATAGCGGGTAGCGCAGCGGTTAGCGCGATAGCCGTGGGGTAGCGCGATAGCCGCGAGGTAGCGCAATGGCACGGTGGATAGCGGTAGCGCAGCGGGTGGCGCGGTAGCCGCGGTGAGGCGCAGTAGCGCGGTGGAACTGCGCCGATGTGGGGCTGCCATTGTGGTGGCGCCCGTCGGTGCTGGAGCTGGGGGGAGGGGGGCCCCTTGGGTCGCCCGGCTCGTCAGAGCCCAAGGGGAGGTGAGTGCGGAGCGGGTGGCACAGCGGTTCGCGCCATAGCCGCGGTGGAGAGCGGTGGCACAGCGATTGGCGCTGTGGCCGCGGGGAGAGACTGGCGCAGAGATTGGCGCGGTGTGAATGTGGGGGGGAAGCTTTATGAAAGATTGCTGGTGGGCAGTTGTGGCCCGAGGACGGGCCTAATGCCCGGGGGGGGAGCTGTGGAGTTAAAGAGTTTACGAGCGGACAGTGCGATTACTTGCGAGACCCGTGATTCATCGAACTCGGGTTGTTGATTTACGTAATCTCTTGTTGGCGAGCCCCTGTTCACAATACACATTACACACGTGGTGCGTGACTCATTGGAAATCGTGACTACAGGTGAGGTCATCGGAAGGTGCGAAGGGAGAGGGGGCGACACGGAGGAATATAAAGACAGAGGAGTTCATGAGTGGGGGGGGGGAGTTGCTGTTTGGAGATGGAGTCAGGGTCAGTTGGTCGTGAGGCGGTGAGACAGGGCAGTCATCAGGTCGCCAACATGTGGTCGCCGCTCGTGTTCGTTATGCCTGGGCCCGCGCACACTGCTCAATAAAACATCAAAAGACAAGAAGTCTCTGCTCGCTGGCTGAAAGATCGTGAAGTGAACGCTGATCCTCGCCGTGGCGGTTATTGTCGAGCAGCCACGAGTCTGCGGTCCGAACCGTGGTGCCACACGTGTAAAACAGAACCAAGGTTTTAATTACACATTTGTGCATGCGTAGATATACAATGGATTGTATCACCTCATATGCACCACTACAGCAGTGTGTACAGATAAACACCTTGACTCTTGCCAGGGTATAGCAAGCGGTGCTCGTGCGTGTGTGTGCAATGCGGCCTTCCTCCTCTCTGAGACGGCAGGAGACTGTGGCACCCCAAGCTCGTCCACTTTTATGGCGTGAGCTGCCGCCAGAGGCCCTTCCTGCTCGTCACCGAGTACATGGAGGCAGGGAACCTGGAGAACTTCGTGCGGGAGCGGCACGGCCACTTCTCAACCTCGCAACTCCTGCAGATGTGCGGGGACGTGTGCGAAGCCATGGCCTACCTGGAGAGAGCACGCTTCTTACACAGGGACCTGGTAAGTTCTGCCTACCTTCGCCAGGTCTTACCTACCCACCCCAACACCAACAGCTTTGCCCACCCTCAGTCACCTCCCCAACACCAACAGCTCGCACTTATCCATCCATATTCAATGTCGCTTTTCCTGATGAGGTTCACGGAGGCACCATGCTGAGTCGGGCGGCTTGGCCTCCATTTCCCAAGCGACGGACTGTAGCGTCACCTGGGAGAGTTCCAGGTGTTCCCAGCCAACAGACATGGTTCCGCCAGCATTTCCTAGAGCAGGGGTTCTCAACGTTTTGTACCTGACAGCCCATTTGGCCCACTGATGGTGGTCCTAGAGACAGACTGCAACTCCCCTTGAGGGATCCCCATTCTAAAGAGACTCAGTCCCACCAGCGTGTCCAAGGCCAACCTCGAAATCCTCGCCTAGTGGGACGAGCGGCTAGAGGAGCCACGAGATCCCCAACAGGAGCCTCCCAGGGGTGATACCCGAACCACCTCAGCTGGTTCCTCTCGATCTCAAGAAGCAGTGGCGTGACTCCGAGTCTCTGGGATTGCCGAGCTCCTCACCCTGTCACGGAGAGTCCAGCAACCATGTGGAGAAACCTCATCTCTGTCGCTTCTATCTTGCGATCTCGATAATTTGGTCATTGGCCACAGATTTGTATGCGGCAGATTTATCCTGTTGCTCGCGGGTTTAGGCATGATTTTTTAAACCGTGGATTAGAGTAAAATCGCAGATAACACAGCGCTAAAGGGAATCCGTTATATTGGTAATAACACAATTTGTAACGCAGCGCCACGCAAATTCCACACCTGGTCACGGACGAGACAGGAATACAGAGAGGAAAACGCAGAGAGTGAGATAGCCATCTAGACAGTCAGCTGGCGCTAGTCTGCCATTTATGGCTTCCTATATATTAGGATGTTATTGGCCAATTAATTTTTAATGTTCTTTTAACTATGGCAGGAAACTATATAACCCAGATGAAACCCACGCAGAACAGGGGGACAACACACAAACTCTACACAGGCGCCCAAAGCACGGCTTAAAACACCTCGGGCAGGACATTTTCAGTGGCGCAGATGTGACGACTGTGCCACCCTGCTGTATATTGGCTCCTTATATTAATCCGTTACGTTAGTCACTGTGGATACGAGTTCTGTGACGGTTATTCTATGCAGCGCCTGTCCCTGCCAAAGCAATGTGGATTTAATTTAAATGGCTTGAGTTTTAAAATTAATAATTTGTACTGTGTGTTTTCAAGTTATGCTATTCTTTCATGTAAAATGTTTGACATTCATCGAGACATTATCACTTCTAAGAGCAGCCCACTGGATGCTTGGATTTTGGCCCAAATACCAAATCAAACTATCACAAGCAGTTGTGATGATATACTACATTTTGTTTAACCAGGTGAAATTTCAACAAAACCAGCCTCTTCTTATTTAAAAGTGTGGCCTGGGTCTCCAACATGACAAAAGCAAAAACGTGAAAATAAGTACAACACTGAAGCAAGTAGAAATCCGTGCAAAAACAATTAATTTGACATTTGAGCAAAGTCAATTGTTGCAGAAGAGATTAAAAAAATAGTGCACAAACAATCGATGTAAACTAATTTTTCCAATTACAAAAGTTGGCTCAGATTATTTAGAAACCCCATAGTAAATTAAGTAACAGGAACGTCAAAATATATTCAAGGTTATTTTTACACTAGGATGTAAACAAAAGCATGTCAATCTCTTCTACGCTATTTATATCACAGTCACCTCGAAAAGCGTCATATCCAGTTTCCACAGCATAACCTGCGCGCCGCGCAAGGAAACTCCACAGGATACCGTGTATCAGCTCAAAGACTATGGATTTCCCTGTGCTTGTGTCCCAGGCCGCTCGAAACTGCCTGGTGAATGCGCAGGGGACGGTGAAGGTCTCTGACTTTGGCATGAGCAGGTGAGGATGATAGACAGTTGTAAAAAAAGGCAAATATTCTCAATATAGCCTTAAAAGACTATTGGGACAAGTGCTGTTACTGAGCACTCTGAAGACCAGCATGACACATAAGTGGGTTAATAGCCAGCAACCACTCCCGGCAATCTTTGTATCCCCATTGCTGATGTTTACACACTGCACTAGGTACTAATTTGAGGCTCAGTAAATCTAGAGGAGGGTCCTCCAATAGTCGTTCCGCAAACCCTCGCTACACGTTTGGGCTTACCAGGTCCATCCGGCATCCTAGCCGGCCATCTGATCCAGCTCACCACCAGGTGGTGATCAGTAGACAGCTCTGCGCCTCTATTCACTCGAGTGTCAAAACATATGGCCTCAGGACCGATGAAACAACTACAAAGTCAATAATCGATCTTTGGCTCAAGGTGCTCTGGTACCATGTACACTTATGTTCCTTTTTATGTTCAAACATTGTTATAGACAGGCCATGACTGCACCAACGTTCAGTAACAGAACACTACTCGGGTTCACATCGGGCAGGCCATGACTCTCTATCACACCCCTCCAGGTTTCTCAATCATTGCCCACATGAGTGTTGAAGTCTCCCAGCAGAACTATGGAGAGTCACCAGATGGAATGTTTTCCAGTACCCCACCCACTTTCTCCAAGAACGTAGTGTACTCTCAACTACTGTTTAATGCATATGCGCACACACAACAGAGTCCTCCTCCCTGCGACCCAACGTCGCATTGAGGTAACCCTCTCATTCACCGGGACAAACTCCAACTGAGTAGCACCTAGCCGGGGAGACTGGCGCATATCCCCACCTCCGCCGGGTGCCTCTCCCCATGTACAACTCCGGAGTAGAAAAGAGTCGAACCCCTATCAAGGGGTTTTGTTCCAGAGCCGACAATGTGCGTAGAAGTGAGCCCAACTATATGCAGTCGGTACCTTTCAACATCCTGCACACGGTCTGGTTCCTTACCTCCCAGAGTGGTGATGTTCCTCGTTCCAAGAGCCAGTTTCCTTTGCCGAGGTTTAGCATGCCTAGACCACTCTGCCTTTGTCTGCTGCCCAAGGAGCATTGCACTGGACTCTTCAGAGTTGCCTTACAGGTGGTAGGCCCACAAGGCAGCGGCCCCACGTTACTTTTTAGGGCTGTGCCCGACCAAGCTCCGTGGATCACCTTTCATCAAGAGTGGTCCGCAGGCGTTTGCCTGCGGACCACTCTTGATGAAAGGGGACTATGTGATCCTCGGGTGAAAGGCCCTTTGGAAATGCAATTATTATTGATTACACTTGTACACAGATGCCCTTGCAAGCTCACCCTCATATATTAGTCAGCTATAATGCAACGGTGGTTTATTCGTGTGATGTAACATTGATTCATTGTGTAATATTGGAATCTGGTGCAGAATCGGGGCTTGATGCATCATTGACATTATTCAAAAGAATCTAGATACTTGCTGACAAGAGACACGTCAGCAGGACGTAACACAACCAGATATGCTGCAGCAGTAGCGAGCAACGCGGCAGTGTGACATGGTTCCGAGTGATGTCTTGTTACAGGTGCGTCCCGTTGTGCGTGGCATGGCACTGATGAACGTGTGGTTGTGATGTGTGGCAGATACGTGCTGGACGACCAGTACACCAGTTCCTCCGGCACCAAGTTTCCCGTGCGCTGGTCACCTCCTGAGGTGTTCCTCAACAACAAGTTCAGCAGTAAATCGGACGTCTGGGCTTTTGGTAAACACGCCACATCACGGCACCAAAAATTATGAAACTGACGATGAACGAAATGACATCTTTGAAGAGTTGCAAATGCTCCTTCCCAATGTTGTGCTAAAAACTTAACTTTTGCCCTGTCTATTTTTACTGTACTGTGTCATGTTGACTGCTACTTTTTCATTGATTATTGTGGTTGGAGTGTTATATTAGGGCGGCACGGTGGCCCAGTGGGTAGCACTGTCGCCTCACAGCAAGAAAGTCCCGGGTTCGAATGTGGGCTCGGGTGCCTTGCTGTGTGGAGTTTGCATGTTCTCTCCCCGTGTCTGCATGGGTTTTTGCGGGGCACTCCGTTTTCCTCCCACAGTCCAAAGAACATGCTGCTGCATAGGTTAATTGGCTTGCAGACTAAATCGCCTGCAGTGCCCGGTGATAGACTGGCGTCTCATCGTGGGTATATCCCTGCCTTGCGCCCTGTGTCTGCGGGATAGGCTCTGGTTTACCGCGACCTTGTACAGGGCTAAGTGGTTTCTGACAATGAGATGAGGGTTTTATACTTGTTGGTGTTGAACGTTTGTTTAATTGTGAAATTTCACGTGTTCCTATTTACTTTTATGATTACCATTAGTGTTGTATTTAATGCACATAATAATTGCATTTCTAGAGCGCTTTTCACCCGAGGGTCACAAAGCACTACATGCAGTCCTCTCCGCAGCTCTGTAGCTGCGGAGAGAACTGCATGTCAACAACAACGACATAAGAAGAGCAAATCAGTAACAATAACGCTTTTTTTAAATGTTTTGTTGTTACAAATCCGAGCTGTGGAGAGAACATGTCAAACAACAATAACATGAGGGTAGTTCAACTCAGTCAAATAGTAGCAATAAACTACAGGACATAAAATAAGTGAAAAAAGTAATTCTTCAACAAACAAGAAATAAATGTTCCCGAGCAGGGGCAGGTCTACAGAAAGCCATCATCCCAGCATGCAACATTGAGTCGCATCAACAATCCTCGTCAGAGGGCTTGAAAGCCTTACAGAGCAAGTGAGTCTTGAGACGAGATTTGAAGATACCTAAGGACTTAGCTGATCGAATCTCTAATGGAAAGGCATTCCAGAGTCTGGAATCAAGAAAGCACTGTCACCCATCAAGGTGCTTTGGTGCCCGACGGAGAACCCTCTCGTACAGAGTCGAACTCGTCGCATCTCCCACCAGGCACCCGGGTTCCGATGTGCACGTGCGGCCACGTGGCGCGGGCTTCTGACGGTTTCAGCAGCAACACCACGGCGACGCCAGCAATCACTGCGCGATGCACTCACCCAGCCAGTGCCAGATGAGCAGAGACTTCTGGGTTTTCATTGCTTTATTAACTAACAGAACTTAACGACTGGGGTAACTCCGCGCATCAACTCCTACCTCCCAAGCGCTCAGCGCTCCAATGCGTAATCTTGTGGACCTACATGCTACGCAGCCTCCTCACCGATTCCCCAGAGAACAAAAGCCCCTTGCGCTTGTGCGAACGCGTTTATATATCTCTCCGCAGTGCGCTGCATGCCTTACTACTCCCCGCCGCTGTCTGACCCACTTGATGTTTACGATCGCCACGATGACCTCGAGTTACCCCTTGTAATGCACATAGCCTGTCACACGCGTGAGACTGAGCACCACACCCTCCCCCCCCGGACAGAGAAAGTTACCCCCCTCGGACCTTTCGCCGCCGCCATGCCAAGACTCACGCCACACGCCCGACTCGCGCCACACCAACTGACTCACGCCTGCCGCCGGCATCTACACTGCTCCCCACAAACCTCTCCCGCGGTCTCCCTGCCGGCACGCGGGGGTCTTGTTGACTCTCGCTTCACTGACTGGGGAACACACAACATTACGACAATGATGTCGATGCACACCAGTTGGGAGTACTCGGTCTAACACACCACCTCTGATGGTCCTCGTACACTCACCACCATCTCTGACGGTCCTCGCACACTCGCCACCACCTCTGACAGTCACTCGCACACTTGCCACGACAAAGCCTCTGATGGTCACTCACACACTTACCACCACCTCTGACGGTCACTCGCACACTTGCCAGGGAACCGCCTCTGATGGTTGCTCGCACACTTACCACGGCACCACCTCTGTTGGTCACTCACACACTTACCACCACCTCTGACAGTCACTCACACTCGTCAGGGCACTGCCTCTGATTGGTCACTCACACACTTACAATCATCTTTGCTGCTCAGAGCAATGGGGCGCGCCGCACCGCTGCACCGTGTCATCTCCACCGCTCCACCCGCTGTGTCGCACCTCACCAACACAGCCCAGCGGCTCACTTTGTGGCGTCCCAAGCTCTCCTCGGACCACCTCCAGCTACGGTGTACATTCACCTTCGATTCTCGGAGCAATGGTATGCGCTGCACCGCCGCACTGCGTCATCTCCACTGCTGGTCCTCGCTCACCCTCGCACTCTGCAGCTACCCGCCGCTCGCCTCACAGCCGCTCTCATATGGCGCAACTCGCCGCTGTCAACTGCTACCTCATGGCGCGCCGTGCTCCGCGACACCTTCGCTGCTCTGTCTCTATGCCGTATCTCGCCACCGCTGCATTCCACGATGCAGTCGCCACCGCCGCCGTGCAGCTCTCAGCGGCTCACCCTGGCTCTGTCACCGCTGCCGCTCTCTTCGATGCAGTCACCGCCGCTGCGCTCCGCAGCCCTCCGCGGCTCCATCGCTGCTGCTGGCTCGTGCCGCCGCCCCACTCTGCGATGCAGTCGCCACCACTGCCACTGATAGACTCCTTGCCGCCGTTCGCTCTGCCTCGCCACTGCTCTCACCCGCTCTCTCCAGCCACCAGACGCCGATGCAGGTGCCGCCGCCGCAGTCACTGCCGACACAGTCGCTGCAATCACACCCGGCTCGCTGGCTCCTCACCCGGCTCGCTGGCTCCTCACCCGGCTTGCTGCCTCCTCACCTGGCTCGCTGGCTTCTCACCCGGCTCACTGGCTCCTCACCCGGCTCCTCCTTGTCACATCAGCTCACGCCACGATCATGCTCCGATCACGCTGCGCTGCTGACCAATCAGAACGAGTCCGCATGCGCAGCCGCTATCAGCACTAACGAGTCCTTGTCACTGACCACGTGTTATTTACTAGTTCAGTCAGGCTGTCCTCAAATCACCCCGGCCGTGCCGTCTCAGCACCACGTCACCCTAGCATACCCGGTCTTGGGGACATCAGTGCACTCCCCACATGTACGTGACATGGCACGCTCGAGGCTGGGCACCACAGTGTGATCTGGGCACCTGCAGCAAGCCTGTATTAGAGGATCGAAGTGGTCGTTTTGAGGAGGGTGCCTGTTGGAACAGAGCCAGTGAGAGCCTTGTAGGTGAGAAGGAGGATCTTGAATTCAATCCTGTATTTAACCAGTAACAGTGGAGAGACATCAGTACTGGGGATATGTGAGATCGTGGATGGGTGTGCGAGTGAGGACTAGCGCCGCATTCTGCACACATTGGAGATAATTGACCTTGAAAATAGTAGCGTGGTTAACACAGCAGCCTCTCCGGTCCATTGAATATGGTGTGTTTTTGTGTGTTTCTGTAGTTTTATTGGCAGTGTCCGAATGTTATACCAGTAAAAATGTGCGTAAGAAACGAATACAAACTGACTCTACTGAAAATTAAGCAAGGATGTCAAAGCAACTACAATTCCACCGAGGAAGCTTTAATAATCGAACTCTGCAACCTCGACTTGCTACGCGAACTGGGTCCCGACTCGCCTAAAGCAGTTACCCAGCGAAGAGATGCCGCAAGCAGTGTGAGAGGAAACAGAAGCCTGGTAAGCGAGGAGGCGTACGGGCTAGACGGAAAGCTAATCCAACCAGACCGCCTATCCCATCCATTATACTGGTGAAAGTTTGCTCTCTGGATAACAAACTCGACCACATCAGACTAGAGATCTGCACAGCGAGACAAAAGGAACCACTGCGTTTTCATTTTCATGGAAATGTGGCTGAATAACAACATCCCTGACGCGGCCATTCAATTAACATGACTAACCGCTATCTGTGCGGATAGAGATGCCAGCAAGTCCGGTAAGACTTTGTGGAGGTGGCTTCTGTTTACATCAACGCAGAATGGTGTGCAAACGCTGACATGATCTTCACACACTATTCATCGCTGGTGCAATACATGTTAGTTAAGTACAGACCCTATTATTTGCCACGGGAGTGTACCGTAATTATTTTGGCTTTGTACATACCCCCCCCCGATGCTAATGCTAAGGAAGCGCTGCATGAACTGTATGAGCCCATCAGTGAACTGCAATCTCTTCACCCCAACGGATTTTTTTTATCATTGCCGGAGACATCAACAAGCACATTTTAAAACTGCATTACCAAAACCCTACCAACATGTGGAGTTTCCAATCAGAGGACTTAATACACTGGACTTGGTCTACTCAAACATCAAACCCTCATATAAAGCTACCCCCCTCCCTCACCTAGGACGATCTGACCACCCCACTGTAATGCTCACTCCAGCTTATAAACCTCTGCTTAAGAGGGCAAAACATGGAACAAAACAGATCAGACTATGACCAGAGGGAGCTGTTGAAGCCCTACAGGACTGCTTCGAGTGTACAGATTGGAGCATCTTCAGAAAGGCAGCGACCAGTAGCTACCACACAGACACTTACGAGTACGCTGCCAGAGTGACTGGGTACATCAACAAATGTATTGAGGAAGTTACAGTTATGAAAACCGTCACCACACATGCCAACCAAAAGCCATAGTTTACAGCAGATGTTCACAAACTGCTGAAAATCCGGGATGCTGTTTTCAGAGCGGGAGATGACGTGGCGCTCAGATCAGCAAGAAGAAACGTCTCCTGCGGCATCAAGCTGGCAAAGCGCGACTATGCAAGGAAAGTCAAGGACCATTTCATGTTGGAGAGACACATGGCGCATGTAGAAGATCATCCAGGCCATTACAGACTACAAGACCCCACCATGTGTCTGTAACACTGATGTCTCTCTACCAAACGCATTCAATGCCTTCTACGCTGGTTTGAGGCCCAGAACACCGATCCGGCGGGGAAAACCATCCCCCTGGTGCTTTCCCTGTCTCTTGCCAGTGTGAGGAAGATGCTCTCCAGGGTCGACCCATGCAAGTGTGCGGGACCTGACAACATACCAGATCGAGTACTCAAAGCCAGCACGTACCAGCTAGCTGATGCCTTAAAGGACATCTTCAACACCTCCCTGAGGCAGGCTGTCGTAACGCAGTGCTTCAAGACCACCACCATCAGATCGATGCTGAAAAAGGCTGCAGCGTCAGAGCTCAATGACTACTGCCCAGAAGCACTTACTTCGATCACTATGAAGTGCTTTGAGTGGTTGGTCCTGAGCCACATCAAGAGCGAACTCTCCCCCACACTAGACCCAATGCAGTTCGTGTATCGCACAAATAGATCTACAGAAGACGCGATCTCGCATACACTCCTCCTTGCTCTAACCCACCTGGATCAACGCAATATCTACGTGAGAATGCTGTTCATCGATTTCAGTTCGGCATTTAACACCATCATCCCCTAGCAGCTGATTGGATAGCTCGACCTGCTGGGGTTCACACCTCCATCTGTAACTGGATTCTGAATTTCGTCACTGAGAGGCCCCAGACAGTCCAGATCGGCAGCACCAACTCCAACACCATCATGCTAAGTGTTGACACCCCACAAGGGTGTGTGCTGAGCCTACTGATGTTCACGCTGCTGAACATCAGCGAGCTCCCGGTTCATCCACAAAGCCACCCGCAGTGGCTGACTCTTCCCTCCCCTCCCATAGACTATTCACCCCGCTTACATCTGGAAGAAGATTCCACAGCATCAAGGGCAGGTCTGCCAGACTGTGCAATAGTTTCTTCCCCCAAGCAGTCTGGCTCCTGAACACCAAGATGCCTCCATCATCCCTAGACTGTTCTTCACGCCCTGCTTTGACTTTGACCCCCCCCCCACTTCTGGCGCACACGGCACCCTTATCCACTGGGCACCACCGCCTTGTACCATACCACAGTGTCCCCCCGCCCCCCTCTGGACTCATGCCAACTACTTAATTCCCCCCCCCGACACCGATACCAATTACCTCCCACCTCCCCACTTGCAGTCACCTTACTGGACAATTCAAAAGACAATACAGAGAAACTTTCATAAAAGTACGAGGAGCTCCCTCTAATGCTATGGTGCATTTTCTTGATTTTGCACAGATCCATAGTCTATACTTTTTACAATGTTTATAATGGTTATTTTTAGCATAGTACTTTAATTTAAAAAGTGTATTATTATCCTCCAATCATGCATGTCTCTGTAGTCTGTTTGTTTATGTGTCCGTGTTGCACCATATGGCCCAAGGAGGACGTTATTTCGTTTCTGCTGTGTACTGTACTGTATATGGTCGTGATGACAATAAAGCTCTACTTAACTTGATCAGGTAGGCAGGGGTGACAGGGAGCAGTGCTTTGCAGTCATCAATTCGTGAGATGTATATTAGCTTCTCAGCATCAGCGGGTGACAGGATGTTACGCAGTCTGGCTAAATTTCTGAGATGGAAATAGGCTACCTTTGTCACCTTGTTGATGTGTGTATCGAAGCTGAGTGAGAAATCAAGAGTCACACCTAGACTCGCGAATGAATTAGCAACTTCAATGGTCTGGTCGTCAAGCATCAATTGGATATGTTCAGCCTTGGACAATTGGTGCAGGGTTCTGACAAGCAAAACTTCTGCTTTGTCGCCAATAACTTTTAGGAAATTTGAGTTGAGCCAGACCTTCACAGTTAACAGTGAGGACGACATGCAAAGATCAGACATATTGATGGATGATTTTGCATGAATATAGATTTGGATGTCATCGGCATAGCAATGGTAGCTGAGATTGAGGCTGTGCAAGATATGGCAAAGTGGTTGTATGTAGATGCTGAAGAGGAGTGGGCCGGGAACTGAACCCTGAGAAACTCCAGACAAAACAGGATGGATCTCTGAGTTTTGTCTTCCGACGTTGACAAACTGCTTCTGGTCGGAGAGGTAGGAGCTCAGCCAATACAGGGCACAGCCAGAGACCCCTGTAACCCTCCAGTTCCTCAAGTAATATTGAGTGGTCAATGGTATCAAAGGTAATGCTTACGTCCAGGAGAACAAGAATGCTTGGCAAGCCTTCATCAGCAGTGACGAGTAGGTTATCAATTACTTTTAGTATAGCAGTTTTAGTACTATGGCCGAATCTGAACCCAGATTGAAAGGGATCGAGAGAACTTGTTTCTGGAGTTGCGTGACTACGGCACGTTCAAAGACCTTAGAGAGGAATGGTAGATTTGAGATGGGGCGATAATTATCAGGGATGTTGCAATCGAGGCAAAGTTTTTTAAAGCAGAGTGGTAACTGCGACACATTTGAATCGTGAGGGAATGATACAAGAGCAAAGTGAGTTATTAAAGAGATTAGTGACGAACGTGGCAAAGGATCTGAAATTTGCCTGGATGATTGTGGATGGGAAGGGGTCCAGGGAGCAGTTTGTGGGCCGACATCTGGTAACTAAAAAAAGAGACATCGGATTCTGTAAACTCAGAAAATTCCAGGAGTTTTAAGGTCAAGGTAGGTGGAGGAACATTTACTAAGGTATTAGTTGGTGGTTGAGGCTGGGTGGAGATATGTGGGCTTGAGTTTTTTTCTGAGAAAAACTGAATCAACTGATCAGCCTGATCTTCATTAGTGAATGGAGGTGAGGGTGAGTAGCTGGTAGGACGAAGGAACTGAATAATGGTCGAGAAGAGAATATTGGGCTTGTCGCAGGTATCAGCCAGAATGCTGGAAAAATGGTTGGTATGGGCACAGTCAAGTGCCTTCCGGTAAGAGTTGAGCTGTTAAAGATTTGAGCTTGAACGGTGAGGCCATATTTTCTCCAAATCCGGTCGACCCTGCGTGCATTCACCTTGAGATCCCTGAGTTCAGCAGTATTCCAGGGGATGGTTTTCTGCCTGGGACATAGCGTGATTTTAATGGAGCCAAATCATCCTGTATGCTTGATAGCAGGTTATTATAAGTTTCTACTGTTGCATCATAGGCAGAGTGAGCCAAGCCATAAAGTGATGAACTGTTGATTGCTGCAGTGCATATGTCTGGAGTGAGGGCGTTAAGATTTCGAAATTGGACTTGGCGTTTAGTGATGGAAATGGGAGGCAGTACTTGAAGATCAAATCACACAGCGGGGTGATCAGAAAAAACAGAATCAGTGACGGACAGGTTGGTTACTGATATGCCCCATGAGCAAACCAAGTCGAGAGTATGGCCCCATCTGTGAGTGGCAGATGTCATGTGTTGAGTGAAGCCAAAATGACTTAAGAGTGGCCATGAGATCCCTTGCAAGAGGGCCCGTTAGAGAGTCAACATGGATGTTTAAATCGCGAAGAATCAGGATCCTTTCAGAACTGGAGCACAGTTTAGAAAGCAGCTCGGACAGTTAATTAACAAAAGAAGTGGATGCTCCAGGTGGCCGGTAGAGCAGCACCAACTTCACAGGTTGAGCCGACCTCCAATCCAGAGACATATACTCGAATGAATTGAAGCTCGGCGATGGAATTGGTCACATGTCAGCAGACACATGGTGGAGAACTGCTAGGCCGCCTCACGGCCATGGGAACCAGCCTTCTGATGGAGTGCAAAGTCTTGTGGTATAGCCTGATTAAATGTAAGAAAAGCATCTTGATGTTGCCAGATTCGGACTGTTTTCCGAGATCAACTTAGCTTTTGCGGTGTTCAGAGAACGGATATTGAGCAGGGCAAACTGGGTTTCTGTTGCAGGCACTGTGCGTGCTGGAACAAGTGCACTGACCAATGGTATTTTTCGCAAGCAACGTCGAGCTGCAAAAGGTATAACTTGTTGTTTCCTCGGCAGCCCATATGTAGGGCTTAATACAGGGACAGGGGTAGGGAAATCAATTGTTGGCAGATTAATGAGCTTCTTGTTGTCAGTGCCTCGATGGATGTAAGGAGGGCGTCGAAGTATCATCAGCTCACGACAAATAGCTAGAAGTATAGGGGTACAGGGCACTGATGAAGGGATCAAGCTCGTTAAAGCTGCGCGAGTGTAGGTGATCATATCGAATAGGGGCTGGAGCCCACCGCAGGAGACACGGGGCGCAAGCAAGGGCCACACCCAGGAAGCAACGCCAACACATCACAGTTCACCTCCCCCGGTGTAATTTACTCAGCAGGCCAATCAACCTAGACAGCGGCGCATCCCTGAACGGCAGGAGGAATTGATAATAGCCAAAGTGTTAGAGATGAGAATCACAGTGTTAGAGATGGAGTCGCAGTGTTGGAGATGGGAGTCACAGTGCTAGAGATGGGAGTCACGGTGTTAGAGATGGGAGTCACTGTTAGAAATGGGAGTCACAGTGTTAGAGATAAGTCACAGTGTTAAGAGATGGGAGTAGCAGTGTTGGAGATGGGAGTCGCAATGTTGGAGATGGGAGTCACAGTGATCGAGATGAGAGTCACAGTGTTGGAGATGGGAGTCACAGTGATCGAGATTGGAGTCACAGTGGAGTCACAGTGCTGGAGATGGAAGTCACGGTGTTAGAGATGAGAATCACTGTTAGAATTGGCAGTCACAGTGTTAGAGATGGAAGTCACAGTATTAAAAAAGGGAGTCACAATGTTTGACCACTAAGAATTACAGAAGAGAAAAACAGAGATAAGTGATTAAAATCGTTTCAGACACAGTGATATGTAAAACGCGTTTCAAAACACTAATTGCTTTAGGCAATTTAAGGACCGCTGCAAACCGCTACACGAGACAAACTGTTGAACGGCAATACACGACGTTAAATTAATTATTTAGACCAATAAGAATTCAGAAAAGAAAAACTATTTTTTTTTTTAAACTGATTCAAAACACACCCAGGATAAGCTGAAAAAACGTGCCGAGGACTTGCAGTAAATGTGCAGCAACAGCACCCAAGTGACGACATCGAGCGGAAGATGTGCATGTGAATGAGGTGAGGGTGAGCGTGGTGATGAACTGAGAATCGAGTCAGGGACCGATACTGAATCACGTGAGCGGAGTTGTTGTGAATCGAGTCAGGGACCGATACTGAATCACGTGAGCGGAGTTGTTGTGAATCGAGTCAGGGACCGATACTGAATCACGTGAGCGGGGACGCGCAGTGACGTCGTTGCCCGGCTCCTACAACACGTGTCGAGGCCTCAGTTGCTCTAGTCGAGAAGGCCCCAATGGCGTAAATATAATGATTAAGGACAATTAACTATCAGTGTAATTAAAGGAAATAGCAAATCCAAGGTAACAATAATAAAGTGATTTAGGCTGCTTTAAATACACTAAAAAAATAGTGCTTTATATCAGTTGTCGGAGCGGCTGAGAGTTCGCCGCGTCCCCCAACATCCAGGACATACTAAACGTTGCTACAACTTTATTTGCCCGTTGGTTTTATGCGTAGTTACGTTGACCAGTTATGGCATTTGTTGTGTTGCTGTAACTTGATTTGCCCTTTGATTTTATGCGTAGTTACGTTGACCAGTTATGACGTTTGTCACAGGAATTCCGCGTCTTGAGCTTGCATGCTGAGTGCTTTCTGCTGGAATAATAAACATCTATTCTCTCCAACAAATGGAAATTCTTATTATTCATCGCTATTTCACTTGTTTACCCAGGAAGGCTTCTCTGAGTCCCAAGACATTTTAAAGCAGTGCTGCTAGGTTTTCGCTGCAGGGGGTAAATATTGCTGTTTGCCAATTAGATTTTTTATGACTAATTTAAAGATTGGTAAGTTTGGTATATGATGCCAGCACACAATGGTCTACGCTTTTTTGAATGACGTTACGAGATCTGTAACTTCCTGTTAAATAGATGATATATTACTTTGTGATTATTACACCTGCAGTATTAACTTGGGCAGCCTGTTGGATTCGTCCTGCAGATGTCTGCAACAAATGATCCTGCATATAGTGCTATGGCTGGGCCATGTTAATAAATATGAGCAGGTGTTCCTAAAACTTCAAAATGCCATATCAGGAGCCTCACCGCATTGTACAGTATACAAGAGACAAGAAAATCAGAGCAATAGACATTAAGTTGACTAAAAGCAAATATATAACAGACAAGTTAGGCATTAAAAGTTAAAACTATATAAATTGGTTGTTAAAAGCCCCTTGAATTGCGATAACGATGTGGCACATTTAATTCGATTTCAAGGGAGAATCTGCTCCGAAGATGCATCGTGTAGACGTAATTATGGGAAACAACCAATGCATTACAGTCCCATCTATATATTGCTTTGAAAAACAGGTCTGACTTTTGTGAATGTTGCAATACAGTAAAATATGTGAAAGGGCTTTAAAAACCTCTGGGTTGCTTTGTGATTCTCGGAAAGACATGGAATAATAGCCGACCAGTGAAGTACTGTCTTCAAACCTGGGATGGATAAAAATCAGTTGCCTGAGGGAAGGTCTGATATTGTTTAAGGGTGGAGCTTTTGCCCCTTGATCGCAAGTGTTAGTAGGACGTTACATTGGAGATATACAACGTTAGGCAGCTACATGACATGAATATTGTGCCTACAGGCATCTAGACCTCATGAATTACATTGTAACGTGTTATTTTGTTACACAGTTGAGTACAGACCCAAAAGCTCAATGTCAGATAATCATAAAGAGCACTATCATATTTGTAACAGATAAGTGTGAGCATGTCCTTGAATCGAGCAAGATTGCACTAACAGCTTGAGAAATGAGATGATGGGAGATGACAGTGCAAGCAAAGCAACAATGATAAGTACTGCAACCCGCGGTGTGGTGAGTGGGTTAGAGAGTGTGTAAACGCACGTGTTGTCTCTTTTGTACGCACATCGAGTAATAACTGTAAATTATGACCACTGTCCTGTGCTCACGGCTGCCGCAGGCATCCTCATGTGGGAAGTGTTCTCAGAGGGGATGCTCCCGTACGAGCCGTGGAGCAACAGTGACGTCGTCGAGCAGGTGCAGGCTGGGTACCGACTCTACCGGCCGGAGCGCGCCCCCCAGGCGGTGCACCACATCATGCACAGCTGCTGGCACGAGGTATGCAACGCTCATGTACCGTTGCCCACGACTTCGTGTCCTCACCACGATGTGCACTCCGAGATTAATGCCGTGCCCATAATCACCACCTTGCACGTTTCCACAAGGAGATTCCTCGCAGCAAAAAGAGCATGCATTGTGCCTGCTACTTTACAGATTCTGCAATTATAATTAAGAAATTTCCTGTCATCATCGACGCAATCATGTTATTACGCTTGTATGGCAGTTGGTTATTTACGAAGTGAGATCAGACCCACATTAGTGGAAGCAAATTTCACTCTGGGCGGCGCGGTGGCCCAGTGGTTAGCGCTGTCGCCTCACAGCAAGAAGGTCCCGGGTTCGAGTCTCTCGGCTCCGGTGCCTTTCTGTGTGGAGTTTGCATGCTCTCCCCGTGTCCGCGTGGGTTTTCGCCGGGTACTCCGGTTCCCTCCCACAGTCCAAAAGCATGTTCCTGGATAGGTTGATTGGCTCGCAGACTAAAATTGTCCCGCAATGCCCGGCGATGGACCGGCGTCCCGTCGTCGGGTGTATTCCTGCCTTACGCCCTATGTTTCCGGGATAGGCTCCGGCTTCACCGTGACCCTATATAGGATTAAGCGGTTTCAGATAATGAGATGAGATGAGTAATGCAGCTACCTATTGATTGTGTATTGTATCAATGATATACATAATGCATGTACACGTCATTGCAAATCTGCTGTCAACACCATGGACACCCTTGAAAATTAGTTGTTACATCTGACGTTATTTTAAGCTGAACTGTGGCAATGAACACATGCTTAAAGTTGGATGTTTTTATATTCTAGAGACCAGAAGAACGCCCTTCATTCGAAAGTCTTCTGGATTCCATACAGCATCTGCTTCAGTGATAACAGGTTTTGATTTACATTGTGCAATCAGGTGTTAAGAATCACAGCAGTATTCATGGTGACGGAATTGATTATGGCAATTATCCATTTTCTATTATATTCATCGGAAATTACTTTGAAGGGTAATTGTGTATGTCCCTCTGTTGTAATTGCACAAATGTTACCAAGTACCAATCGGAGTTTGAATATCTACTCGATACAAGCTGAGCTACTCGTAGGTTTTGACATCGATGGTTGCCACCTATGCTGACTCTTCAGAAAGGAAAAAACAACACACTTGTGTCTGCCCCAAGCATTACATCTCGTTTCATGTTTGAAAATTCAACTTTTTTACTGTAAATATTTTTACATTCCACTGCGATGTGAAAGTTACAATATATTTAATAATCCAAAAAAATAAAAATAAAACTCCATAACTGTGCCTGTATATTGGCCTACATTCTTTTCTGTTGTGCTGTTTGTCAGGATTCAAAAAGTCACATGTGTCTTGTTTGTACTAAATCATTATCCAGACTACCAGCTCAAAATAAATGAATGTCTTCATTCGAACTTATCAATATAAGTCATCAATGTTAATGGGTTTCCAAAGTGCACTTGGTAAGAACTCTCCATATATGGGGCTGCCAGTCATCCAGTCAAATGGCAGACACTAAATTGGTGACTTTAATCCAACAGCCGTTGTGAACAAGTATTAATAGCATCTGGCTGCTATAAAATATTAAAACCACGAGTCATGCTGGTAGCAACACTAACTTGCTAGCTTTGAGAACTTTGTGCTTGTCCAGTTCAGCACGCAGCTGTAAAACACATCAATATTGCATTTCCTTTGGTTATTCCCAGACATGGACGATGACTACATATATGCAATTAATTACAACATAAATGTATGATATAAAGCACATTCAAGAAGTTGTAGAATGTTAACTTTGATAATTACCCTCTAAATCTGTTCTCTCAGGATAGCCGTGTCGAGCACTCCCCCGCTCTCCTTCGCGATGTTTCGCCTCCCACGTTGGAGGCATCCAAGCGGGCCTTGAGGTGCAAAATATTTTAAATTCTTTATTTATATTTAATGCCACAGTTGCGGCGTCATTTCAGATACTTTCAGTGTTCCTATTGACTGGTGGTGTCACGTTATAACTTTGCAGAGGATCTCTCCAATCTGCTGTAGGCTGTTCTCTCGGCTGAACCGTATCTCGTGGTGGCAACCACGTGTACTGAGTCCAGTCTCAGTATGCCTGAGGATGCCTCTAATGTGGGAGGCGAAACACCGCAAAGGAGAGAGGGAGCACTATCCTGAAAGAACAGCTATCGAGACTAATGGGCGTACATCGAGCCATAAGTAACCTACACCATTACATTACTCAGGAGAGATGCGACTACGTGGAAGTGATGCGTCAGGCTGATGCAACGTTGTCGGGTGCGAGAGAGCGACAGCACTGTGGTACGGTACAGCCGAACGTGCCGGTGACAGCGAACGGAATCCGATAGTGCGCAGCGGTGGCCGTACGCTCCATGCGTCGTCACCGTAACGTCGCAGCGGCAGCTACCTCTGCGCATTGTAGCGGCCGCCCCCCCACACCGAGGTGAAGCGCTCCAGTGGGCGGCGCGTGCACGTCGCCCCACGGGAGCTGTGGCCTGGACAGAAGTGGGACGAGCTGTGGAGGGGGAACTCTCTGCAGCGAGAAGTGCTGAGCTCGTTGCATGGCCTCGAAAGCCACGCTCTTCAACAACAACAAACAAGACAAAATAATATTTAAGCTTGGTGAAATAAAAAATTGCAAACAGCAATAGTTGTCTTTTTCTGTGGAATGACCCCACCATGCAAATGTGGAATTTTCACCACTGGCTCAGAATCATCAAGAAAAATTAACATCGTCACATTACCCAATTATCGCGGGGAGAAAATGTTGACTTTTTGATGTTGACATTTTCAATTAGAATTTTATTTAAACTAGAGCTTAAAGTGAGCTGCCACATTTTGTTGAAATGCCCGTTCTTTCCACAGCTCTGTGCAGCGCTTTGTGACCCTTGGGTGAATAGCGCTCAAGAAGTGCAAATATTATGTTGGCCGTTCCCCCCCCACCCCCCTGTTACCGCTCACAGTTATCCCACCGCCATATCACGTGGTCAGTACATTAACCCAATATTCGTGAGGTACAGGGAAACTGCTGGTGGTCAGCAATTAACAACAGCAAACAGCTAACTGTAGCATCACTCTGGCCTATCAAAAGTTTAAACACTCTGTTTTTAAGTGGCAAACATTCGGATAACTTTCTGTGTGGAGTTTGCGTGTTCTCCCTATGTCCGCATGGGTTTTTGTCAGGTACTTCGGTTACCTCCCACCGTCAAAAGACACGCTGCTGCCGAGATTAGTAGCCCTGCTGAGTAAATTGCCCCCAGTGCCCTGCGATGTACAGGCATCACATCCTGGGTATAGTCCCTCTTGCGTCTTCCATCTGCCGGGATAGGCTCTGGCCCCGAAGACCCAGTACAGGATTAAGCGGATATTGATAATAATGATGAAACATTCAACGTCACATTTGGAAGCATCCTCATTAACGTGGGTTGCATCCCCGTTAGTTTAGCAGCTGAGAGTGCGATCAACAACAATTACTTCGCATGGATAATAATAATAATAATTGCATTTCGAGGACGCTGGATGAACCAGCGCAGTAGCACCGCACCAGTGTGTGGTGTCAAGCTTTGCGCCGTGACAGGGCAAGTGCATCACGACGGCCATGCGCTGTGAGTGGACAGGGTCGCCCGGGTGACAAAAGGGGTGAGATGAGGACAACGGAAACAGTACTTCACTTTCTGGTAAACATCACGTAGGCTGGAGAATTGGCGTGAACAGAGAGGGGTCGTCGAAAGTTGTGGTTGGACAAGCGCGTGGCGTGAAGATGACGTGGGTGGGGATATAAAGCAAGGCGCGGGAAACGGGGGTTCAGATTCGCTTGGGCGATTAAAGCAACACCTGTGTGGTAGTATTTCTCATATTGTCCGTGCGTTGTCTTTCAGGTTCAGCACCGGGCAATAAACATCCTGATTGTTATAATGGAATGAGACTCGAGTCCCGTTATGCCGGCTCTGGTGAGAGAGGGTGACGCGGTCGTCGCGAGAACGTGGAGCGGAAGTCCTGTGGACCATGTTTCACACGTTTTGCGACAAGTAAATACTGTGCATAATTTAATCTGGATTCCAAAACAGCCAGCATTGGCAATACACAAAAGGTGGAAATCCAGTCTAATAATGAAGCCTCTGTTACATTGGGTGAGGCTATATCCTAATAATCCTTGGCTATAGTGTTATAACTAAAACAGTTGTATCATACAGTAGCCATAGTATTTCTCATCTCATCTCATTATCTGAAACCGCTTAATCCTATATAGGGTCACGGTGAGCCGGAGCCTATCCCCGAAACACAGGGCGTAAGGCAGGAATACGCCAGTCCATCGCCGGGCATTGCGGGACAATTTTTAGTCTGCGAGCCAATCAATCTATCCAGGAGCATGCTTTTGGACTGTGGGAGGAAACCGGAGTACCCGGCGAAAACCCACGCGGACACGGGGAGAGCATGCAAACTCCACACAGAAAGGCACCCGAGCCGAGAGATTCGAACCCGGGACCTTCTTGCTGTGAGGCATCAGCGCTAACCACTGGGCCACTGCGCCGCCCGCCATAGTATTTGTACAACCTATATAGCCGAGAACAAACTGTGGCATGTCAGGTTTTCATTTTTTGAGTTTCATCTATTCATTATTTTGGTCTGCTCAACTAACTCGGTCAAACATGTAGTCCACTATTTTTGATTACATTGCACTGTGATGGCCAATAAACCCCTCACATTCCCCACCCCCCAAATATTATCAGGTCAGCCAATCGGTGAACTTAGTAAATCTATTACATGAGCAAAATATTTTTTAGTCGCCCTCGGCATTACTAACTGTATTAATAGCATTACTAACTGTATTAATGTGCATCTTCATTCTGACTCATTAACGTTGTCTTATCATAGACAATCACACTTGCATATTTTTTGTAGTTGTGGTGCCAAGCTTCGCCGCGGTGCCAGGCTAGGTGCACCTGGACACCCACACCCAGCGATGGGCCGAGAGGGAGGGTCGCGATGTCATGGGGTGAGTGGGGTGTCATGCGTGATGGGCGATGCCGGGTTATGGCGGTGTGAATGGCTGAGTGGGGTGTCGTGCATGATGGGCGATGCCGGCTTCCGCATGGTGCAATGATGGGTGCACCCTGACATGCTCAGGGTTTGAGCCGGGAGCGAGAGCTGTGTTGTGATTAGAGAGAGCGTTGGTCGTGTGTGATTGGCTGACAATGGTTCACGAGGTGCTGTTGCTACGAGATAGTCGACTGGAGGGGGGGGGTGGGAGTCATAGGAAGTTCAGAAAGAATAAGCCTATGGTGCTCGTGTGCGGTAAACAAGTTCTGGATCGGGCGGGTGTTGACCAGTTTTCCCCGGTTGGCTGAAAGAAGGGGCATATATAGGGCACGACTGGCATTGGGTCAGAGAGAATCGGTGAATGGGAGCTCGGCACGCTAACGATTTGACGATGTAGAGGGAGAACGGGCTGTTCGGACAAGAGGGGGTGACTCAACACTGATGTACTGGCATGTTGGAGAGAGTTCGGTTAGCGCGCGCAGCACGGAGTGTTGTTGAGTTATGTTTAAATAAAGTTACTGCAAAGTGAGAAGCTTTCTGTCCTCGTCTTTGGTGCCACGGGCTAAGGGGAAGTGCCGTACGTCCCGGGATTTACGAGCGTGACAACGAGCAGTCTGCGTTGGGACACCGGGCTCGGTGTGCTGCCCGATACTATGGTGTCAGCGAAGTGGGATCGAGCTCACTCCTGGAGCCTGTGGGACAAGTGGGGATCCCGGTGACATTCAGGGAATGCGCTTCTGGTGTCCTTGGGCAATTGCCGGCAGTGCGGGATGAAGAGAGCGCATGGCGGCAAGACAATGCCGGGGTGAGGCGCGGCGGAGTCAGCGGGGTGTCGCCGGCCACGGAGACTGGTGGCAGGGTGCCAGCAGCAGCGGCAATGGGGAACGGCCGCCGATGGAGCTGAGGCTGCAAGTCGTCGTGTGGAAGGCACTATGGCACCGTTCAGTGGCGAGAAGACGGCGCCGAGTGAGCGTGCCCGTGAGGATGACGGGCGTGCCGCGGCAGCGGAGGCGGCAGCGAGCCTGCGGGGCGAGACAGAGCCAGCGAGAGCAAGGAGCACTGCACGCCATCCAGCGGTGAGGGAGAGAACACACGCGCCTGCTAGTGGCACCGCGTGGCCGGCTGGAGAGAGCGTGCGCTTAATGGTGGCACCATGTGGCCAACTGCGGAGATCACAGTGAGGCGCAGAAGGTGACTGAGAGTGAGCACAATGCACCGTTGAGAACAGCGCGCGGTGTGGCGGCGGCGACGCGACTACGGTGATCAGGAGCAGCAGCCGGGAGAAAGCCGCGGAATTGATGACCAGCTTCTGGGAGAGAATCCGACAATGGAGGTAAGAGCCGCGGGGTCGGTGGCGAGCGGGGAGACTGCCAGCAGGGGGGCATTGAGCAATGCGGAGCCGCTGCGAGTGGACCGTGCAGGGCTCTCCCAAAACCGGTGGCAACGGTGCCACCCGGGGTATGATGATACGGCGGGAGTACGGAAAGCACCAACAGAGGCTGGCGAGTGCCACGTGTGGTGCAGCAGGCTAGCCCGTGGGTTGCTGGGCTGAGAAGCGAGTGGTCTGCTCACCATGGGGACTCCCAGGGGTGGGTGGGGGGGACCCACTTTGCCCTAGGGGGAAGCCCGTGCGGTACGGCGTCGGTGGACCCCTGGGTTGTGGCCAGAGGTCCACCGACGCTGGTGGACCCCTGGCCACAACCCTGAGTCAGGCGGCAGAGCTTAGGCGCCGACGGACATTGTGTCCGAGGTTATGGATCCCGTCCGATGGAGCAGACATGGCGAATGGCGTGTGAGGGGGTCTCTGCGCAGACGTGGAGGAGAAGCTAGCAAGACCCGTATGTCATGCGGTACCAGGGGGGCTGGGGGGGGAGGGAATCCCTTGGAGGGCCCCGGCCCAGTAATAGCCCGGGGAGGTGGAGGAGGAGGCTGCGGCAGAGGCCGCGGGGCTGAAACGGGCCATTAAAGTGGACGGGTGGCTGTGGTGGCCCCCGATTCGACTCTGGAGCTGGATCGCAGCGGGCGGAACTTGCCACGGCAGTAGCCGAGGTAGCCTGGAACATGCTCAGCCGCCTGGTGACGTCATAAGCGGGGACGCAAGACTTAATATCCACTGCAAACCACCAGCTTTCGACTCCATTGTGAGTGTATTGTAACAGACTCAATCATTCAATTATTGTTACCTTGGTTTTATTTCTATTCTTTTTAATTCTAATAAATCTTAACTGGTTAATAATCATTGTATTTTATGCTTAAACCATTGGGGCCTTTTCTACAGTGAGCTCTTGAAGCCTGCCACGTGTTTCAACTTTCTCTCAAGCACCTCCAGGAATATCTTCATCATCATTATTAGTATTCATACCACACATACACTAACCTTGTCCCACAATTCTTAATTGGTTATTAATCAGATTTTACGCTGAAAACAATGGGGCCTTCTCGAATGTGATAGAGTGAAGCCTGCCACGTGTTTCAACTCACTCCCAAGTGCCTCTACGAATAACTTCATCATCATTATCAGTATTGACACCACACACTAACCTCGTACCCCAATTACATGCTCACCCTCAATTTTTATCTCTCATTTAACCGTCCACATTTTCTGGTGTATTACTATTGTTATTGTTGGCTATACCAACAAGAGCTTGATTCCGACATCAGTTCCTTGAAACCCCTACCTTCTGGCCATTTGCCGTGAGCTGATGACACTTCGATGTCCTCATTACATCCATCGGGGCGCCCGCAATAAAAAGCCCATTGACCTGCCAGGAATAAATTTCCCTACCCCGATCCCCATATTAAGCCCTACACATCGACTACCGAGGAAACAACAAGTCAGACCATTTGTAGCTCGACGTTGCTTGAAAAAAATACCGCTGGTGAATGCACCTCATCCAGCACATTGCCTGCAACAGAAACCCACTTTGCCCTGCTCAATGTGCGCTCTCTGACCTCTGAAGAAGCCCCCACTCTTCGCTGAGCTGATCTCGGACAACAGTCTGGACCTACTCTGCCTTACAAAGACCTGCCATCATCAAGATGATTTTCTCACGTTAAATCGGACCCTACCACGAGACTTTACATGCCATCAGAAGGCTCGTTCAAATGGCCGTGGTGGCAGCCTAGCAGTTCTCCACCATGTGTCTGCCAACATCTGACAGATTCCGTCTTTGACCTTCAATTCATTCGAGCATATGTCTCTGGATTGGAGGTCGGCCAATCTGTGAAGTTGGTGCTGCTCTACCGCCCACTTGGAGCCTCCACTTTTTTTGTTAATGAACTATATGAGCTGCTTTCTAAGATGTGCTTCAGCTCTGAAAAGATCCTGATTCTTGGCGATTTCAACATCCATGTTGGCTCTCTAAAGAGCCCTTTTGCCAGGGATCTCATGGCCACTCTGACCTCACTTGGCTTCACTCAACACATGACATCTGCCACTCAGATGCAGCCATATTCTCGACTTGGTTTGCTCATGGGGCATATCGGTAACTAACCTGTCCGTAATTGATCTTGGTCTGCCTGATAACTCCAGTATGGTTTGACCTTGAAGTACTGCCTCCCATTTCCATTACCAAGCGCCATATCCAATTTTGAAACCTTAGTGCCCTGACCCCAGACATATTCACTGCAGCAATCAAGAGTACTTCAATCTTCGCCTCGGCTCACTCTGCCTCTGATGCGACAGCAGAAATTTACAACAAAGTGCTATCAAGCACATGGGATGATTTGGCCCCATTAAAATTACACTATGTCTCAGGCAGAAAAACATCACCCTGGTATACTGCTGAACTCCAGGATCTCAAGGTGAATGCACACATGGCTGAACGGACTTGGAGAAAATCTTGCCTCACCGTTCATGGTCAAATATTTAAGGAACAGCGAATCCACTACCGTGAGGCACTTAACTGTGCCCGAGCTCAAGATTATTTTCTCGACCATTAATCAGCTTCCTCGTCCAACCAGTCACTTGCCCTCACCTCCCTTCACTAATAAAGATCAGACAGATCAGTTGATTCAGTTTTTATCACAAAAACTGAAGTCCATTGTATCTCTCCCCAGCCTCAATCACCAACCAATACCTCTACAAATGATCCTCCACCTTCCTTGACCTCAAAACTCCTGGAATTTTCCGAATTAATGGAATCCGAGGTCTCTTCTTTGGTTATCAGATCTCGGTCCACAAACTACTCCCTGTATCCTTTCCCATCCAAGATCATCCAGGCAAATTTAAAATTCCTTGCGACATTCATCACTTATCTGTTTAATACCTCATTTCGCTCTGGCATTGTTCACCCATCATTCAAATGTGCCACAGTTACCCATTTGCTTAAAAAAAACTGATCTTGATTGCAACATTCCTGATAATTATAGGCCCATCTCAAGTCTACCATTTCTCTCTGAAGTCCTTGAAAGTGTCGTAGCTGCACAACTCCAGAAACACGTTCTCTACAATGGCCTCCTCGATCCCTTCAAATCTGGGTTCAGATTTGGCCACAGTACTGAAACTGCTCTGGTAAAAGTAGTTAATTACCTACTCATCGCTGCTGATGAAGGCTTGCAAAGTATTCTTGTTCTCCTGGACCTGAGCACTGCCTTTGATACCGTTGACCACCTGATCTTACTTTAGGAACTGGAGGGTATAGGGGTCTCTGGCTGTGCCCTGTATTGGTTGAACTTCTACGTCTCCGACCATAAGCAGTTGGTCAGCCTCGGAGAAAAAAAACTCAGATCCATCCTATTTTGTCTGGAGTTCCTCAGGGTTCAGTTCCGGGCCAACCCCTGTTCAGTATCTACATACAACCACTTGGCCATATCCTGCACAACCTCAATCTCAGCTACCATTCCTATGCCAATGGCATCCATATATATCCATACAAAGCCATCCATCAATGTGTCTGGTCTTTACATATCATCCTCACTGTCAACTGTAAAGGCCTAGCTCAATTCAAATTTCCTTAAACTAAATGGTGACAAAACAGAAGTTTTGCTAATCGGAACCCTGCACCAATTGTCCAAGGCTGACTCTATGCAATTGATGCTTTACTACCAGACCATTGAAGTTGCTAAGGCAGTCTTGATTCCTCAGCTTCGAGACACACATCAAAAGGTTATGAAGGTGGCTTATTCCCATCTCATAAATATAGCCAGACTGCACAACATACTGTCACCCACCCGCTGATGCTGAGAAGCTTATACACATCTTCATCTCCTCACGAATCCATTACTGCAATGCACTACTCCCTGGCACCCCTGCCTACCTGATCATTCGTCTACAACGTATGCAGAATGCGGCTGCTCGAGTCCTCACTCGCACACCCATCCATGATCACATTTCCCCAGTACTGATGTCTCTCCACTGGTTACCTGGTAAATACAGGATTGAATTCAAGATCCTCCTTCTCACCTACAAGGCTCTTATTGACGCTGCTCCGACATACATTCTTGACCTATTTTAAGCACCCTCCTCAACACGACAAGTTCGATCCTCCAATATGGGCTTGCTGCATGTGCCCAGGTCACACCTCCATTGGATGGGTGACAGAGCCTTCTCGCGCGCTGCTCCCAGACTCTGGAATGCCCTTCCTTTGGAGATTCAGTCAGCTAAGTCCCTGGGCATTTTCATATCTCGTTTCAAGACTCACTTGTTCCGTAAAGTTTTTAAGCCCTCTGGCTAGGACTGTTGATGGGGCTCAATGTTGTTGTGCAGGAATTATGGCTTTCTGCTGACCTGCACCTGCTCGGGAACATTTATTCCTTCCTTGTTTGTCGAAGAATCTTTTTTTTCTGCTTACTTTATGTTATAGAATGTATTGCTACTATTTGACTTTCAGTTAAACTGTCCTGATGTTCGACGAAATCCATTTTTGGGTCAGGTCACGTAAACAATTATAAAATGGTGTCGTTTAACCCTCGACCACCCGACACGGCCAATCAGTAAGGGGTTGTCATGTGAACAGAAAACGCGCCAATTCCATTACTATCTCAGCACACCGGTGTGTTGAAAAGCGACCACACGATATTTTACAAAAGATATATATGCACCCTGATAGGACCAGCGTTTAAGCCGGGAGAGAGAGTTGCATTGTGATTGGAGAGAGTGTGGGTCATGTGTGACTCACTGGGATAATGGGTCACGGGGATGGTTAACCGGGGGAAAGGTGGTCATAGGAAATTCAGAAAGAATAAGCCATTGGTGCTAGTGTGCGGTAAACAAGTTTTGAATCGGGCTAGTTTTGACCAGTTTGCCCCAGCTGGCTGGAAGAAGAGGCATATATAAGGCACGACTAGCATTAGTTTAGAGAGAGTCGGTGAATAGGAGCTCGACACGCTGAAGGTTTGACAATGTAGAGGGAGAACAACGGGCTGTTCATACGGGAGGGCGCGGCTTGGCACTGATGTACTGGTATGCTGGAGAGAGGTCAGTTAGCGTGCACAGCACGGAGTGTTATTGAGTTGTGTTCAAATAAAGTTACTGCAAAGTGAGTAATTTGCAATCCTTGGAGGAGAAGTGCCAGCACATCCCGAGATTGACAGGCACGACAACGAGCCGTCTGTGTTGGAGACCCGGCTCGGTGTGCTGCCCGACATAGTCATAGTCATCATCACAAACTGAAAGATATCCGTCCACTCGCCATCTCTCAGTCAAAATAAAATCACAACGAACACTTTGTCAAACAATTCAGACACCGAGCGCTACAGTAGTAGGAGCACAGAGTGCTGAGGATTGCACGGGGTGGCACGTACGACATGCGTTCCAGCAGGCAAGCTCTCTCCTCCCGCACGGCGACTATCTCGTCCTGCAGGTGCCGCGCCCGCCTCTCGCTGGCCTCACGCCCACGCCGATGCAGCTCGGCCTCCTCCCGGGCCGCCTGCAGGCTGCCCAATGCACAAACACCTACTAGGCAACCTAGGCAGTAACATGGTCCAACCCAGGCAATAGCAGGAGGAAACCCAGGCAGTAGCATGGGGAAAACCAGACAGTAGAATGGAACAACCCAGGAAGTAGCAGGTGGCAACCCCAGGCATTAGCAGCTTCCTGGGTTGTTCCATGCAACTGTCTGATTTTCCCCATGCTACTGCAATATCAGTGGGCAACTCAGACAATAGGGCGGCGCGGTGGCGCAGTGGTTAGCGCTGACGCCTCACAGCAAGAAGGTCCCGGGTTCGAGTCTCTCGGCTCGGGTGCCTTTCTGTGTGGAGTTTGCATGCTCTCCCCGTGTCCGCGTGGGTTTTCGCCGGGTACTCCGGTTTCCTCCCACAGTCCAAAAGCATGCTCCTGGATAGGTTGATTGGCTCGCAGACTAAAATTGTCCCGCAATGCCCGGCGATGGACCGGCGTCCCGTCGTCGGGTGTATTTCCGGGATAGGCTCCGGCTTCACCGTGACCCTATATAGGATTAAGCGGTTTCAGATAATGAGATGAGATGAGAACTCAGACAATAGCATGGACCAACCCAGGCAGTAGCAGGGGGCAACCTAGGCAATAGCAGGGGGTCACCCAAGCAATATTATGGGGGCCCCAATCGGGGAGGTGGGTGGGCGAGGCGATGGCCATTTGAAGGGTGACATTGGGCATACAGACAATTCCACAATAGTTATGCTTTCACAGTTGATTAGTTATGTATACAACAATGCTTCTTTAATGTCAGTCCTCTTTATATTTGAGCTGGAAGGAGCCTTTGAGCTATGTAGCTCTTTTTAACAGTTGTCCAGCGAGGAGGTGTAAGCAAGTTACAACATATGAACTTAGGACAATTAACTTAGGCAGCATGTCTTTTGAACATATCACCTGGTGCACTGGAAAAATAAATCTATTAAATCTAAGACTCAGGGCGGCACGGTGACCCATTGAGTAGCGCTGTCGCCTCAGAGCAAGACATTTTCGGGTTCGAATCTCGGCTCGGGTGCCTTTCTGTGTGGAGTTTGCATGTTCTCCCTGTGTTCGCGTGGGTTATCACCGGGCACTCCAGTTTCCTCCCACAGTCCAAAAAACATGTTGCTGCATTGCAGTGCCTGGGATGGACTGGCGTCCCATCGTGAGTATATACCTGCCTTGATAGAGGTCAAATTCAAGTAATGTTTTAAGTCCAGAATAAGCACAATAAGTTATGACGAACACACCGTAACATTTACGAGAGGACACTGGCTCCCGGGATAGGCTTCGGCTCACCGCGACCCTGTACAGGACTAAGTGGTTTCTGACAATGAGATGAGAATCTAAGATTCATTGGGAGGATTCAGTGCTTTTTACGTCCACGTGGGTTTTTACCAAATACTCCGATTCCAATAGTTCATAGATGTCCTGCTGCTTAGGATAATTGGCCTGTTGACTAATTTTCCCCTGGTGCCCTGACATGGACTGGTGTCCAATCCTTGTTATTGCTCTGCCTTGCTTCCGTTGCCGTGATAGGCTCTAGCTCACCACGGCCATCTATAGCCTGAAGTGGGGACCGAAAATAAACGAATAAATTAATCGATCAAATAATTGCCGAATTAATCAATGTAGCGTGACTACGCTTAAAGTGATACTTTATACAGAATTGGATTGAGACACGTGCTGCTAAAGTCAACACAAACTTCAATTTGATAACCTAAGAGAGCATTGTTGACTAACTACACATCCCTGATGGTTGCTGCATTATGATGTTTGGCCAATTCCACTTTAAAGATGTTTCTGTGTGTGGGAGGAAACTGCAATACCCAAAATATCAAAACCCTATCAGAGATTACAACAGGTTTTACCGTATCTGGCGATTAAGATCTTAACACCTGTATAATCGCCAGATACGGTAAAACCTGTTGTAATCTTATATATGTATACTGGCAAAAAGTACCCATAGCGTTAACAACCCTATCAGAGGTTTGCTCTCAGGATTTCAAGACACTGCAAGCCTGTGCCACCTTCGCCCTGCTAAATAACAAATTGCATCCACTTTTGTAATCGGCGTCATTACAAACACAATTATTTCATCTCGCTGATGTAATATTTTCACTCAACTATATCATTTTTATTCATATATACCAAAAGAACAAAGAACATGTCTTTTCAAAAGATACAAATGATAAATATTTGAGAGATGTCCTCCCACCTGATTGCTAATGATCTTTCTCCTTCCCAAAAGAGCTGTGACATAACTCTTCCAGGGTTGAGGCAACGGTCTAACAACATAGTCATAGCTCGAACACTCAATCTGGACCTGTACATGTTGTAGTTGTAAAGCAGTTGAGAGTTCAAATTTAGTGAGCGTTTGGTGCAGACAAAACAGACAAACTATGCCAAATGTTCCCGCTCCCCAATGTGACCCAAGAAGCGCCTACCTAGCCTTCAGCTGAAGGGTCTCCTCCGCTGTAGCCAGATGGGTGGTGGCTGCCTTCGCCTTTGCAGATTTAAGTTCGTTGGCCATGCCTTTTAACCTGGAGGAAATTTAAAAACTTTAAATCGGGAAACTGATAATACATAGACGATGGGAAAAGGCCCTCATTCAGCAGTGGACTGACTGATAAAGGGCTATCCACTTATGTACTTGCACAACCTTTCTCGACACAGTCAATATGCAATGAATCTCAGAATATGCTGCGTTTAAACATATATTGCCTTTCCTGATAATTCATTACATTACTTTGTGGCATTGTTTCTTCCAGAAAGCCAAGGAACTGTATTTATCTATAGTTTTATCTGTGCTTGACCTGCAGGTGTTTTACCTGAGAGGCAGCCTATTCAGAGAAAACACATGCACGATTCGACGATACTCAAACATCCACACAGGTGGGTTTACTAAGCCACCTGCGATCTTATGGGCATCTTCGTAAGCCAGCGGGTTTTTTTTAATTTTAGAAATGTGCATGTGAACCACCAACAAGTGTTTATGAAATTGAGTACAAAAATATTTGCGTGTTATTACAGTATTTTTTTTGCTCTTAAGAGCTGCTCTTTCGGGATGGCTGTGTCGGGCGTTCGACCTCATTGGCAATATTTAGCCTACAATAATCGTCTTCAAAGCACGGGAGGTCCTGGCTATGCACGTGGCCTGTAATACAGTGCTCTGAGGCGAGGGTTGGTGGATCACACACACGCTGCAAAACTCTCTTTCCATGGGCATCGAGCTGGTATATCCTGGCTCACCAGCAGAATACAGTAGAGCAAAGTGTGGACTGATACATCAGTCTCTGTATGGGATACAGTGTTGCCCCATCGCACGCGTCGATTTTCTTTGGGTGCTTCGGTTTGCTTTCACATGTATAATTAACTCACTACTTGCCTGAAAACATCCTGATATTTAGACAGCAGAGCATTTTGGCACCAGCTCGCCACCTGGCAGAATTTCAGCTCGCGTCTGTGGTTCTTCGACGATTGTGAGATGCAACCTGGCTGAACTACGCCATATTTGTTAATATTACTTATCTTAAGGATGACGCTGTGTAAACCCACAAGCGGTCTTAACCATGGGGAAAGCCAGTCAATTGCACCCCCCCCCACCGCCAGAGAGGCAGGGAGGATGACCAACCGTTTGACTGAGTGACGCTCCTACCAGATATTTTTAATCGGTGTGGGAGGGGGGAAGGCTCATCATTAAAATTTGCCTGGGTCCCCAGAATCACTAAGACCACCCTCGTGTGCACCACCGACTCCGGGTGGCACAGGGTGGCAGTTCACCGCTCCTTGGCGCTGCTCAGCGCCTGGCGCGTGGATCGCAGCTCCAAATCGAGCGATGTCACCTCCTGCATGTGGCGCGCAAACAGATCTTGCAGTTGCTGCTCCTTCACTGCCATCTCCTAAACACGAGACACTCACGCTCGTTAGAGCTCCAG
The DNA here is from genome assembly GCA_036362905.1 of Mordacia mordax. Classification (NCBI taxonomy): domain Eukaryota; kingdom Metazoa; phylum Chordata; class Hyperoartia; order Petromyzontiformes; family Petromyzontidae; genus Mordacia; species Mordacia mordax. The sequence continues at coordinate 1,837,368 of JAZEWT010000011.1, forward strand.
TGGAATCATTAGCACATTGGCCATTTGCGACATTTATTACAGTGCAGGGATATCGCGCAGAATCTACCTTTGTATCGATGTGTAAACTGCTCTGCAGAACAATTTTATCAGTGTCTCCTTATACCCGTACAGGGTTGTGGTTCTGCAGAATAACTGCTTTTTAACAAAGCTGCGTGGTGTCGTGACCTGTGATGAGGTGGCCTCCGGAGACTTTAAACCCTGACTGTCTTGGATTCAAAGTGTGGTTGACGCCACGACGTGTAACCGACCACCGTGCTCAGCAAAGCAGACCCTGACAGAATAACACGAGGTGGCAGAACGCATTACCCTGGTCTGGGTGAGCGTGGCGTCGGGCGGCACAAACGGGGAGACGGTGCCACTGCTCTGCAGGCTTCGTAACATGGTCTCAGCGCCCGCGGTGAGCCCACCTAGGAGGAAGAAGCGGTATAGTTACCACCGGTCCCGTTCTCGTGATCTGTCAGCAGGCCTTCGATATTTCGCGTGGCCTCAAAGAGCACCTGGCCTGGCACAGGCGCCATGGAGACATCACCGCCACTGAGTGGCGAACGGCAGCATTTGCTGCAGACTCTTGCTACCATACCTTGCCTCCTCTTGTCACTCATCACCTTCAGGAGCCGGCTTTGCACCTTTGACGTCAGCTTGATGAGTTCACAGCAGTAGCTCAAGTTTTCACCGCTGGTGTTGGCCTGTAGACAGAGCACGTGTAGGACACGCCAGGTCATCTCGCTACTTCAACTTTGCCACTCTGCTCAATGCACAGCACACTCATTATTATTATCAATATCCGCTTAATCCTGTACATTGTCGCGGGAGCCTTATCCGGCCGACAAAAGGCGCAAGGCGGGAGAATATCAATTGTTAACGCTATGGGTACTTTTAACCAGTATACATATATAAGATTACAACAGGTTTTACCGTATCTGGCGATTATGCAGGTGTTAAGATCCCAAACACCACAATAAACACATTTTACAATGCGTCCAGTTTGCAAAAGCCACACATACTAGTGGCAAAGAATGCAAACAGGTAGCTTTGATAACCTATGCATTGTCCTTCAACTGACCGACCTTCACCTGGCAGTGGCTTCCTTATGAGCCTATTTGCCGGTGTCAGCCGTTCCCAAAAGGCAGTCAGCTCAGGACAATGTGGCCTCAATGCAGGTGTTAAGATCTTAACACCTGCAGCGCGTGAGTGGTGAGGAGGGATGGATGACAGATGGTCGAGCACAGTAAGGCATGGAAAGCTTCCTATAAAAAACAAGTAGATGGTGCAAAGTAATCCCGGAAGGCGGATGTACAGAGATATAAAGGACTCAAATTGGCGCCCCTTGCGACCTTTATTGACAGCCTCACGCCCTCTCCTCGCCAGCAGAACTACCTCGACGTTCCGAGCGCTCGCCTTTTTAACCCTTCCCCTCGGTCCCCCATACATATGGGCGTTGACCCCGGGCCACGTCCCCCCTCGGTGTGGTCGTTAAGAGATCCCAAGACGTACGTGCAAACGGGTTTTCCAGGCGTCCAGCTTGTCCTGCAGAGCCGCGTAGGCGCCACTGTTGGCGAGGCGGCTCAGTGACTCTGCCATCGTCTCGTGGCTGCTCCCACTGCCGTTTGAGCTGCCCGGCTCCGGCTTTTCTCCTCTGCCAACGCGACCCAGGGGCGTTGCGTCGAGCAGCCAGCCCACCTCGTCGTCATCCTCTTCTGCTCCGCGGCCGCCTCGGGATCCCCTCGTCGTATTGCGGCAGTTGCGCTCTCGCCTGTGCCGTTGTTGCGCCATGCAGGTCGGTGTGCTCGCCGTGGTTGCGTGGACCATGCCCGGGGTGGTCCTCGGTGCCCGGCTGCCTCCGCGTATTCAACAGCGCACACGTGCTGTAGCGCGCTGTCTGTTGGGTCACGTGTGCGAAACTGTGTATTACTCTACCACACGAGGTTAACTCTGTCGTTTCAATTGGTGGCTATGGATGTAACGGTCCGTGAGCGCCTCACGAAGAGTGCTTGTTCCCAGCCGTACTGTGTGTACTGTATGCGCGTACTGTGTGTACTGTATGCGCGTACTGTGTGTGAGTTGTAATGTTTATTTATGTGTGCCCGTGTTGCGTACACGCGTGTGTATAGAGAGCCGAGCTTGCCTCAATGTGCACATCGCCTGGCACGTAGTCAATTCGCCGCCACCCTGTGACGAGCGGCGACTATTGAATCACTGTGTGGTGAGCGCTACGAACCCTGCCCGCCCGAGTTCGATTCCCGCTCACGGTCAACAACCAGTGACGAACATTTGAACCGGTCCTGGGCCTGCCCTCGATCGACTCGGCCTTCAAGCAAGTATCTGGTGCGGTGCAGGAACCATGAGTGCTGGGGAAACGAAGATGTGATGTTGGAAGCTCACTCCTCGTGCTCGCCCAGTGTGTGGGAAGCGAGTGCGCGGTCTGCGCCTTCACTCTCCATCGGAAAGGCGTTCGTTAACGGCTGACGCTGTTGTCTCTTGACGTTGGATTTGCGATCTTCCGCGCGCGTTCAGAGAGCGTGAGTTTGTTATCTCACGCGCGCGTTTTCAAATGTAGTAGATGGATTACTGCACAAAATTAATTATTACATTTGTAAAGTACCATTCACTCGAGGGTCACAAAGCGCTACACGGCTGTGGCGAGAACGATGTCAACAACAATATCAAAATAGATCACGTAAGTAATATAATGACAATAAATAAATGGACATCAAATGAAATAATAAATGTACAAACAAATAAGGGAAAAACAATTTCTGAGTCGACACCAGTCAAGCAGCGCGCCATTAACCAAGCACACAGCAGTGAACAGCATCAACAGTCCGAGCCAGAGGACTTCAAATATAGTTGTTTAGTGAAAAGAGTGGAGACAGTTCCTATTCCTGAGCATCGTAATTACCATCGGCTGCCCAGGTGTCTCACTTCAATTCAACGGAGCTGCGTAAGGCTGTGTGGAAGCTGCCTGTCAATAAACACGATGCTCCGGCTCCGATCGATCCCAGCTCTCCCCTCCCTTCGCCATGCTTGTGTAACCCGTGGCTATGGTAATGAGTTGTACATATGCATGGTCGCACATTAAAATACTGCGGGTCAGCATGGACACGCCCACCCTTGAAGCGTTCCTCAGTGTAAGTGAAGCATGATGGAGGTGAGCATGTTTGCCCTGGAGCTCCGCACATATTTATAAAATTATATCCGTACAGGTTGGTCAATAACGAGGTGTTTTGTACTATCCGCAGGGCTGTGGAGTTTTGATGTGGCTTCGTATGTTGTTGGGTGTGTTTGAAGGTACATGGTGTTAAGCGGTTCGATGGAGGTATTGTTATTTAGGAGAGGGGGGAATCTTTTGTGGGTTTTGGCGCGAAGAGCACGTGGCTGCACGCGGCGGCCATCTTAGGTGCGCGATGTTTAGTGGGAGTGAAGCGTGATAGAGGGCTGTGGAGTTTTGATGTGGCTTCGTATGTTGGTGAGTGTGTTTGAAGGCGCTGTGTCTGCAGAGGAAATACATATTATTTCGAGAGAATACGTATGGAAGCAGGTCCTTGTGGTGGAAAGAGTAACGAGTGTCAGCGGACCAGGAACGGTGTGCAGAGTTAAGGAATAAGGGGGGAGGGGGCATCGTTACTTATTAACCTTTCCATCTCGTCATGCGGTGTCTGGTGATGTGGTCGAAATTTGGCGGGTTAATGATTAACACCCGGGCCGCCACAGGGAGGGCAAGAGGGTTAAAAACGGGCAGTGGGGGAGGAGGACGGGAAACTTTGGCTGGACGGCAGAACGAAAGGCTTGCGAGGGACTTGTACGCGGTTCTGGGAGGACAACGACGGGACTATGGCGGGTTTATGAAGGATTCTACAGGGGAAACTCTTTCCCGAGATTTGATATGAGTGAGTCGGAGATCTGTTGAGGAGTGTTGCCAGAGTTTGGAGGGAGGCTGACGGTGCACTGCTAGGGAGGGGATGAGGAGGCTGACTCGGTATCCACCGACACCCTGTTGTCCACCCCGACCGCGCCTTACCCAGCGCCGCGGCCAGAGCCTCGACCCAGGGGCCGGAGTCCCAGCATGCCGCAGCTAGAGAGAGAGTATGGGTGGCGACCAACACGAGCGCACACCTTGCCGGAACATGCAGCGCCTAGCCCAGAGTCACGACCGGTGCGCCACAGGTGCATGCGGAGCGCGAGGGGGATTCACAAAAAACACAACGCAGAACTTTACCATCAGAATCACCTCCTCGCCACGTGTGCACTCACGCGTGCCGAGTTCACCTCGTGTCTTACATTCTCGCCTGCGATCGGCGGCCGTATCGTGGGTATAGAGAGACGGTGCAGGTTGACGCCGGTTGCACTTGCAAAACCGTGTAGCTTGTGAAATGCCCATCTGTGCCTGTTTGAAACAAGCCGGCCTGCCTACGATCAATGGTGGGTTTATGCAGACTGGATTGTGTGAGAATATCACAGATCCTTGACATCTGGACATGGTTCCTTGAGTGAGGCTGATCCAGCAGACGAGGCCGCATCATGTAGCCCAGATGCCCAGCCACTGCATACCTAACGACGCACTCAAATATAGTTGTTACCTTTGTTGTTTTACGATTTAAAATTAATATACAGAAATACATTAAGTATTCATGCATTAGTTCTTAACCTATTGCAGCTTAAGGCCCACTTAGGTATCGTCTCCACAGACTACTAGGCGGTGCTCGCGGCTGCATTACCACCCAAGCAAACTGCGGCTCTATTGGGGTGGTGAAAAATCTCTCCAGAGAACTGCCGCTAACTTCCCTCCCAGTCATAAAGATCCTTGTGGACACATTGATGCCCTCTTCAGTCAGTTATTTAAACAGGACAAATATAAACCCAGTACAAAATAAACCAAATTTTAGTACTTATATTGGAGAATTATATTCGTATTGTGCTTTCCTTGTTGCGTTTGAAATAAACATCATACAGTTGCAAAGTCGTGGTGTAAGCTCTGTGGAAGGTCGGCCATCACGTCACATAAAAGATCCGAGGTGTCGAGGTTTTTTTGAACCCGACAATTTGGTGCCGTGACTCGGATGTGACTCGGATGCTGACTTGGACAACGGACCACAAGAGCCAGCTGGGAGAGACATCGCCGTGCTGAAAAGAAAGAACTGCGCCGGACTCAACTGATCTGCCAATGGAGACAACCGACACAAGAGAACTGCCATAAAAGAAAGACCAGGGTAAGCCTGCAAACGTCTCTCATCTCATTATCTGAAACCGCTTAATCCTATATAGGGTCACGGTGAAGCCGGAGCCTATCCCGGAAACACAGGGCGCAAGGCAGGAATACACCCGACGACGGGACGCCGGTCCATCGCCAGGCATTGCGGGACAATTTTAGTCTGCGAGCCAATTAACCTATCCAGGAGCATGCTTTTGGACTGTGGGAGGAAACCGGAGTACCCGGCGAAAACCCACGCGGACACGGGGAGAGCATGCAAACTCCACACAGAAAGGCACCGGAGCCGAGAGACTCGAACCCGGGACCTTCTTGCTGTGAGGCGTCAGCGCTAACCACTGCGCCACCGCGCCTCCCTGCCTGCAAACGTTAAAAAAAAAATAGATTGAAGTAAAACCCCCCTCCTTCAACCGCCACCTTACAGTAGTGGAGGGGTTTGTGTGCCCGAATGATCCTAGGAGCTATGTTGTCGGGGGC
>JAZEWT010000011.1:1855191-1892875 GCA_036362905.1 Mordacia mordax
CAAACTCCACACAGAAAGGCACCCGAGCCGAGAGACTCGAACCCGGGACCTTCTTGCTGTGAGGCGTCAGCGCTAACCACTGCGCCACCGCGCCGCCCTGACCGAAAATAAATATTCTAAAAATGAACATGCTTTGACGATATCAAAAAAGACAAAGGGAATACTGTACAAAACTTTACCGAGACAGTGTAAAATTGACCAAACGGGTTGGCATGTAAGAGAAGCGATGATAGAGTCCGTGATTCATCGAACTCGTGTCGTTGATTTACGTAATCCCCTGTTGGCGAGCTCCTGTTGTTTACTCATTGTCCTATGGTACATGACTCATTGTAAACACGTGACTATGCATGATGTCATCTGGAAGGCGCGAGAGGGGGCGGGGCTGGGAAATATAAGGGATCGGTCAGACGGAGCGTGGGGAGTTGAGTCGTCAGTCAGTCATCAAGTCGTCAGGATGTAGTCTGCAGCTCGTGTTCGACACGCCCCGGGTCCGCGTCGTGCTCCGTTCAATAAAACATCAAAAGACAAGAAGTCTCTGCTTGCTGTCTGAACAAAAGATCGTGGAGTGAATGCCGATCCTCGCCGTGCTGTTATCGCCGGGCCGTCACGAGTCCATGGTCCAAGTCGTGGTGCCACAGTCTTTTGACGTGTCTCGGTGAGGGAGACAAAGGCACTGGGCATGGTGCTGTACAGCAACACCGTGTGCTGTGCTGGTTTACATAGATGCAGCTTGCTCATAGTAGTTGAGCCTATAGTCTGTAAATGGGGAATCTTTATCTTTGTGCACGTGTAGGTTGGTTAATGTGTATTGGTGTGTTGCAATTAGCAGCGCAGTGCGGTGAAGTCAATCCTGATTTTGAGGGGAGTGATTTAATCCAGCGACTAGACTGAGAACAACATAAAGAAGGTGATGGCACAGTGTTCGTATGTGAATCATTCCTCCACAGTACAACGTGCAATGGGATGTGAATCGAGCCACTGAAACGGTTCGAGAACAGCTCTTGGGCCGAGCTGGCCCAATCCCACCAGTAGATGAAACTACGGATAAGGCGGACTCGGTTTGTGTTTTTTTGCGTACACAACCTTCCATTAAATACACACCAGTTGGAAGTAGTTGTTGTTCGGGCTGTAAAAAGACGTTTGTGTAGAGGCGTGTGTCGGGTTGCAACGAGAGAGCGGGCGTCACCTGAGACTGTAGCGTTTTTAGTAAATCGCACGGGCGCCGCAGGTGTTATCGGCGACACGCACCTGCAGAATACACGGGAGAGGTGGCTCCACCCTTCATGACGGCGACAATTCTCACTACCATACCGAGTATCAGTAACCGCTTATTCATGTACAGGGTCGTGAGGGGCCGGAGCCTCTCCCGGCAGATACAGGGCGCAATGCAGGGCTACATCACGGATTGGAGGTGGGCCCATTACAGGGCACGAGTGAAGTCAGAATGCCCTGCTCATACGTGGGTGCACAGCAATGACATCATCTCATCTCATTGTCAGAAATCGCTTAGTCCTGTACAGGGTTGCGGTGAGCCGGAGCCTATCCCGGCAGAAACAGGGAGCAAGACAGGGATATACCCACGATGGGATACCAGTCCATAACCGGGCGCTGCGGGCAATTTCATCTGCAAGCCAATCAACCTATGCAGTAGCATTTTTTTTTGGACCGTGGGAGGAAACCGGAGTGCCTGGCGAAAAGCCACGCGGACACGGGTAGAACATGCAAACTCGACAGAGAATGGCACCCGAGCCGAGATTCGAACCCGGGTTCTTCTTGCTGTGATGCGACAGCGCTACCCACTGGGCCACCGTGCCGCCCTAGAAATGCAATTATTATTATTATTATTAGTGCTGCGATTTGATCCCAGTATATGTTCCTTAGAATTCTCAAATCTGTACCATCAATGTCCATTTCTTGAATAATTTTCATTAGCTCCTCGTGTTTAATACTATTGACTGTATTGTTAAAGTCAATGAAACACATATATAAATCTTTCTTAATTTCAGTTGCCCTTTCTGAAAGCATTCGGGTGATAAAAATGGCACTTCTTCCATCTCGATCTTCAACAAAAACCACATTGAACTTTTGCAACATCTGGTTTTATTCTGCTTCTGGCTCTGAGCATCAGAACTTTTAATAGGATCTTTGTTACATGGCTCATTTTATGGAGGTCATAATCAATAGCTCGAGTTTTTTGGGGGAATGCGGTAAAGATCGATTTATGGAGATCCTTAGGTACCTCTTCACTGTCATACATCTCGTTGATAACATCTGTCAATTTTTCAAAGCCAAAGTCTTCCAAACATTTGGTTCTACTGCTAATTCATCTGCTCCTGTTGCTTTGTAGTTTTTAATCGTATTCATAACTGTTCGTACTTCTGACTTAGGGATGTTCAAATCATCCATTCGTTTTTTAATCAATGGCTTTCCTTCTCGGGTGTCGTGAAATAAATCTTCAATAAATTCTGTCCATCTCTTCAAAACTTGTTCTTTCTATGAATATGTTACCATTTTTAGCTGTTATGCATCCACAAGCAGTGTACCCTCCTTTACATGTGATGTCTTTGATATTCCTATACAATGATGTAATATATTTTGTCATTTTGGTTTTCTATTGCTGTGCATTCTTCATCAAGCCATTTTTCTTTTTCTATCTTGCATAATGATCGAATTTTATTATCCAGTATCCGATACTCTGTCATATTCCACTTTTTCATTTTTCTTCTACCCTCCATTAATTCCAGGATTTCCTCCGTAATCCGTTTCTGTTTCCTTTGTTGTGCTTTAATTGGTATTACCTGTTTGGCTTTTCCAACCAATGTTTCTTTAAAGATTTCCTATTTCGAAATATTTCCTTCCTCTTCAAGTTCTTGAAATCGTTATTTAATTTCTGTTGTGTATCTCCCTCTAATTATATGGTTTTCCATTAGATCTTTATAATCGAGCTTCTTTGTATTTTTTGGTAGATCAAGTTTATTTAGCCTTATCTTAATGGCACATACTACAGGTACATCGTCACTTCCACAATCAGCCCCTCGGTACGAACTGCATTCCTGAAACCAGGAAATGTCTCAAAAGCCCACCCAGTGCGAAGTGCTTTCTGCTTGCTTTTAGTGTTTCTCTGAGATTAGCATAGGGGGTAAAACAAAACATGTCGCAAACCCCTTCAACATATGAGGAACTGACTCTTAAACAGCACATGTATTACAGCCACCAACTCACAATACTGGGTGATCCAGATGTCTTGTGACCACAGTTTACGTCTCTAAAACTTTAATATTTTTGTACCAATGAGTGTTTAATGTGACTGTGTTCATAATAATATAACACTTCTAAAGCGCTTTTCACCCAAATGTCACAAAGCGCTGCACAGAGCTGTGGAGAGAACGGCATGTCAGCAACAACGACACATGAACGGCAAATCAACAACATTCATGTTCATTACATTTGTTTTCCGCCATGTTTTGTTAAAATAACACTCTCCTCGCATTCCAGACGCAGTTCTCCTCCTTTTCGCGTTGCACCATCCCACGGTTGGACGGCACCCAAGCAGTGTTGTAGCCGTGCTCGTGCCACGTGAGACGCAGGGGGTTTTCCTCATTGGTGATCTTCTTCACCCTGCTCGTTCTGACCTGCACCGCCAGGATGACCCTCTTGTCAGCTGGACATTGCAAGAAGTAACATCTGGCCTTGCTAATGTCGCGGCTCACGTTGACACCCAGACCCTGCATACCGTCTTCTGATCGCTTGAAGCCCTTGGAAAAGATTAAACTTGCACCCTCTATGCTGGTGCCGTAGTACATTATATCGGTCATTTGAATAGGCTGTTGACAAGGAGTCGTATGCTGAATCCTGAAATAACACCAGAGATACATTGTCTACTGGTCACATCATTTCCATGTGTGAGTTTATGGCCTACCGAGCTGAATAAAGAGTTATTCTCACCTCAATGAACCAGAACAAGATGGTATTGATTTTTATGGTCTTTCTGAAACAAAAATCTCTGATGGATTTTTAAAAATATTTTTAAGAGTATGCGTTTTTACGTATAAAACTCCGGTCATTTTTTTTTGTCAATAGGTTAGAATAGTCATTACTTCTTCCTGATTAATCATGTAGAGAGTTGGGGTGAGCCAAAGTCTGGCTTACCCCAACAACCAGGGTATAAAGCACAGCTATACCGAAGATGAAGGGGAATTTAAGAAACACCATTATTTCAACTTCAGCACCGGGAGACAGACTCGAACCTGTGACCTGTTCGTGTATTGTGTAAATTGCTATACATTTCTAAATGTATTGTCAATTATATGGACTTTATATAACTAATCACATCTTCGCTTTTACCGTGGATCACTACCCATGACTCAAGTTTCTGTTCCCATTTAGATTGTTAAGCTTTGAAAGGTAACCTTTGGCCCATGTCAACATGTGCATAATTAATTCGGTCTCACTTTACACCTTTTCTGGGAAAATGTGAAGATTTTTAAAAAGCAGTCACGAACTTGACCCTGACCACTCGGTCCCCTCCTGGTATTTAGAGCTGAAATTGCTTTGCTTTGAATTCAGCTGGTGAGATGCGATGAGCACGAGAGGCAAACGCTAGTAATTTGCGCCACAAGTCAAGAGATGCTTATGTAAATTTAATCATTACACTTGGTTCATGGTGTTATATGAAAAGCCATAGACAAAAATCACTTGGATTGTGTCCCCTCTAGGTCTGCGCTACCACCAACCGGCGATTTAACAAAATGGCTGGATTTCATGCAAGACATGTATTATTATTTACTTTATTTTATAACGGCCCCTGGCAGCAACGAGGATCATGTTAAACCATCACAACACATTGTATACGAATTTAGATGTCAGCTCTTACACGAGAAAATGGATGCACGTATTTTAGTCTTACAAATCAATAATAATTGCGAGATCGATTCATATTTACACCGCTGAGCCATTATAAAGCCCTTTTGAGTTGTCACGTAAAATGTTGTGTTGCAAACCCACCACTACCCGACATAACCAATAAGCAAGATTTGTTACGTGAATAAAAAAAACGTACTAATTCTTTACTACCTCAGCCTGCCGGTGTGTTGGAGAGCAAACCCACAATATTCACAATGAAATACGACGTTTTGCTGATGTTTGTAATCAGCTTCATCAGCGAACAAAGGTTCTGGAAATGTCTTCCGGATTCTAGGTCTTTATATATTGGGGGTTGTGATGTCATTACCATGTGCCGACCTATGTACAAGATCCAAGTATTCGCATTAATCAGAATAAGTTGTCTTAATTTATAATTATACACCTGTCGCGAATTAACAATTTCACAATATATGTATTATAAACACTGATAATTTTGCATTTTAAAATTTTAGTTAAAAGTCAGATTATATTTTACACGTTGTTCTGCAACGACGTGTATATATGTATTTAATAAATCCCAAAAAATGTTATTTTTGCACATTTTTCCTTTCTAATGTCATTGCTGTTGACGTGCCGTTCTCTCCGCAGCTCTGCACAGTGCTTTGTGACCCTCGGGTGAAAAGCCCTCTATAAATGCAATGACTGATATTATTATTTATTATCCCAGCATGACAATATTGAGCCGCATCAACAGTCCTAGCCAGAGGACTTTGAAAGCCTTACAGAACAGGTGAGTCTTGAAATGAGATTTGAAGATCCTCTGGGACTCAGCTGATCGAATCTTCAATGAAGACGCATTCTTGAAGCAGCGCGCGAGAAGGCTCTGTCACGCATTGAATGGAGGTGCGACATGGGCACATGCAGCAAGCCCGTATTGGAGGATCGAAGTTGTGTTGAGGAGGGTGCCTGAAGTAGGTCATGGATGTATATTGGAGCAACACCAGTAAGAGCCTTGTAGGTGAGGAGGATCTTGAATTCAATCCTATGTTTAACCGGTAACCAGTGGAGAGACATCAGTACTGGAGATATGTGATCGTGGATGGGTGTACGATTGAAGTCTCTAGCAGCCGCATTCTGTACACTTTGGAGACGAATGATCAGGTAGGCAGGGGTGCCAGGGAGCAGTGCATTGCAGTAATCGATTCGTGAGGAAATGAAGATGAGTATTAGCTTCTCAGCATCAGCAGGTAACAGGATGTTGCACAGTCTAACTAAATTTATGAGATGGAAATAGGCTACCTTCGTCACCTTGTCGATGTTGTTTCTCGAAGCTGAGGAATCAAGAGTCACCTCTATATCTGCGCCGAGCATGTCAAGTTCTAATCTTTGATAAGTGCTCATTTAAACTACACAACACCAATGTTTTTATTCAGATATTGTTACCACATGTATTACTGTTATGAAACGTTAAATTCCCACTTCCACTAGTATCATCAACTCTATAAAGCTCTGCTGCTTTTAAAATATCAGCAGAACGTGTTACACACTTGGAATAAGATCGCCCCTAGGGCAGGTGATTTGCTCGTGATTATTAAGGGTGGTAAAATTACAATGCTGTTGAATATATAAGACAGTTGTTTCCATATCCAGAGTAGTGTTGTGAAGTTGGTGATTGTTATAATTTCCAAGTGTTCTTGGTTTACTGGTTGTTCATGGTTAATTTTGAGCGTTCCTTAATCCTCCGGGGACAATGCAGCTACGTTCGCGTTGTGCCCCCGTGATTGGGTGCCACCGTTTGCGAGGTGAGTGGCACCGCCGCCTCACAGCAATAAGGCCTCAGGTTCGATTCAGGTCTCAGGTTCGATTCTCGACTCGGGTAACTTTCAATATGGAGTTTGAATGATCTCGCCAGGTAATCCGGTTTCCTATCACAATCCAAAGACATGCTGCCTAGGTTAATTGTCTGAATTAAATTGCCACCAGCGCTCTAATAGGTTGTAACTTGCTTACCCTTCCTCGCTGGACAAATGATTAAAGGAGTTTCATAGCTCAACGGTTGCTTCCAGCTTGAATAAAAACTGATTGGCAACACAAGTGGAAAATATCGAAATCGGTCTAGAGTTGAGGGTGGCACGGTGGCCCAATGGGTAGCACTGTCGCCTCACAGCAAGAATGTTCCTGGTTTGAATCTCGTCTCAGGTGCCTTTCTGTGTGGAGTTAGCATGTTCTCCCCGTATCCGCGTGGGTTTTCGCCGGGCACTCCGGTTTCGTCCCACAGTCTAACAACATGCTGCATAGGTTAATTGGCTTGCAGACTAAATTGCCTGCAGTGCCCGGTGATGGACTGGCGTCCCTTCGTGGATATATCCCTGCCTTGCACCCTGTGTCTGCCAGGATAGGCTCCGGCCCACCGCGACGCTGTACAGGACTAAGCGGTTTCTAACAATGAGATGAGATGATTATGGTTATGGGTTGAAAACATTCACCAACCTGCATTGGACAGCTATATCGGTCACAAAACACCACGACCCGAAATATGTTGGGATGCACTCATCCAGCAGTGGATAGACCAAATATGTTGAACATTTACAAATATCATACCATGATATGACATGGATAGGACACTACACAGTACAGCATATGGTTGGTACAGCTCATAAAATCTTCAATAAATCTGAAGGTTGGCGTTTCTGATGCATCCCTTATCTCCACACACTCACGATATCCACAAGTTCACTCTATATCCTTTGTTCATCTCATCTCATTATCTGAAACCGCTTAATCCTATATGGGGTCACGGTGAGCCGGAGCCTATCCCGGAAACACAGGGCGTAAGGCAGGAATACATCCGACGACGGGACGCCAGTCCATCACCGGGTATTGCGGGACAATTTTAGTCTGCGAGCCAATTAACCTATGCAGCAGCATCTTTTTTGGATTGTGGGAGGAAACCGGAGTGCCCGGCGAAAACCCACGCGGACACGGGGAGAGCATGCAAACTCCACACAGAAAGACACCCGAGCCGAGATTCGAACCCGGGGCCTTCTTGTTGTGAGGCGACAGCGCTACCCACTGGGCCACCGTGCCGCTAACTCACAGTATCAATTTCTGCAAATTTAAACCAAACAAAGCACTGCGTTTCGGGATAATGTGTCTAAAGCCGATATACGTATGTGATTTGGGGCTCAGGCTGACTGGTGAAGTTGAACCCAATTCACATAATGACATCATTCTTGGCTGTCGAAGCGGACTCTGCAGTTATAACCACTTCCTTAGGGGGCGGTGGTAAGGGCCGTGGCCTTGCTCAGCCCAATTCAGATAACCAACGTTTATGCTGGAGCTCTTGTAAAAATTCGGTGTATATTCTACAATTATCACGCTGCCCAAACAGAGGGACATTTCCATGGTCGTGTAATATAATCCACATTTATACACAATTCACATCGTTAGGGTGTTGAAGCCTGTGCCATTCAGTGACATCAATATATACTGGGATTATTCAGACACATTTAGCGAGTTATATGTATGTAACATGGGATGAAGAATAGAGCAAACATGGAATAGATGAGCGTGAAGGCAAAGAGAGCGAGTGCAGAGAGCTGTGGTGCCATGGCCGATGGGCCTCCCAAAGTCTTTGCCCAGACACCGTCTGGCGTCCCATTAAGGGTATATCCCTGCATTGCGCCCTGTGTCTGCCGGGAGAGGCTCCGGCTCACCGCGACCCTGTACAGGACTAAGCGGTTTCTGATTACTGTATAAGACTACAATAATATTTTCCTTTAATGAAAACCTTCAAACCATACTGATATTAAGTGATAACTGAAAGTTGTTCCTTTTACAAAACATTATAAAAACACGTTTTGATGACTAAAGTAATTAAAATGTAAATCTCACTGTATTATCAGTCAATCGTAAGTCACATATTGTCAGTGTTTGGCCACCCGCTTTTAGTCTGTATCCCTAGATAAATTGATTTTGTGTTCAAAAATAGTATTTTCTACTTTGGAGTGCAGTAAAAGCGGGTCATTTAAATTTTTAATATTTATCCTATTTTATTTTCTAAAACCCTGCCTTAAATGAAAGGACGCTAATGTAGGAGTGGATTTACAAATATGCATGTAGATACACACTGCTCTTCCACGTTGAGTGAGGTACGGTTCTTACCTTTGGATACGGAAGTCTTGACAAGAGGAGCCGGCTATAGCTCGCAAGTTATATAGCAACTAAGACGTCAGCTGAATATTAGTCAGGAGGAAGAATTGTGTGAGGGCATGGCTTGTCATATAATTAATCTTTTCCCCACGTCATCACCAATGTGTTACTGGTGTCAAATCGTGAGATGAGCATCCATTCAGAAGTCTCGTCGAATAGTATAGTGCGATCCCTCGTATTCATGAATGGCTCATCGAAGCTGATACCACAGATACATTTAAAACCTCTTCAAATGACACAGGACCGTGAGGAAAGATGGCATGGGAAGATCTTCACCCAGTAGTGGTTAACTCATGGCTTATGGTAATGGTATGCTGTGCATTAATATAAAATACATGAATAAAGTTCCAATTTGTTGGAAATACAGTAAATATGTCAAATATTTTACCACCACTTAGGACCCACTGCACTGACGATTCAAGGCACTGATGTTCATGGTAACTCAAATACTCAACCGTGTTTTTAACGAAGTTTTCAAAGATTGAGAAAGCGATAAAAATTTACGACATGCTTCGTAAAGAGTTTCTCAAGAACACCATTAACACCAGTTATTAAAGGGACTTTAACCTAGATACGCAGCTGCTAGGTTTATTGTCCTGCATGGTAAATTGCCCCAAAAATTATCTGTGATGTACTGGCATCACATCCTGGATATAGCACTGATTGGAATATTGTGTAAGATTACAACAGGTTTTACCGTATCTGGCGATTATGCAGGTGTTAAGATCGTAACACCTGCATAATTGCCAGGCAATAATGCAGGTGTTAAGATCCCAAACACCAAAATAGACACATTTTACAATGCGTCCAGTTTACAAAAGCCACACATACTAGTGGCAAAGTATGCAAACAGGTAGCTTTGATAACCTATGCATTGTTCTTCAACCGACCTTCACCAGGCAGTGGCTTCCTTTTGAGCCTATTTGCCGGTGTCAGCCATTGCCAAAAGGAAGTCAGCTCAGGACAGTGCGGTATCAATGCTTTATAGCTTAGGCGGAGCTGTTAACGCTATGGGTACTTTGTGCCAGTATACATATATAAGATTACAACAGGTTTTACCGTATCTGGCGATTATGCAGGTGTTAAGATCTTAACACCTGTATAATCGCCAGATACGGCGATTATACGTGTTGGCAATATGCGATGTATAATCGCCAGATACGGTAAAACCTGTTGTAATCTTATATATGGAATATTGTGGTTAATCATTTTTACAATACCACGCTGGCGATATGGAGCAGATGACAAGGGAGCATAAGCTTTCACGTTTCTGATGTCCAGTGTTGCTGATAATGTTCTACTAACGGCGGTAACATGGTCACAGAAAGGTTTCCAGAACAACACCCAGGGGTGTTAATAATGGGCACCTTTCCCGCAGCCTGGATGGCAAAACGTTTGGCAATGTTACGTGACCGTTGCTGTTTACGTTCTGGTAAGTTACATTCTACGTTGTCATTTCTCAAAACCCCCATTGTATTTATTTTTTATTATGCGTGTTGGCAATATGCGATGTGCACATACATATATGAATTAATGTGGCAACACGTTTGTCGAAGAATTTCGGCAAAACTCCGCAGCAAGAGGACAACAATGCTCAGGAATCTCGTCTTCTTACAACGCAGCAGGGACAGCGACATCGTCCCGACATTCGACTCCCAGCTGAACTGAACACATTTTATATCGAGCAAAATGCGGAACTTGACATAAATGGCAGTCACGCACATGACTTACCCAGAGAACGCCTGAGGATGCCTCCAACGTGGGAGGTGAAACATCGCGAAGTTAGTCCAGGGGTACACAACTTATTTTCTATGGGAGCCAGTTCTCCGGATCCCCCCTCCCCTCGCAGGCACACAAAATATTTAGAGTCGGCTATAGCGATATTCGCCTGTTACAAAGCAAATGTTTTTAAACATTAGCCACAATGTTTACAGGTACCTTTTTGGGAGTAGAAAGATATAAAAGGATAAGAGGTTTCACCATTTCTGGAAATAATACATGTGTTAAAATCTTAGAACACCAAATAGATATGTCACAAAGTACGTCACTCCCTTCCAGGGACAATGGAAGGGGGGGGTAGAAGGGAACGACTTCACATATCAAGAGCAGTCACGCACATGACTCACACACAGAACGCCTGAGAATGCCTCCAACGTGGGAGACGGAACGTCGCGAAGGAGAGAGGAGGAGCGATCGACGCGGCTATCTCGAAAAAGCAGCTTTTGGAAACAATCATCATGCATCGAGCCGTGAAAACCTACATCATTACAATATATCTTCTCTTTTTTACATAGGCCAAATATTTACGAAGCTGTTTTAAATGTAATTTGATTGCTTTTTATTATTCTTTACGGGTGGCATAAAATGTATTGCTGAACATTGTGCAGCTTTGAATTAGACTGATTAGATGCGAGTAGCAGAATAGGCAAACAGTAGTGACAAGGAGACACTAGTCAAGAGGTGCTTCTGTGTTTTCAATCATGGCACTTGATTCATGTTCTTACATGTGTGGTGCCAAGCCTCGAACCGTTACATGCTGGTTGCGCCTGCGCGCCCACGCCCAGCGATCATGCTCCGTGAAGGGGTTGCGGTGATATGGGTGCGAATGGGATGTCGTGCAGGTGAGGGGTCATCTGGGGTGACATAGAGTCAGGCGAGGTGAGAATGAGAAAGTGAGGGCGACAGAAAATGTGGTGGCAGTACCCCCATCCCAAGATCGTAAACAACACGTGGTTTGGGGAAGGGAACATCAGGTCGACGTGTGAAGATCGGATTGTCTAAAGGGATGTGGGATGATATCTCGTGGTTGGGTGACGTCTAAGGGGGTATAAAAAGAGGTGTGCGGAAGCGAAGAGGAGAGAGTCTGCATGGGAGATGGGCAGTGGTGGGACGGGCATGTAGAGAGGCGAATCGATAGTGCACAAAGCGCGGGGTGGGTAGCGAGATGAGTATTGTGTGTTAGTGTGTTGTTGACATGGTTAGTGTTAATAAATAGCATGGAAAGACAGAAGTCTCCCGTCTGCTCACTGGAGTGGCAGCCGCGTGTATGGTGGAGAGAGAATGGCGTTGCCACCACATGTTCTGCACGTACCGTCGGAACAAGAGGGCTGCCAGAGGGCAGGCCAAGTGATGGCGAGTTAGCCAGCTCATTTAACTTGCCCTCGCACGTGAATAAATAGAGGAGCAAAATTACCTGAAATGTGTCCCCTCTGGGGCTGCACCACCACCAACAATCGGTGGTTTAATGAATTGTGTGGATTTCAAGCAATATATTTATTTCTTATTATTGTGCATATAAAGGACTCTGCCAGCAGCGAGGACGTGTGAAACTATCACAACCAGTACACTGAATACAATTCAAATGTCACCTCTTAAACATGCAACTTAATGCACAATTATAACCTTAGAGTCCTTCAAACCCCGACTGCTTGCCCAGTAAATCACGATCAATGCAAGGGCACTTGTTACCTTCTCAAACGATGTCAATGACCTAAAAGTCCCAGGTCAACGCCGTAGTGACGTCACTTGAAGAAGCGGCAACCCCGCGCTATGCCCGATTCACAAATACGAAGGAGGCATCTTCTACTCGATTCACTCCACTACTCCTAACACAATTATCCTGGCTCAGCCACCTCAACGTAAAATTGCTCAATTTACTCAACATTATTCGTTGTTTATCAAAAGAAAGGCCAATTACAGGTCGGTGCTGCGAATCAGACGTCACCTCAACTCCTCCCCTCACGTCAGAGGAGGGGGCAATGCAATGCCATGGCTGTCACGCACCCCACACCCAACAACATTGTGGCACAGAGGTCTGCATTGGTGCATCCCGAGACCACAACTATGGGTTTTAGACCAGGACCCTCGCAGGAGGGATAAACTTCCAAGGATTTTCCCAGGGGGTGGAACTGGTTCACTCGGGGCACTGCCAAGGGTCAGATTCCAGTGAGCATGATTGCATCCGGAATCAGCTAATCTGCCATGTTAGAGACGAGGGGAGACTGACCAGTCAGGAGCGGAGATGCTGATGTAAGTGACGTGGGGTGGCAGGAGGACCAATGGGAGATGGAGATGCTAACAACAGTCTGGACGAATCAGAGTGGAGGCTAAGGGAGGCAGGAAGCTGTAGAGGGGCAGGGGGAGCACGTGACTCACAGGCTTCTGGGGAAAACGGGAGGAGAGAAGGCGGGCCACTTATGAGCGGGGAAGAGGGAGAGAGAGATGGCTGCTGTTGAGCGATGGGGACACGACCACTGGAGTGTACAGGGGAGAGACAGAGAGACGACCGCGAGAGTACATGGGGAGACTTAGGCGGAGCTTAGAGATGGAGTGGCTAGGATGAAGAGAGACAGGGCGACACGTGGGGCAAAGAGCGGTGGCCATTGTTCTGGGCGAGTGCGGGGACGCAGTGTGCAACAGGATAGACTCTGAGAGAGACAGACCGCATGGGAGAGAGAGAACCACAGGGAGATCTGGGGAGAGAAACGGGGGCCATGATAGAGAGAGAGAGAGAGACGGGGACACAGGGAGGAGAGGTATTGAGTGGGGAAAGAGATATGGGAAAGCAAGGGGACTGAGAGGGACTAAGGGAGGCAGTGTGAAGAGTGGGTGGAGGGGCGGGGGAAGCGGTCGCCATTTAGTAGGCGAGAGAACCACTTGAAGACGGATCAGACGGCAGCGGAGAATAAAGTTGACTACGTTACTCATCGTGTGTATGGTAAACGTATCGCCGGTTACTGTAGCGAGTGGTGGTATGACGGTTAGTGCGTTGTGTGTGAGTGTGGAGCGATGGCACAGGACAACGCAGTGTGAGGAGGCAGTGGTGGTGCAGTGGTTAACGCGTTGTGAGTGGGGAGGGGTAGCACAGCGGTTAGAGCGCTGTGTGGGAGTGGTGGCGCAGCGTTTAGCACACTGTAAGTTGGGGGAACGGTGAGCACGTACACGGAGAGCGTCATATGGTGAACGGTGAGCGCAGTAGTGTAGTAGCTAGGGTGAGGGGTGCTTGTGCACATATACAGTGGAAACCAGTGCAATCGTCACGCGTGCAGCACACTCTAAACTGGCAGCGGGGCACCCCCGGGCATCCTCCCAACGGAACAGGAGTGAGGGACTGTGGTGAGCGACCCTTGCAGGTGGGATAGAGGGGATGGGGCCGTCGACCCCTACAAGTTTAAAGACAGGGAGCCAGAGTAAGGACTTGAGTTTGGACCCAAACAGAGGGAAGGGGGGGTTGTTCTCTACAAATTGGGCAAGATGGAGTTGATAAGACAGTAGCAAAAGAGTGAACTTCTTCTGAGTGGAGCTTCACCAAGGTTTGGCCAAGGAATGTCTCCACTGCTGGAGTGGGGAATGCAGAGAGAGGGGCGTGTTGTGAGAGGGGAGAGTAGGGGAGAATGGTCTCCTTGGTGTTTGCGCAAGTGGTCTGCACACTGTCATTGAAACACGATATCACATTTACGGTGACATAGGGCGGCGCGGTGGCGCAGTGGTTAGCGCTGACGCCTCACAGCAAGAAGGTCCCGGGTTCGAGTCTCTCGGCTCCGGTGCCTTTCTGTGTGGAGTTTGCATGCTCTCCCCGTGTCCGCGTGGGTTTTCGCCGGGTACTCCGGTTTCCTCCCACAGTCCAAAAGCATGCTCCTGGATAGGTTGATTGACTCGGAGACTAAAAATTGTCCCGCAATGCCCGGCGATGGACCGGCGTTCCGTCGTCGGGTGTATTCCTGCCTTACACCCTGTGTTTCCGGGATAGGCTCCGGCTTCACCGTGACCCTATATAGGATTAAGCGGTTTCAGATAATGAGATGAGATGAGGTGACAGGCATTTTTACGACTAGGTGTCAGGACAGGGATGAGTGTGTGGTGAGCTGGTGAGTGTATGGTGAGGAGGTGTGAGTGTGTGGTGAAGAGGCGACTGTGTGGTGAGGAGGTGAGAGTGTTATTAGAAGGTGTCAGACAACTCTCCAAATCCTGTCTCCTCAACTCAATGCTAGTCTCATCTCATCTCATTGTCAGAATTGCTTAATCCTGTACAGGGTCGTGGTGAGCCGGAGCGTATCCCGTCAGCCACAGGGCGTAAGGCAGGGATATACCCACGATGGGACACCATTCCATCACCGGGCATTGAGGGCAATTGAGTCTGAAAGCCAATTAACCTATGCAGCAGAATGTTTTTTGGACTGCGGGAGGAAACCGGAGTGCCTGGCGAAAACGCACTCGGACACGGGGAGAACATGCAAACTCCACACATAAAAGCACCCGAGCCGAGATTCGAACCCGGGTCCTTGCTGTGACGCGACAGCGCTACGCACTGGGCCACCGTGCCGCCCTCAATGCTAGTCGTGCCTTTTTATATCCCTCTGGTGCAACCGCGGCTTCCAACCCGCGTCCCCTTTCTTCCACCCAACCGCCCCAAACCGGTTCGTCAATCCTATTTACTCCACACAAGCACCGCTGGCTTACGCTCTTTTCTGAATTTTCTATGAGACCCCTCGACTATCCCCCAAGGACAGCACCCTGTGACCCATTATCCCAGCCAATCACATAGCAGCTCTCTCTCCCGGCTCAAACCCTGCACGTGTGTGTCAAGGTGCACCCAGCCTGACACCGCGCGGAACCCGACACCGCTCATCACACACGACACCCGCCCCCCACTCTATGACTACGCAACCCCCCTCTCGGCCCAATCGCTTGGTTTGGGTGCTCACGTGCACGTAACCTGGCACCGCGCGCAGAGCTTGGCACCACAGGTGTGTTGAGGAGGTGAGTGTGTGGTGAGGTGGTTAAGTGCCTATCGAGTTTGTGCTACTCTATGTGTGGCGTGTCGAGAACTGTACACAGAACAGTAAGTGCAGTGGAATGTTATAGACTAGCAGAGTTCCCGCCCTACGGTCGATTTTGTTTTAGCTGTATAACACGTTCTTCTGACGTGAGGATTAAGGTGGAAGAGTGGGTGATGGGGTGGTGGCTGACTGTATAAGTGAGTGAGTGGGTAGGTGAGTGGGTGAATGAGTGGCTGAGTGAGTGGGTGAGTGGGTAAGTGGGTGGGGGAGCGAGTGCTTGAGAGTTAATGGTATTGATTCGAAAGTGGGAATTTAAAACTGAAAGAGTGTTAAAGTTTTAGAAGAGTAATTAGTAATACGTGGGAAATATCTATATCTATGTGGGTCCGACTTGCTCGTGTGGCAATGTGGCACGTGCGGCCATGTGGTGTGGGCTGCCAGGGATTCTTCAGCGGCGGCATAGAGGTTCACCGTCACGCAGCGATGCACTCACCCAGCCAGCGACAAGAGACCAGCGACAATAGATGATGCAGAGGCCTCCTGGATGTTTTCAATGTTTTAATTCTCCACAGCAGGCCACGCCCGGGTAGCAGTCCACAACAGTCTGCTACCCTCCCCCACACACATCAGCGCTCCCCTACATCTTTTGACGCAGCTTCCTCCAGCAGTTCCCAGGTCAGCTCTCTCTTAGCCCCCCTCACACCGGCTTATATCCACCTACCCACTGCCTTTACTGCCACCCCTGATTACTCATGAGCCGCCCAGCGTGGGTGGCAAACACATTACCTCATCGGCCCGAATCGCACCCTGTGACTCACTGGCCACTTGGATGGACACGGGGGAGGGTGGAAGCATAACGCACTCCCCACGTGTACGTGGCCTGGCACGGACGAGGCTAGGCACCACAGTTCCCCCCTGGCGAAGAAAGTTCCCTCGGAGCTTTTGCTACCGACGCACTAAGACTCGGTGCCGTCCTACCGACCCCCTACTCACACAGCGCGCTCACCGCTACGCCACCGCTCTCCACACACACACAGAGCGCTAACCGTTGTGCCACCACTCCCGGAGTTTCACATGGCCGGGGCACTCTAGCCCCCCCTCCACACACACCCCTCTCCTGCGGTCTCCCTACCAGTACCTACTCTGGTACTCCCCCACTGCTTCTCCCACTTGGAAACACACGACAGTACACATTACGACGTCTTACTTAAACCAGTGGGGTACTCGGTCTAACACACATTGAGGGATAACACACTGCACACTTGCGCCGGCTCCGATGGTAACAATGCAGCTCCCGCCGTCGCCGTCACTTCTTTGTGGGGTTCGACGAGCCGGGAACCCCCGATAAGAGCCCCCCCCCCCCGGGTCAAATGCCGACGAGGCACTATCACAATGGCAGCTCCCCATCACAGATGGCTCTCGGCGGCCCCTGCTCGCTGCATTTTTCACCTGCGGCCGTCGCCGCAGCCCGAGCCGCTTCACAGCCCGCCCACCGAGGCGTGCCTCCCACAGCTCCTCCTCCGCAGTTGGAGGGCATCGGCTCCACCCCCTCGCAAAAGAGGGCGGAGCACCACGCGCGCTCTGCACATGCGCACGGCTCGCTGAGCCATGCCAGGCCAGCCTGGTACGGCTCACTGAGCCTGCCGCAGCTCCGACTCCTCTCACCGGCCGAGCCACCATCCGGCCCGCGTCGTGCTGCCAGCAGTCGGACCCCGCTCGCGGCTCATGGATTCTTCAGCCGACTCTCTCTCCATACGTCTCACGCCGATGCAGGCGTCGCCGTCACCGTCGCCGCAGTCTCGGTGACATAGTTGCTCTCTCGCCCTCTCCTCGCCTCTGCTGCGCTTCGAGTCGCGCCGTTGCTGGACTTCTGCGACTCTTCTCGCCTCTGCTGCACTCGTGTTGCTGCTACTCTCCTGCGACTCTTTCCAGCTCATGCCGCACCGCCACCAGTGGCGCGCAGACACCTCCGCCACGCGGAAAATGGCGTCGTCCACAGCCGCCTCACGCCGTAGTCGGACCCAACTTGTTGCAGTCTCCGACGTGAGTCCGCATTCCAAATTCTAACACCAAACTGTGGTGTATCGGCGGGAATCTCTCCTAGGGAGTCCGACCTCACTCGTAATCCCCGCCAGACACCCGTGGGTCCAAGTTGCGCGCGGCCATATGGCGCGGGCTGCCAGGGGTTTTCAGCGGCGGCATAGCGGTTCACCGTCACTCAGCGATGCACTCACCCAGCCAGCGACAAGAGACCAGCGATGATAGATGATGCAGAGGCCTCCTGGATGTTTTCAATGTTTTAATTCTCCACAGCAGCCCACGACCGGGTAGCAGTCCACAACAGACTGCTACCCTCCCCCACACACATCAGCGCTCCCCTACATCTTTTACGCAGCCTCCTCTAGCAGTTCCCAGGTCAGCTCTCTCTTAACCCTCCTCACGCCGGCTTATATCCACCTACGCACTGCCTTTACTGCCACCCATAATTACTCATCAGCCGCCCAGTGTGAGAGGCAACACATTGCTTCATCGCCCGAACCCTCCCTATGACTCACTGGCCACTTACATGGACATGGAGAAGGGGGGAAGCCTAACGCACTCCCCACGCGCACGTGGCCTGGCACGGACGAGGATAGGCGTCACATCTATATATAATAATTGCACTTCTCGAGCACCTTTCACCCAATGGCCACAAAGCACTGCAAAGAGCTGTATATATAAAAGGGCGAGGCAAACGTCAGGTCACTGATAATTTCCTGGCATCTCCTTGGTTGCTAGATAGATGTTTATTAATACAACAACAAAAAACACCCAGTGAACTTGCAAGCTCTTTACGGGATTGCTGCAATACAACATACGCGAGTTGTGGGAAAAATATATATAGAAATTAATTAATTAATTGGGAAACTTAAAAACAACAACAAAAACATTTCCACACAGCATTGCACACAATTAGCGAAATAAATTAAAACACAGTTAAACATTGCAATGGGGAAAAATAATATAGGTATTGTAACCCGTGGCTATGTAATGAGTTGTACATATGCATGGTCGCACATTAGAATGCTGGCGTGTTAGCATCGCACACGCCCCCACGTACAGGGAAACACGTGTTAGCATCGCATCCGCCCCACGTACAGAGACACGTGTTAGCATCGCATCCGCCCCCACGTACAGAGAGACACGTGTTAGCATCGCACCTGCCCCCACGTACAGGGATACACGTGTTAGCATCGCACCCGCCCCCACGTACAGGGAAACACGTGCTAGCATCGCACCTGCCCCCACGTACAGGGAAACACGTGTTAGCATCGCACCTGCCCCCACGTACAGGGAAACACGTGTTAGCATCGCACCCGCCCCCACGTACAGGGAAACACGTGTTAGCATCGCACCTGCCCCCACGTACAGGGAAACACGTGTTAGCATCGCACCTGCCCCCACGTACAGGGAAACAAGCTCACCCTTGCGGAAGCGTTCCTCAGTGTGAGTGAAGCATGACAGAGGTGAGCACGCTGCCCTGAAGCTCCGCACATGTAAAATTATATCCGTAGAGGTTGGTTACTAACGAGGTATTTTGTACTATCGGCAGGGCTGTAGAGATTTGATGTGGCTTCGTATGTTGGTGGATGTGTTTGAAGGTACGTGGTGTTAAGTGGTTTGATCAAGGCATTGTTATTTAGGAGAGGGGAGGAATCTTTTGTGGGATTTGGCGCGAGGTGCACGTGGCTGCATGTGGCGGCCATCTTAGGTTCGCAGTTTTTCAGAGTGTGAATAAAGCGTGATAGAGGGCTGTGGAGTTTTGATGTGGCTTCGTATGTTGGTGGGAATGTTTGAAGGTGCTGTGTCTGCAGAGTGGATAAATATCATTTCGAGAGAAGATACGTGTGGAATCAAGTCCTTGTGGTGGAAAAAGTAACGAGTGTCGGCGGACCCGGAGTGGTGCATGCGAGCGCGAGGGGGATTCACAAAAAAACTACGCGGAATTTTAGCATCGGAATCACCCCCTCCTCGCCACGTGTGCACTCGCACGCCAAGTTCACCTGGTGTCTGACATTCTTGCTGGCCTAGGCGCCGACCTGCAGTCTCTCGTGCGATCGGCG
This sequence comes from Mordacia mordax, assembly GCA_036362905.1. NCBI lineage: Eukaryota > Metazoa > Chordata > Hyperoartia > Petromyzontiformes > Petromyzontidae > Mordacia > Mordacia mordax. Next base: position 1,875,149 of record JAZEWT010000011.1, read on the forward strand.
GCCATATCGTAGGTGTAGAGAGGCGGTGCAGGTTGGCACCGGTTACAGTGGTGCTGTGACTCAGATCTTCTGTAAATAGGCCACTGTCAATTGGTCGCTGAGTGTTCTGTGTAATGTAGAGCGGGAGATATCGATCCTATTATCTGTTGTGTCGGAGTGATGACTGACGAACAGTTGAAAGCGCAGGAGGATGTGAGAATGAGTGAGGTGGTGAGCAAGAGGGCGAGTGTAGTGGTGAGCAGGGTGAGTGCAGCGGTGAGCAAGAGGGTGAGTGTAGCGAGTGAATGGGGAGCAGTGGTGCAGCGATTAGCGCACTGTGTGTTGTGGAAGCCCACTTTGTGGGCCTCAGAGCCGCCAGGGGCACGAGCTGTGTCTCCGCGATGTTCGCCCTTGTGACCCCCCCCCATGGAAAGTATACTGTGCCACACAGACACGCACGCAACCACCATTACTGCACACCACCCGCCTGATGCCTGCGCACATCCATTGTTGGAGCAGTCATTTGACAGCGGCGTACCTGTCCCACAGTGATGGAGTATATCGCACGACATGGGGTTCGGTGGGTAACAGAACGACGATGGGACTCGGCCCCAGCGGCTGAGGTTTTGTCCATAGACCCTGTTAATAGGACAGTTTGGTCGGTGGTTCCTGCATCAGCTGGAATTCGGTTTAGGGGGTGCCGAGTTCCATTCACCAGTTCTGCCGAGGGAGCGTTGCTCCCTCGAATAGTTAAGCTGCAGACAGTTGTGTGCGCGGGGTTGCCGGCCGGTGGGGGCCACCCGGCCAGCATGTACTGTAGGGGGCCAAGTAGGACATTAGCAAGCTGGGCGGGGCTTTCGGACAGACGGTGTGCATCATCTTCCTGTTGTTGTGATTGCGACGCCTCGTGACCTGGGCTTAACTAGACGGGTGGTGCCAGGTGTTTACGACAGCGGTGATTGGTGGGGAGAGAGACGGCGCCCAGAGACACAGGGGGAATGGCGGTGATTGGTGGGGAGAAAGACAGTGCCCAGAGACACGGGGGAAAAGGCGGTGATTGGTGGAGAGAGAGAGACGCCGGACACGAACCACATAGCGGGGGTATATAAGGAAGCGTGGAGCAAGGGGGCGGGGCAGTTGAGGCAGAGGACTGGGGAGTCGGTGGAGTTCGAGAGCGAAGCATTGGAGTAGTGGGAAAATGTAGGGGTGAGTCAGTCAGTGGGCTGTGCCGAAGGATAGGGAAGGGAAGGAGACCTCATCATGATGCGCTCGTCTGCAGCAGTAAAGGCCTTCAACTCGTCTCATATGTCCGGTATTTGTATCGAAGCGGTTTTGTGGGTGAGCGTGGTGTGATTGGAACATCGAGAGCGCGGAGCAAGGCGTACGCGCGCACGAGTAGGAGTGAGTGTGGTGCCGCGTGTCGGCCAAGAGAGGGTTGCCGTGAGCGCAGGTGCGGGGTGCTAGCAGGAGTGTGCTACCTGTGAGATGGCCACGAGACGCTGGCTTCAGGAGCCAGCGCCGAGCGCCATAGAAGTTGAGAGGTGCGAGGAACTCGAGAGAGATATAGATAAAGAGGTGGAGCGGGACCTCCACAGTGTGAATGGGGAATGGTGGTGCAGCGGTTAGCACGCTGTGTGTGAGGTGGTGAGCAGGGTGAGTGCAGCAGTGAGCAAGAGGGTGAGTAGCGAGTGAATGGGGAGCGGTGGTGCAGCGGTTTGCGCGCTATGTGAATGGGGAGTGGTGGTGCAGTGGTTAGCACGCTGTGTGTGACTGGGGAGTGGTGGTGCAGGGGTTGGCGCGCTGTGAGTAGTCGGCAAGATGGTGAGTGTGGTGTGCAGGTTGATGAAGATGTGAGCGTGAGTAGTGGTGAGCGGGGATGTGAGTGCCTGAGAATTGGAGATGTTTCTGAGTTTATAATTCTTGTTTTCGGGAACGTGTTGGTTGGTTCGGTCGGGGAGTTCGACGTGGAGGTTATTTAGGTTTAAGGGATACGAGTGGTGGGAACTGTCGGTGATAAGGTAGTATACACAGAAGTCCACACGAGATAGGGAATAAGGTTTGGTGGTGAGAGGAGTGGCGACTTAGGTGGTTGTTGGGTTGTAGTGGAAGATTCGGCAGGTAATGGTTGGATTGCGAAGATGGGATGCAGTTTGATCTAAGAGTAAGATGTAGTATTTGGTGGTGTATTCTGATGTACAGGTGAGAAGACGGGATATGGGGGGATCTGAGATCAATGCTGTGTGTACAGCACTACATTTAGGCTGTGGCGGTTCGAGACGATAGTCTCTTTTGACAGAGTTTGTCATTAGGAGTCTGGATCTTTATGGCATATTCGGGTCTTCCTGTATTCGGGTTGGTCAAGAGGAGGCAGAAGGGACCTCGGCGATAAGGGATCTAAGTTGATGAGATGGTGAGTAGCACCGTAGTGTGGCGGTGGAGATTCGAGACAATAGTCCTTTTGACCGGGTCTCTCATTAGGAGTCTGGATCTTCGGGGTATACTTGGGTCTTATCGTATCGGGGTCGGTTGCGAGAGAAGGGATTCTTGTGATGAAGGGTCCGAGTTGGTGATAGTGTAGATCACCGTATTTGTGCGAGGGAGGGATAAGGGGAATCCTGTGATAAAAGAACCAGGTCGGTGATAGTGCATATAACCGTGTTTGGTCGAGAAAGATAAGGGGAATTCTGTGATGAAGGGTCCATGTTGGTGATGGCGTACGTCGTTGTACTCGGCTGAGAGGGGTAAGGGGAATCCTGTGATAAAGGGTCCAGTTTGGTGATGTGGTATGTCATCGTGATTGGTTGGGAAGTATAAGGGACTTCTGTGTTCAGGGGGTTAGGTTGGTGGTACCTTGTGAATAGAACGTTGGATTATGTGTGGCCATGATAGTAACCTGTGGCTATGGTAATGAGTTGTACATATGCATGGTCGCATATTAAAATGCTGGCGTGTTAGCATCGCACACGCCCTCACGTGCAGGGAAACACGCCCACCCTTGCTGAAGCGTTCCTCAGTGTGAGTGAAGCATGACAGAGGTGAGCACGCTGCCCTGAAGCTCCGCACATATAAAATTATATCCATAGAGGTTGGTTACAAACGAGGTGTTTTGTATTATCCGCAGGGCTGTGGAGATTTGATGTGGCTTCGTATGTTGGTGGGTGTGTTTGAAGGTACGCGGTCTTTCGCGGTTCGATGGAGATATTGATATTTAGGAGAGGGGGGAATCTTTTGTGGGTTTTGGCGCGAGGTGCACGTGGCTGCACGCGGCGGTCATCTTAGGTTCGCGGTTTTTCAGAGTGTGAGTGAAGCGTGATAGAGGGCTGTGGAGTTTTGATGTGGCTTCGTATGTTGGTGGGTGTGTTTGAAGGTGCTGTGTCTGCGGAGTGAATAAATATCATAATTTCTAGAGAAGATACGCGTGGAACCAAGTCCTTGTGGTGGAAAAAGTAACGAGTTGTCGGCGGACCAGGAGCGGTGCATGCGGAACACGAGGGGGATTCACAAAAAACACACAACGCAACATTTTACCATCAGAATCAACCCCTCCTCGCCACGTGTGCACTCACGCGTGCCGAGTTCACCTGGTGTCTGACATTCTCGCTCGCCTAGGCGGCCGGCCTGCAGTCTCGTGCGATCCGCGGCCGTATCGTTGGGTATAGAGAGACGGTGCAGGTTGGCGTGGGCTACAGTAGCATATTGCACAATGAGAGGGAACAAATGCAACATTAGCAACATTTCAAACACGATTCATTATTTGCAATCACGGCTAGGGAGATTTTCTAAATCTAATTGGGATCTAGGGTTGCTCATCAAAGGTAGTGACTATAGCTTCAAGGAAATATTGTTCGAAAAACGTCGGGCAGCCACCACAAAAGCTTTTTAATTAACCTAAGGGCATTTAGCAGAAAGTATTTTGAGCTTTTAATGCCTACTTTGTTCATCTGTATGGTCAACAAATCATTCACATATTTTGCTGGTTTGTTTAGTAACACCTTAAGTATGAAAAGTGCCCAATGAATTCTTCTACATTTAATTAGTGAAAATAATTCAGAACCATGTACAAATCACAATGGTAGGTTTTATACGGGGCATCCAAAGCAAATCTAAGACATATAGAGGATCGAAATGCCAAGCTGGGGGTCGGGGGGTACAATAACAAGGCACAGATCAAGAACAAAAACTGTAATGATAACAAATATAGTGCAAATAGAACAAATATAGTGCAAATAAGGATTTTAAAAATGCGTGCAAGTAATATGCTGTCCATAGGATGAGTAATTAGCAGCAGTTTTTTGTAGTGCTCTGTACAAGCTGACTGGTGCTGAGTGTAGGTCAGCATCATGACAGCTTGATGTATAAAGCTGTTATACAGTCTGGTGCAGCAGGCTCAGAGGCTCTGGTTCCTTCTTCCAGATGGCAGGAGACTGAAGAGGCTGTGTGAGGGATGGGTGGGGTTGCTCGCAATCTGGTGGCTTTGCGGGTGTTGTAAATGTCCAGGAGGGAGGGAATGAGGCACTAATGATCTTCCCAGCCGTGTTCACTTTGCGCTGCAGGGTCTTGCGGTTGGAGGCAGTGCAGCTCCCAAACCATACACTGATGCAGCTGGTCAGAATGCTCTCAAAGATGTCTCGGTAGAAGGAGCACATGAGTGTCAGGGCTTTTGCTCTCTTTAGCCAGTGATGCGGTGTTATTTGTCCAGGAGAGGTCCTCGGTGATGTCTCATCTCATCTCATTGTCAGACACCGCTTGGTCCTGTACAGGGTCGCAGTGAGCCAGAGCCTATCCCAGCAGACACAGGGCGCAAGGCAAGGATATACCCATGATGGGACGCCAGTTCATCGGGCACTGCGGGCAATTTAGTCTGCAAGCCAATTAACCTATGCAGCAGCATGTTTTTGGACTGTGGGAGGAAACCGGAGTGCTCGGTGAAAACCCACGTGGACAAGGGCAGAACATGCTAACTCCATACAGAAGGCACCCGAGCCAAGATTCGAACCCGGGCCTTCTTCCTGTGAGGCGACAGCGCTAACCACTGGGCCACGGTGTCGCCCTCCTCGGTGATGTACATAACCATAAATTTGGTGCTGCTCACCCGTTCCACAACAGGACCGCGCGCCGCGCGGGCTTGCCGGGCCGCGCCGCGCGGGCTTGCCGGGCCGCGCCGCGCGGGCTTGCCGGGCCGCGCCGCGCGGGCTTGCCGGGCCGCGCCGCGCGGGCTTGCCGGGCCGCCCCGCGCAGGCGTGCTATTGTCCAGCGGCCGTGCCATGCAGGCTTGCCATTGTTCGGCGGCCACGCGTGGTGTTGGAGGCCGCTGGGAGACATTGTGGTGGCGCCCCGTCGGCGATTGGAGCCGGGGAGGGGAGGCCCGTTGGGCCCCCCCCGGCTCGTCCCAAGCCGGGAGGAGATGACGGGGAAGGCAGGAGGAAGCGGAAGCTGCGGCGTTGCTCGGCGGGTCTGCGTTGTACAGCGGTTGGTGTCTGTGTCAGTGTGTGTATGTAAGTGAGCGATGCCACAGCGGTTAGCGCTCTGTGTGTATGTGGGTGAGCGATGCTGCAGCGGTTAGCGCTCTGTGAGTATGTGGGTGAGCGATGCTGCAGCGGTTAGCGCTCTGTGTGTATGTGAGTGAGCGATGCTGCAGCGGTTAGCGCTCTGTGTGTATGTGGGTGAGTGATGCTGCAGCGGTTAGTGCTTAGTGTGCTGTGTGAGTGAGTGAGCGTAGCACTCTGTGTGTGAGTAAGCAAGCGCAGCGGTCAGCGCTCTGTGTGTGAGTGAGCGAGCGCAGCCGTCAGCGCTCTGTGTGTGAGTGAGCGTAACGCTCTGTTTGTGAGTAAGCGAGAGCAGCGGTCAGCGCTTCTGTGTGTGAGTGAGCGTAGCGCTCTGTGTGTGAGTGAGTGAGCGCAGCGGTCAGCGCTCTGTGTGTGAGTGAGCGTAGCGCTCTGTGTGTGAGTGAGTGAGCGCAGCGGTCAGCGCTCTGTGTGAGTAAGCGAGCGCAGCGGTCAGCCCTCTGTGTGTGAGTGAGTGAGCGAGTGTAGCGCACTGTGTGTGTACTGAGTAGGGAGCGGTGGCATAGCGGTTAGCGCACAGTGTGTGTAGTGAGTGGGGAGCGGTGGCGCAGGGGTTAGCGCATTGTGTGTGTAGTGAGTGGGGAGCGGTAGCGCAGCGGTTAGTGCACTGTGTGTGTAGTGAGTGGGGAGCGGTGGCGCAGTGATTAGCGCGGTAGCCGTGGTGGAGCTGCGCCGATGTGGGGCTGCCATTGTGATGGCGCCCGTCGGCGCTGGAGCCGGGGGAGGGGGGCCCCTTGTGGTCGCCCGGCTCGTCAGACCCCAAAGGGAAGTGAGTGCGGAGCGGTAGTGCAGCGGTTATCGCGATAGCCGCGGGGTAACACAATGGCGCGGTGGATAGCGTTAGTGCAGCGGGTGGCACGGTAGCCGCAGTGAGGCGCAGTAGCGTGGTGGAGCTGCGCCGATGTGTGGGCTGCCATTGTGGTGGCGCCCGTTGGCGCTGGAGCCGGGGGAGGGGGGCCCCTTGTGTCGCCCGGCTCGTCAGACCCCAAGGGGAGGAGGGTGTGGAGCGGTAGCGCAGCGGTTAGCGCGATAGCCGCGGGGTAGCGCAATGGCGTGGTGGATAGCGGTAGCGCAGTGATTGGCGCGGTAGCCACGGTGAGGCGCAGTAGCGCGGTGGAGCTGCGCCGATGTGGGGTTGCCATTGTGGTGGCGCCCATCGGCGCTGGAGCCGGGGGAGGGGAGCCCCGTGGGTCGCCCGGCTCGTCAGACCCCAAGGGGAGGAAGGTGCGCAGTGGTAGTGCAGTGGCCGCGGATAGCGGATGGCACAGCGGTTCGCGCGATAGCCGCAGAGTAGCGCAGTGGCGCAGTGTGTGGGTGGTGGCGCAGTGATTGGCGCCGCGGCCGCGGGGAGCGATGACTCAGAGGTTAGCGCGCTGTGTGTGTGTGTGGGGGGGGGGTTGCTTTTTGCTTGGAGGTGATTTCTGGCGGGCAGTTGTGGCCTGAGGACGCACCTAATGCCCAGGGGGGAGAACTGTGGGGTTAGAGCTTTCTGGGGAGCACGTGGGGGCCGCGCGAAGGTGGGGGGGGGGAACAGCGGTGATTCATCGCACTCGTGATGTTTACGTAATCCCCTTTTGGCGAGCTTGTGTTGTTTACTCATTGTCCCATGGTCGCTCGCTCGTGGTACGTGACTCATTGTAACACGTGACTATGCATAATGTCATCTGGAAGGCGTGAGAGGGAGCGGCGCGGGGAAATATAAGGAAGTCGGTCAGTAAGCCAAGGGTCAGACGGAGGAGTCAGTCATCAGGGAGCCAGGATGTAGTCTGCAGCTCATGTTCGTCAAGCCCCGGGCCCGTGTCGCGCTCTGTTCAATAAAGCATCAAAAGTCAAGAAGTCTCTGCTCGCTGGCTGAATGATCGAGGAGTGAATGCCGATCCTCGCCGTGGTGTTATCGCCGAGCCGTCACGAGTCCGCGGTCGAAGTCGTGGTGCCGCAGACGAATAGTTGCATTAATGAAGTCAAGGCAGAACATAGTTCGGAAACAATGTTTATGTCCATAAAGAAAGCCAATTTGAATTCAATATTTTTTGCGATAAAATCAGTGGGGTGTGAATGTGACGTCACAACCCGCCCACTACATGGCGCACATAGTTTTGAATTTATTTTATTTATTGCATCTCTTGTTTATTTAATTTACTTTATTCTTTTTAATCTATTTTTATTTATTACCCTGGTAGTGTCACGTGACAACCCTGCAGAGGATGCCGCCAATCAGCTGCAGGCTGTTCTCTCGTCCCGGAGGTGACCACATCATTACCGGTGCTTGTGGATGTGGAAAACACACCTGGCCAAGGCAAAGGGCGCCATGATGGCCAGTAAGATATAAAAGTCTTGGTGTTCTGTAGATACAATTTGCACTTATAAAGAATTCAAACCCACGGTCCTTTGTGTAGGGCGGCGCGGTGGCGCAGTGGTTAGCGCTGACGCCTCACAGCAAGAAGGTCCCGGGTTCGAGTCTCTCGGCTCCGGTGCCTTTCTGTGTGGAGTTTGCATGCTCTCCCCGTGTCCGCGTGGGTTTTTGCCGGGTACTCCGGTTTCCTCCCACAGTCCAAAAGCATGCTCCTGGATAGGTTGATTGGCTCGCAGACTAAAATTGTCCCGCAATGCCCGGCGATGGACCGGCGTCCCGTCGTCGGGTGTATTCCTGCCTTACGCCCTATGTTTCCGGGATAGGCTCCGGCTTCACCGTGACCCTATATAGGATTAAGCGGTTTCAGATAATGAGATGAGAGGTCCTTTGTGTAGACATACATATATACAAACACTTGCTCAAGTATACATTTAAAGTTGGTTCCGAATTAAATTAGATAATTTATTTCAACTGCCAACTGCTGAGATTGGAAGCTGTTTTTGTTTATATTTAATGCTGGTTAGATTATAATAATCATAATAATTGCATTTCGAGAGCGCTTTTCAGCCGAGGGTCACAAAGCGCTGCACAGAGCTGTGGAGACAGCGGCACGTCAACAACGACATAAGAACGGTAAATCAGCAACAATAACGTTTTTTGGGGTTTTTTTTGTGACAAATCCGAGCTGTGGAGATAACGGCATGTCAACAACATCAGGACAGTTCAATTGAAAGTCAAATAGTAGCAATACATTATAGGACATAAAATAAGCGATTAATAATAATTGTAATGCGCATCATGATGAATTTACGAGCCCACGTTTGTCAAGGTGGCATCTCGTGTAAAGGGCAGCTGCCCGAGCTCTCACCAAACATGAAAAGAGAGACCACATTACTCCCAAGCCGGTATGTCTGCATTGGCTCCTACTGATATACAGGTTTTATTTTAAGAGTGTGATGCTTACTTATCGAGCTATTAACGGAATGGCTCCAGACTATTGGATAGATGTTATCTCGTTGTGAGCTGCCTCAACGGCCTGCTTTGAGATTTGCGAGTTATGTTGTCTGTGCCCTCAGGGTGAGGCTTCAAAGGGAGAGGCAGTTGATTAGGCTCAAGCGCTACGACTCGAGAATTCTACCTAAGGTTGTCACAAGCGCTCCTGCTTTCGAGAACTTTTAAGTCCAAGCTCAAGACTTATTTTTATAATTGTGTTGTTAAGGCTATGGGTACTTTCTTTTGAGCCTGATTGTCAGCGTTAGCCAGATGTTGCCAAAAGGCAATAAGCTCAGGATAATGCACTAGCAATGCTTTAGTAGTTCAGGTCGATTTGTTTAAGCTATGGTGTTGGATAGCCATGTCTGGTGTAGGTCAATAAATTTGATGGACAATGCATGTTATCAAAGATTTTTGTTTACATATTTCGCCACAAGTATGTGGCTTTTGCAAACTAGACACTTTGTGAAAGGTGTATAATTGATGATTGCTTCGAAAAGTTGCTCTCTCGGGACAGCCGCGTCGATGGCTCTCTCTCCTCTCGACGTAGCGCCTCACGTTAGAGGCATCCTCAGGCGTACTGTGCGTGCGTAGTTCCTATTGTCCCTTTGTGTGGGCGTGATGCACGTGTCCTTTGTTGTGTGAGTCCGCCTCTGAGTCACCTTGACACTAATTTCCTTATTCCATTTCCACCCCCGGAACTGATTACCCCCTCCCTGCTTTGTCTGTGGCTAGTCCCCTAATTTACATCTCATGAAAAGATACCCCCTCACACACTTAGACGATCCCTCTCTTATGTCCACACGTAATAGTTCTATGTCTCTGCATTCCTGACTTCAATAACTGGCCTCCAGGATTGGCTGAGCTTTATACGCATTTCTTGTTTTCGGTTCATGATGCTTTTAGTCTTCTGAATCTCAATTGCTTCACGAATTAATCTTGGACCTTTATGGCGGATGGCTGCTAGTATTCGTATTTTATCAAAATCGACTGTGTTATCTACACTATGCGCTGCTGTTGCTGATTTATCCGTGTGCCGCAGGCGCACTGCTGCCTCGTGTTCTCTTTTTCTGGTGGCTATCGTTCGTCCTGTTTGTCCGATGTATATTTCCTCACAGTTGATGCAAGGGATGCGATATACGCCTTGTCTGTAATGGTAGTCGGTCTTTAGGTGATTTGCGTACGTCTTGTATCTTCTGGTGGGTTGTGAAGACTGTTTTTATTTTATATTTTTCTAGGTATTTGCTAATTTTGTCTGTGGTACCTTTCACATACGGCAGGAAAGCACGAATCTTTGTATCTTCCTCATTTTCTTGCTGTTTCTTCTCTTGTTAGCACGTTGGATTTGTTTTCGTGCATCGTTGACATGCCGTTCTCTCCGCAGCTGTGCAGCGCTATATGGATTCGGATGAAAAGCGCTCCATAAATGCAACGATTATTTTGGCCGATGTAATATAGACGCAGTATCTAGCGGGTTGGTGCCAGTTGACTCCCCTGCAGTTTGATCGCGGTCCAGTCGTTCTCTCTTCCAAAGAATACCTTCAACATTGCATGAATGTGCGTTCATTTGTATTTAGTAGTAATTAAGTCCCACCTATGTGCGCGGAGCCTGCAGAACGCCCGACGCGTCGTATTTCCATTCCCTGGAGCGGCGTCCCCATTCCAACAGGTCAGTGCGTGTGAATGTAAAACCGAACGTATTTACGTTTCAGAGGAGTAATCAATACGTGGACAATACAGCTAAGGCCATAAACGCCTTCGTGTTGTGGTGCGAATTAAATTTTCACAATTAAGGATTGAAACCCTGTACCCTTAGTGTAGACAAACTATACACTGGGTCCATTATACTGTAAAATATAGACAATTACACATTTCAATGCCTGGTCAAGCACACGTACCTGCAAACTGTGGTAGCTTTAATACACAAGCTTCATGCAAGACAGATAAACTATGCAGTGGTTGGAGGGAGCTGAAAAAAAACTTGTCTACAGCCATAAGTTACAGCCTCTCCTCACACAAGGTGGTTTCACAGCAAGAGCCCGTGTTTATCAATACAATGCTAGGATAAAAAATTTTGGTGGCTGAAATAAAGACATAAAATGCACATTTCAAAACATGCAAGTTTATTGAAGTAAACCAACATTTTCAAATCGCCCACATCAAGCTGTGTTGGTAAACTGATCATGTGTGCACCGAATAAGAAACAACTATCAAGAGACGCACTACAGCAGTGGGCAAAGGCCTCAAAAGCACCCATTGCTTTGCGTACCATTGCCGACAAACAAAATGCTTGGAACTGTCAGTCAGGCATGCACACAAATAACATCTCAGGATTCAGAACTGACAGGATTTTAACGATGGTATGACGATTGCTTACCAAAGCCGTTCTTTCGGGAGTAAAGATGTATGTTTTTGTTTAACCATAACTTATTCACGCTTAATTTAAAATATCCGTAATCTTATGTGCGTTGTCTAAATGTGAACAGCGCACAATCCGTGTAAGTTTGAAATGTAAACGTTAAATTAGTCGTGTATCGCTCACACACAGCCATTCAAGACGATGTATACCACTCATTAATTGTAACAGCAGCTGCAGCCGTAACAAATTCATTATTGCAACACGTAACCAAGCATCCAAAGTTCAACAGCCTTACACATTTTGGTCTACATATAATTGTGCAGAAGAGATATGGAGACTAAAAAAAAATACCCGCACAAGCATGAGTCAACACATTTTTGTAAGTTGGTTAAAAGTTAAAAGACAAACTAAAATCTTCATATGGATAATGCCCAGAGTTTTAGCACAAGCAGATCCATTAGCTGTGCAAATCCCACTGCAAATCACAAAAAAGGAACATCCTCCCAAAGTAAATTAAATAAATCTTCATGAACTAGAACAGTAGTGGTACTTTCTACTGCCACTAATACAAAATGTAAATTTTCGACCAGCGATCAAAGGCACGACAATTTAATGATAAAAATGTTAGGGTACACACAATAAAAAAAAGAAAAAGAATGTTGCCAGGAAAACACTGGAATATGCGGCAAAAGGCGTAAACGAAAAAGGCAGAGCACCGGTGGAACAGGGCCCTAACCTGATTTGGGTTTCACTCTTGAAATCTTCCCTCCACCGCTGGTCAATCTACAAAGCTCGAGAACAAAAACGTGATCACTTGCGTAAATTAACAAGTTACCGATGTAAGCGATTAACATCGATGAGCAATGAGGCAAATCCTGAATATCTGAGGAAAAGTAAATCAGGGGCAGTAAAACTGCTGGAACAATTATCCCTATGGTGATGAAATTAAAATTACTTTTATTTATTGTTATAGCAAAGTGTTTGCCGTGCATTCCCTTTTATCTCTCCAATGAAATGCGTCCCACAACTTTGTTCCTTTCTCATGCACGGCATGACGAAATACTCCGTACATGACCCGTCGCCTCCTAAAAGGGCGCCTCCCACGACTGCTTGGCCATCATGAGGCCTCGCTTGAGCTGCTCGTATGTGACGAACATCACCACATTCCACGAGCCCAGGCGCAGGAACGACGGGACAAACCTGCATGTGGCGCACACAGAAAACCCCACGTCAACACAATACTATCGATTACTGTACAAAGATGTTGTTTCGGGATAGTCTCATCTCATCTCATTGTCTGAAACCGCTTAGTCCTATACAGGGTCACGGTGAGCTCGGAGCCTATCCCAGCAGACACAGGGCGCAAGGCAGGGATACACCCACGATGGGACGCCAGTCCATCGCCGGGCACTGCGGGGAAATTTAGCCTGCGAGCCAATTAACCTATGCAGCAGCATGCTTTTGGACTGTGGGAGGAAACCGGAGTGCCCGGCAAAAACCCACGCGGACACGGGGAGAGCATGCAAACTCCACACAGAAAGGCACCCGAGCCGAGAGATTCGAACCCAAGACCTTCTTGCTGTGAGGCGACAGCGCTAACCACTGGGCCACCGTGCCGCCCTATTTCGGGATAGTCGTGTTGAGAAAATCAGCAATTTGTAAAGTAATCATCGTGCATTTAGCCATGGAAAGCAACACCGGTACAACAATATACATTTATAACGCGTGGCACAGTACTCGCTCAACGTCGAAAGCATTCGTTTGAAGAGAGCCACTCAGAGGTGTGAGCAAACCGCAGCCGGGTGGAAGGCAGCCACGCAGTTAGATGGTGCCAACATTTGCCAGAAAATGCAGATTTTATATTAATATATATAAATACAGAGGAAATGCACACCCACAGCTCGATACAAGGATGGTGCCAAGTTTGGATTCAATCCCCCTGTTAAACCTAACACAGCTCTCTTCACCAGCAAAAAAGTGGTGCTTTTTCTGAGCACTGCTGACACGGATGCCAATCATAACACAAAGTGTTGCATTAACAAAAGAAAACGTATGATCAAGCCTACATCAGTTATGACGTGGGTAATTTCTGTTGTAATTTGAAGTAGAACACCAGTTTTTTAAATAACAATTTTATAACAAATGATCTTAATTAATCTAAAACAATCATTTCAAAACAAATATGTCGACATCTATTTGTCTGCATCTTGGTTAATGTGAATACAACTGGCACGCAATTATTTAACATCCTCCAAATAATATCAACCAGTCGTCAAAATGGAAGTATCAAATCACTATTTAATATTATTTTTTCATTGTCTATACATTGTCATTTCAGAGCCATATTCAATACGAACACTAATGTGGGCTTGATAAGCTAATAGAAATGTTAAAGACTAAATCACATACCTACTACTACTACTACCACCACCGCTATAACGAAACGATAGCCAACATAAAAAAACAAACGAGGGGCCAATGTTGAAAAAATGCAAACTGGCAGTTCAAGACCACATTGCACGAACGTTACAGAGCCGAGTGCTGCCGACGACCAGATACAACAAATCCATTAGTGCGCTTACCCTTTGTAAAAAGCCGTGGCTCCCTCCTTCATCAGCATGCGGTAGGCACAGTTGAAGGCACTGCGATACTGGACGGGGGCAGAGTTCATGTACCGCGTTTTCACCACATCCACGGGAGACGCCACCACCGTGGTGCAGAAGCCCGCTCCGAAGGCGGACACGAAGTGGCAGGGCAGGTTGTCTGCGAGGGGAGAGGGGAGCAGCAACATGGATGGAGCATCACACTTAACAAGTCACAAATGTGATACATGCTTAGGTTGTGGATTGGGGTTCATATAGTAATAAAACGTTCTGCATCACTCGCGTGGAAACAAAGTCATGCAATGCTTGCAACACATGTACAGAACCTTGCAGTTGAAAATTGATTTTGGATCCGTGCAAATTGCAAACCAAAGTTAGATTTAATCATGATGAAAATAAGACGTTATAAATATGAACAAAAGTATTCGACAAAAGAAAATGTGACTATTGCTTCGAAAAGCTGCGCTTTCGGGACAGCCGGATCAATCGCTCCTTCTCCCTCCATCGCGACGTTTCGCCTCCCACGTTAGAGACATCCTCAGGTGAGTGTGCATGTGTCGTGCGACTCCTCTTTATATACTATATATGTGTTGAGTCTCTTTTATAGCTTTGCTTTATTCCAGGAAAAATGGACGAAGGTCAGGTTCCATTTATAAGGGTTCCATTGTCTTGCTCACACATCGGAATCATATGAACCCAATCCAGTTCTGCCTGTGACTCACCTAGTTTGTATCTTAAGAAAGCATGCCTCGTTCTTCAAACACTCGGTGATTCTATTCGGATGTTCACATTTCAGAGCTCTATATCTATGCACTGCTGACTTCCATAACTGGCCCCAGGTTTGGCTGAGCTTTATTCTCATTTCTTGTTTGCGCTTCATCCGCAAACTCAGGCGCTCTAACGCCAGAGGCAAAACGTCGCGATGGAGGGAATGATCGACGCGGCTGTCCCAAGAGAGCAGCTTTTCGAACCAATCATCAATCATATTAGTAAAATGTTATATCTCTAATTAGGCAAGTGAGAGGTGGGTTGGAAATTATACACGATTCACACGAGTATTCACTTCATGTTAAAGAGACGTTCATAAGAGCTCTGGGAACCTTTTTAAGGGTGTCAACTTTTTAAAGGGAACAGTTGTCTGGCTAAAAAGAACGTCTGGCTTGGAAGCGGGAACTCTGCCTGAACTGGAGGCTGCACTGCACTACCAGCGGTGTGCAGCCCGCCGTGTTAGCGTGCGTTGGTGCATGCATTGGCACGTGCGTCAGGAATAGGTGCCAGTGTGTGAAGCACTGCCCGAGGTCTGGGGGCCTCACCAGTCAGCAGATTGTACTTGAGGATGGTGTCCTTGATGATGTCATAGGTAACTAGCTCCGCACAGTTGACGATGGCGTTGCGTGTGATGTTAGGCCCGGTACCTACATGGTGACAATAACATGAACAATAAATTACATGACCGTTACCACGTGGATGAATTTGACAACAATATCATAGCTGAATGCCTGGGAATGTATCACCTTTTCTCTTGTAGTTTTAAAAAGCTCAACTGAACCATTTTTCTGAATAAGTTCCATGACAAACCATTCTGGCGGAAGCGGTATTCTACTTCGAGAGAAATCTAAGCAGATTCTGTATCCCATCATAAACGCACATTGTAAGTCATTTGGAGTGAGGGAACAGGGAGGAGATGTATTTGTATTGAGCGAGAGGATGGAGAGGGACTGAAGGACACACGCCGTGCATCACCTTTCCAGAGGCCACGGACACCCTCCTCACGTGCGATCGTCTTGTAGGCATTCATGGTTCCGCTGTAACGCTTAGAGGTGCCCAGCATGTTCACCTGTGCCTGGAATCGAACCTTCACGACATCGGTGGGCTGTGCAAAAGTCACGGCCATGGCACCGGTGGTGCAGCCGGCCAATAGGCGGCAGCCAATCCCTGCGTCTGCAATGGCCAAAAAAAAAAAGAAGATACATTTTCAATTATGCAAAGTCACATCATAATGCCACACTAGCTTCAAAATTACACATTGGAGCCAAGACGACCTTGTTTTACCTCAAAGACCAACGGTTAATCGGATTCTTACACATTTTTATTCAGCATAAATCCCGAACCCATTGTGTAATATCTTTGTGCGCAAAATAGTAATATGCCCTTTATGAGCACACACACACACACACTACTGAAATACAATATCTTCATCGATAAATGCCTAGGAAATATGTTATATAGTTAATATTATAATTTACAGCCTTACGTCAATCAACCATACTTCATCATGCCACGCAACACAGGGTGACAAAAGGAATGCCCAGTACCAGTTCAGATATCGCTCACCACCAATGTTGGCTATGACCAAGAATGGAACGTGGGTTACCAGGTTCAGAGGCTTAACCACTGCACTACCACTCCCCATAATAGTTATGAATAACCTTTGGTTGGATTAGGACTATTAACGAAGCAAAGACTGGATTAGAGGGCAAGGCTTACAGGTATATTCAGTCTGTATGTGTAAGGATGAAGACTATGAAATGACTTCATACTCTAATCAGTATAATCTCACGAGGTCTAAAAATTACATCATTAAGATTCAGGTTTGTTTGTTTAAAGCTACATTTTGACCATCGATGAAATATTCCTCACAAGCCAGTAAACAATTACATTCCCGTCAGTATTCAATAACAGCTTTTCTTAAACTTTGTGGTAGTCACAATGGACAAACGGTACCAGTTAAGTGTGTGGAAGATAAGCAAATAAAAACTAATTTATATTTGCTGTCCAAAAATGATATGGCCACGACTTTGACTGAGCTTGCGGTTCAAAACAACGCCGTGTGTATTATACACGTAGTATGATGACGTCACATGCCGTGCAAGATTTGATCGGAGGACCAATTTTACAATTGCATGTGCACCCTTCCAGGTTTACAAATCAGCATTCACTTGCACGGTCATTCGTTTACACAACCAGTATGCAGTTCACGTTCCAATGCATTTATAAAATCAATTGCAGAAGCCGTTAGAACCAGACTATCCGCTCGCAAACATCGTCATCACGCAAATGGCAAACCATGCAGTGCTCACGTTCGGCGCCGTTGGTGTAGAAGTTCTTCACGGAGTCGTAGAGGCCGATGCGGACAGAGGCAAAGCTCATCTGGCGCTGCAGTCCGGCGACGAGGCCACTATAGAGGCTCCGCGGGCCCTCCGTGCGCACCATGGCCGCGATGGTGCCGAACACCCCGCGATACTCCACGGCGCGTGCAGCGCCCTGCCCGCGCCGACACTCGCCCTGCACCTGATGGGGAAAAACCCACAGGTTAAACCGGGTGGAGCAGAGGGAAAACGAACAAAATAAATCTGCTATGCAGGGCGAGTTAGCATGAGAGCAGCCTTTTTTGTTTACTACCTTGTGGTTTGAGGATTGCTTCGAAAAGCTGCTCTCTTGGGACAGCCACGTCGATCGCTGCCTCTCCCCCCCCCCCATCGCGACGTTTCGCCTCACACGTTAGAGGCATCCTCAGGTGCTCTGTGCGTGTGTGACTCCTATTTATATGTAGCTACTATGATTGTGTTAAGTCTCTTCTATAGATCACATTATTGACGTTGCTCTGCAACGACGTGTATATTTAAAAAAAACCCAAAAAGTTTTTGTTGCCGATTTTTGCGTTTTAATGTCGTAGTTGTTGACGTGCCGTTCTCTCCGCAGCTCTGTGCAGCGCTTTGTGACCCTCGGTTGAAAAGCGCTTGGGAAATGCTATTATTATTATTATAATAATCATTACAATAATAAGCCCCTCCTTGAACCGCCACCTTGCAGTGGTGGAGGGGTTTGTGTGCCCGAATGATCCTAGGAGCTATGTTGTCGGGGGCTTTACACCCC
>JAZEWT010000011.1:1899781-1922178 GCA_036362905.1 Mordacia mordax
CTTCATCTAGCAGTAGATTGCCAAAGGGCTATACATTACTGTTGTCATTGAATTGTAATTAGCGCTCCGTAGACTATATAGTGACGCGTGCGTTTGTGCATTTTTACAGCATTTAGGTCTTAGCTGAACCACTGAGCACGTGTCTGTTTCCTCCCGCTGTCCATCCATAGCCGCAGGGTTCGCAGTGGTAACATCTGTGCCTCCAATGATCTGCCCGGGATGGTTCGATTCCCGCCTTGGGAGCATTTCTGGAGGGAGTTAGCATGGGTTTTCACCAGGTTCTCCTGTTTCCAACCAAAATAAAAAAAAACACAAACCGAATGAATAATATTTGCATTTCTAAAGCGCCTTTCATCCGAGGGTCACAAAGCATTGCACAAGAGCGAAGAGTTGCTAATGGACCGATAACATGTCTGGCAAGTTGGCGCCGGCACCCGCTCCACCCCCACGCAGTTTCCTCGCGCCTCAGTCGGTCTTCGAACAAATACCTTGGACACTGAATGAATACAGCGCGCATCACAAATGGTAACAAAAATATTATTCATTTACTGCTCAAGACTAACGGGACAATGAAACGAGAGAACTGAAGGAGCACTAACTGCTATGTGCGCGTGAACTCAATGGATTATGGCTGATGACTGAAGGTGGAACAACTGACGAGGTGTTCTTTTCCAGGAAGACGTTACGTTCAAAGCAGCAACCGAGGCACGTGTTTATTGACCTCGCTCGTGAGCACGTTACGCCACGTGGACACGTATTTTTGTACAACATTCTACGACTGTGAGGTGTACAGCGTCTGCGTATGTTCCAAGGGGGCGTAAACACGGATCGGATGGACAAACACAGGCTCTCACGCAGACCGCTTTAACTTGGAAATGTCTACAAAGAAATGCCCCCCGGCTTGTTGTTGTGCAAGGGGAGCGGTAGTGTAGCGGTTGGCGCGCTGTGCTACGAACCGGCCACTCAAGTTTGATTCTCACGTACGAAAAACATCCGTGACAATTTCCTGAGCTGGTCCTGGGCCTCACCTAGGTCGATTCGGCCTCAATTGAGGACCTGGTGCGGTGAGTAAACATCGCCACTCGGGACACAAAGTCGGCCGGGCGTGGTACTGGACCACATCCTCTGGCGTGCCGAGGTCTTCATAATAATAATTGCATTTCTAAAGCGATTTTTTATCCTAAGATCACAGAACTTTGGAGATAACGGCATGTCAATGACATTAGACTAGATCAAGTAAAATAATGGATGTTTGCTAACAGCACTTGACCCAACAAACAGAATGCGACGTTATTTGCGGCATCAGGTTATTTACATGACTTACGTGTGTAGAAACTTCTATTTTGCGTTTTGTTAGCTCTGGTATCAAAGAGGTATCTTTGACATCAGTGGGAAAGATATCAACAGAGTTTAGAATGGATATTATTTTGGGTTAGCCTCACAGCAAGGACCGGGGTTCGAATCCTGACTCGGGTGCCTTTTTATGTGGCGTTAGCATTCTCCCCATGTCGAAATGTATTTTCGTCCTGCATTCCGGTTTCTTCCCATAGTCCGAAGACTAGATTAATTGTCATGCCTATTTTTTTCCCCGGTGCCATGAGATGTAACTTACTTACCCCTCCCTGCTGGACAACTGGTAAACATAGTTTTGCGGTTCCTTCCAGGGATCCTCTTTTCTCGCCGCGGGTATCCCGAAAGAGTAACTCTTAGCAGAAATTCTCAAACGTCGCAGTGAAAACTTACATCAATACAACTTCGTACTGTATCCATAATGTATCCATAAACTCGATTACATGCCTTGCCAGAGTAATTTTGTGTGGAACTGGTCCGCATGAAAAATATTTTTTTCCAGCGACCCAGGTGAAAATAAATGTTCATTTAAGCGACACAACAAAGTCTATTCACTAAAGCTTTCATGACAGCATATCGTAATATATTTACATTTGAACCATCAAAAAACACTGCTCTGGAGGATTAAGCGGGTATCGATAATGTGGGATTGAAGTCACCCCTAGCCCTATCCTCTTGGTAATGTTCATGAGATTTGTAGGGCGTGCAAGTTGACGAGTGAATGGCTGCTGTTGGAATGTAGGCAACAACTTATGCCGACGTAAACACTTGGGTACAGTTCTCAGAAGTCGGTGATTACGTGTGTTCTGCTCCGTGTGCATTTCTGCATACGCTTTATAACGCTACAAAAAGCTCACGCCATTATCATTTAAACAATCACTGGTGTTAGAATGGGCAGAGATTGGACTTTGCATATTATGTTAATATCAAACAAGACTGTGCAGCTGTGCAAATGTAAATAGAGTACTAACATGCGATTAGTGATTCACTTTCAAAGAGTAAGTACATCTGAATCAACTCATGAACACTTTGAAGAGCACCAATAAGGATTTAACTATAGGTTTGTATTTTAAAATTGGTTTTAATAAAGTACGTAATTGGCTAGTCACCACAAATGTCCAGATTTGGTTATAGCCTTCAAATAGTCGTACTCCAATGTGTGGGTAGCTTGTCATCTGACTCGTGCTATTTGGCATGTTAACCACGGAGTCAGTTTACAGAATTAACGGTTATAGCTACGTCAGGGAATTCAATACTAATCTACAGTGAAAAAGTAAAACACCATGCAGTCATTACCAATGGCTATTGTGTACGTATCACAACGAAAACACAAACCGCAAAATGTGAACACTCACGCTATTGCGTAATATAAATATATTTGGTACTGCAGTATTGCACTCCATGCTCATTTTTAGTGAGGTTCCTGTTTGGGATGTTTAGCCAATAACAATGATTTACTGAGAAGAGGGTCAGAGGAAATTCACGTAAGAACAGAAAACATCCGACCACAAAACTATGACTACACGTGTTTCTTTCAAGCAATAGTTAAAATCCATCTCGTTGGACCATTGATGAGACGCACACACAAATCTGTTGAACATTATAGATAGTAGGGTTATTCGATTAACACTACCTATTGTATTACTACGGAACGCACCTATGCGTTTGTGGGCCGCACCACGCCCAGCCGTCGATCTGCGCAGTGCCGATATTTACGCCACACCAGACCAAGTCGTGTCACGAACGATGTACGTACAGAACTTGTTTGAGGATGAATCATAACCCATCAATACTCGGAATGGCACCCCCCCTCACTCAACCTCCCCACTCGACACGCGTCGGCGTGGTAAGTGCAGCCACTCAAGACACGTCGGCGTGTCGTTGGAACCCAAGTGTAACACGTGGGACGTAGGCTCACCCACGCAAATGGCCCGGCGCAAACAACACAATTGAACTGATGTATGCTTTCATAAGAATTGCTTTCCAAAGCTGCGCTGTCGGTATAGACGTGTCGAGTGTTTCCACGCCTCAGCAATTCTCAAACATTATTACTGACAATAGGAATCTTTTCGTGCTATACTCGAGACGTCCCATCGTGAGTATATCCCTGCCTTGCGCCGTCTGCCAGGATAGGCTCCGGCTCCCCGCGACTCTGTACAGGATTAAGCGGTTTCTGATAATGGGATGAGACTCGAGGTACTGATACCCCGCAAGAAAATATTCAACGGTAACCTTTGACGTAAGGGTTAAAACCGCTTGTACCCGATTTTTAAAAATTTGAAATGTTTTCCCATAAATGTTTCATAGTTTTATATCGGTAGAATGTAATGGATCTTAGATATGCGATTAAATATGTCCAATTTTGTCATGACATAATTTAAATAATTTTTACATCAAGTTTGTCACACAACATGCACTGTTTAGACAAAAAAAGTTGGTAATGGAAACCGCTGCTTAAACTAAATTTAGCCACATTAAATCAAGATTCGATAGTGTTTGCTTAAAATATAAAATGAGCAGTTTTTTTTTCAGGGTAAGCACATTTTATCCAAGACTTGTCACCAAACATTTACTTTGTGAAGTTCTGCAGGAAACTTTATTAACTAAAAATTACATTTCCGGTTACATAAATACAAAGAGTGTGTTTAAAGCATCTAATTTACATAGTGTTCAATTTATATACAGTAAACAAACTGCATATAGTATACACACACCGTAGATCACCAGGATAAAATAACATGTTTAGTGCAACCCAAACAACAGCTACTGTGAATGCTGCACACCACGTGTGCAGTTCAGCTAGTTTCCACAAAGTATTAACGCCTACGTCTGCTCATGAAGGACGTATAAAACAACTTTCGGGTGCATAATGCTTCAGCAGCTGTTTTGAGAGAAACTTACTTTGCAGACTGCGTTAGTTTGAATTTGTAGCTTGACAGCTTTGCTGGCCATCCACTGCTGGATAAAGGTTTCATGCACCGCATGTCATGGAGGACATTTGACCAAACTTCATCATGCTAGTCCGTGCAGGTTGGTGAAGGCAGGAGGAACAGATGCACAAGCATAGATGTACGATTCAATAAACGATCGTTGCACTATTACTTGCTCTTAATTTCAGGGCAGGCTACTGGATTCCAGTGATTGGAATGTGGTAAAGGTATGCATATTGGTTTCACGCCAAGCCTATCTCCCTCCACCCTGAATACACCTGTTGCGGTGGAGCTAATGTTGATTAAAAAAAACCACTGCGAAACTCATTCTAATTAATAACTTTAGTGATTTGATTTTATTACGAATGACTTTATTTTATTACTGACAGCTGCACAAGTTTAAACTCTAAAACAAGTCCAAAGGCCTCCCACCGAGGTTAACGATAGTTAGTAAAGGACACGTTTGAGTTTGAAAACACAACAAAATAGTACACAAACATAAAATCACTATAATTATAAGTGCACATCACACTGCTGTCAAAGAAACTACATCACACAAAGCTCGTCACCCACGTGCCAGTGTCGTTACACACACAAGCGTGTAACACACACAAGCGTGTAATACACACACAAGCATGTAATATACACACACAAGCGGTGTAATATACACACACAAGCGTGTAATACACACAAGCGTGTAAATGTGTTCACTCACGTCCGAGTGTAAAAGTATTACTTGCTTACGTTTGGAAGCCTCACTTGTATCTGCCGACAGAATAAAGCATGCCATTCTACGTGCCGATGTTATAAAAGTTCCAGTGTATAATTTAAATGTTAATTTTTTTCATAATGTTTTAGCAGCGAACTGATGATTGAACAAAATACAAATTGGTATAATCAGCATGAAACCTTGCTGTAATCAATATGAAAGGCAGATAAATATTTAGAAATAACCAAAGGGCACATTTGGCTCTCGGGTTATGATCGAAATTACTCTAATTTTGTCATTCAGTCCGAAATCATTCAGCATTGAGTTATATTTGTACTGATGTAGGTTTCGTAGTTTGGAGAAATAGGCTTAAAAGTTTGTATTTCGTGACTGCCATGGTGAGCGATTCTCCACCTCCCACGTTGGAGGTGAAATTTCAGAGGAAAAATTCTCATCACACCTCTCCCAAAAGAGCAGTTCTTATGAGTTAATGTCACCATTTTATCCAATACTACCTAAATCCACAATACTTATGGGTATAGTAAGACCAGCACTGATATCACATTTTAAGACTATAAACTAACATCCTGCTAGGAGATGGGTTGGTAAGTGATGTGTGCTTGGAGGCCTGTGTGTTCTAATCCCATTCACAGGTCGATTAAGTCCTTCAACTCTCCATAATCACTACAATGGATTAATATGACGTTAACCGTGGCTCTCCTCAAGTTTAACCTGCTCTCACCATAAAAATGTGAAATTGCCACCAAGGACCCACAAATTGTAAACAGAAAAGCACTGGCGATGCCAATTTGGGTGGAAAACCACCAACTACCATCAAGGAGCATGACCTGATAAGAGTTGATTGCTTGTACGGTCCCAGCACCACAACCATGGTGACATACGTGTGGAGTTAGCCAGACTCTCCCACAGATATAGGTCACGCTCGAGACACCAAAACTGTCCAGCGTGAGACAGGCACGTGCAATCGTTCGCTCGCACGCACATGCGGGCACGCGCGCGAGCACGCGCGCGGGCACACGCGCGGGCACACGCGCGGGCACACGCGCGGGCACACGCGCGGGCACACGCGCGGGCACACGCGCGGGCGCGGACACATGCATGCGCGGACACACACGCACCTACGCGCGCACTATTCTGGTTTGGAGAAGCGACTGGAGAAGATCTTAGCAATGCGTTCGGTTCGGTCTGGGGGAAGTGACGGTGCCAGGTGGGCTTGGAGCCGAGGAGCGCGACGCATGGGTGCATCGCCCATGTCAGTCTCGGCCTCCTGTCGCACACACCCAAGAGCAAGGTTAGATGGCAGATAATGCGGTAATTAGCATAGAATGCATCGAAGCATACATTAGACAGGCACTGCGGACAAGTATTTTAAACAGCATCTACAGCACAAATGTAAGAAAGTTACAAAAGGGCATCTAATGATATAGTGCTTAAAAAGCGAAATTGTTTAAAATAAAACTAGATGACATTGATGATTGCTTCGAAAAGCTGCTCTCTCGGGACAGCCGCGTCGATGGCTCTCTCTCCTCTCCTCGCGACGTTTCGCCTCACACGTTGGAGGCATCCTCAGGCGAAGTGTTCGTGCGTGGCTTCTATTGTGTCCTTATATGTGTGGGCGTGATGCGTGTGTTCTTTGTTGTGTGAGTCCGTTTCTAGGTCACTTTGACACTAATTTCCATATCCTGTTCCCACCCCCGGAGCTGTGATTTCCCCCTCCCTGCTTTGTCTGTGGCTAGTCCCCTAATTTCCATCTCATGACTAGCCACAGACAAAGCAGGGAGGGGGAAATCACAGCTCCGGGGGTGGGAACAGGATATGGAAATTAGTGTCAAAGTGACCTAGAAACGGACTCACACAACAAAGAACACACGCATCACGCCCACACATATAAGGACACAATAGAAGCCACGCACGAACACTTCGCCTGAGGATGCCTCCAACGTGTGAGGCGAAACGTCGCGAGGAGAGGAGAGAGAGCCATCGACGCGGCTGTCCCGAGAGAGCAGCTTTTCGAAGCAATCATCATGCATCGAGCCGTGAAAACCTACATCATTACAGATGACATATTACACAAATATCACCACTTTATATATTATTTGAGTTAGAAGTCTATTGGGACAACAAGCATCTTGCAAGCGAGACATGGATATATGCAGCTTAATAATATTGGAGCAAGGAAAATGGGTACAATTTTGTTGCACACACCATACAAAACTGGATGCAAAAATAATGCTTTCTGTTAATTAATGGAAAACTAAATTGTGTTTTACAGGCACTTCGGACGTAAAAAACAAGCTCGTTTATTAAAGGTTAAAAGTCCCCTTTCGCTGGGGAACATTGCTGCACTCAGCAGACGTTGTTTGTGCAGCTCACACTCTACGTCTTGGGGGAGCAGAGGGGCGGGCAATGAGCGTTAGGACTATGGGCCCACAAACGGGTGACCCACGTGGAAAGTCTAGATACCCAGGATTAGCATTTCACGAGCAGTCACGTAAGGGCGGGCCAATGCAACCAATCAGAGCACGGGGATAGGACGGGCCCCTGCCTGTTGAGCGCAGAATTTAAGAAGCGAACAAAACACATGTCATGGGGTTAAAGGAGGAGGGCGGGAGACTTGTGGCACGGTTCCGCAGTACTCAATACACGCATGGGATAGCGAGATGGGCATACAGTAAGTGTCTACGCTGGAAGTTAACCTTTCCTGCTGCGAGGCTGGCAAAGGGAAGCTGGTGTAACGTCGTCATTTCCTTACCTATATTGCTGCCAGGTTACAGTAAACATAGGATGCAATGCGATGTTTTCCACGAATAGTTTTTGGGTCATACTACACACATACTCTTCCCATTATCGGTTTGAAATAAAATACACACCTTCAGAAAATGTGTTAATAACCTGTAGATGCAGGGAATAAAAGAATATTGAATATACCGAGCGTATACTGCGTGCTCTATGCACACTACATGTATAAGGCACAAGGAAATCTATGTGTGAGTCTATCTTTAGCACATTTGCCTCACATGCAGAAGCTGCTGTTGTTGGCACATTTTCCTCACCAAGTTAGGTTTGCTGTGTGGTGTGGCACAGGTGATGTTCATGTTATCTGCTGCTGCTGCATAACAGGTTATGTTATACCCCCCTACTCAGGACTTCATGTGACAGCACACAGTAAATTTGGAAGTGCATTCTTCCCATTGCGTCAGTCGGGCCAGAACCGGCCAGAACCGGCCAGCGCGTAAGTGCAGCGCGCTTTGTACACTCACTGAAATCTGTTTGAAACCGGAACAAAAAAAATCAACTCTGGAAAGTCTAAGTAACACCGGACAATCTTAAACAACAGCACAAAGCATGGCTACGTGTTATATAACACTGAAAGCAATGCAATAGTATTTTATATTGTTGTGGACTTGTACAGAAGATATTGCCTCGAGCAAAAATAGATAACGCAAAACGTGTGCATACGCAATTTCTATCATTTCCAACTTTCAAGACACTTAAGTACACCGTGTAACAGCTAATGATACTTTGCGCGTCTAAGAATTGTATAACATCTTATATTGAATTTTTACCGGTCGTCCCGTAAATTATGTTAAGCGCTGTTTCAACGGCAGCCTCAAACACTTTAACTATTCTGTCCTGGCTTAACGTATAACACTCTTGGTGTTAAGGCCTTGGACAATCACTGAACAATGCCCACACACAAGTGCTCAAGTGAATATTTGGGTCGAATATTCGCGCTACTGTACATGGTCCTCCAGCATTAATGTCAGCATGGAGTGCTTCTCGTGGTATGTTTTGTACCGTGTCCTGTAACGGCCTTTAGAAATACAGGTCAAAAACACGTTTACCCCACTCCATCACACCCTCAATCACACTGACATTATATTATTATTATGTTCCAAGAAAACATGCAGAACTGTCATGACACTGCGTCAATTTATCCTGTTGTGTACGAGTACCATTTGGTGTGTCATTGCATTTTCCCAAGAAAAAGCCATATGCCTTTATTTTACACATGCTGTATAGGGTAGTGTGAACAAACGCTGTACGGTTTACCTATTATCAATAGAATTCACTTTTAGTTTCGAAAATGTCTTTGTGTAACACTTCTGAAAACGTTAATGTATGAATAACGTTTAACACAGAGTGCAAATATGAGAACTACACAGTCTTTTCCAAAATATGCTTAAGTTGAGGTAGTTTTACTTTTCTTTTCCATTCGATACCCTTTAACTATTTTCAAACGCATGTTCTTTGTTTTGAATCAGATGGCAGGCAATTTTAAATTAAAGATCCCTGTAAGTATGTGTGTAAGATAACATTATTTCAAGTTATTGTTAATACTCATACTTTAATTACATTCGGTATTGATATATGAGATGTACACACAATATAGTAGCCTGCTGTAGACTATATAAGGCGGTTTTTATGGCCATGTTATCTCGGATGGCTTGCTTTGATAGCTCGCTATGAGATTTACTCTAAAGAGCTGCTCTCTAACGATAACCATACCGAGCATTCCTCCTCTTTCCTTCACATTTCTCCTCCCACATTGGCGGCATCATTAGACTAATGATTTGCCCTGAACGTTGTGTTTTTAAATATCTGTAGTATGTGTTCTTTATGCCACAACCACTATGAAATTTCCCATCTTACACAATTAGTTTTCATGTTATTTTGTTTATTTCTGTGGTTGTGCCTTTGGAGTGTGCTATACATTTGTATGTTGGAAAAACACATTTCCATCTTATATTTAATATCACGTCTGCTTTTTTATGTTGGGCTTCCAAATGCGTGTACAACGGTGATTGGTTTGACCGAACTGAACCGGTGGGGCATAAATTGCATGAGCAGCTCTACAAACCTTCCACCCCCCCCAGCATATTCATACTTATCGCACAAAATAAATCTCGAATACTAAAGGACATGAATAATTTTTAACAGGAATCAACAATTCAGTTAGCCGCAATTACGAGCGCTCTTCAATCAATACAAAAGTGCTGTTATATGTTTGAATAGGAAAAGTATTATTTGGTATGGCTTCAGACATTTAGAGAGATTGGAAGCCGGCAGCCAGAAGCCCAAGACAATGCCAAATACTAAACGCACCAAATAAGTTTTCTTCTGTTCATTATTTATGGGTACATGGCACAACCAGAGACTACAACGTGAAGTCACAAATATGTTGGCTCAAACGTCACTTGTTGTAATTGTTTGTATGGGCTGGCACGGAAGCAACCCGTGTAATGAATACTTGTGAGAACAGATTGTAAAACTATTCTCTTTGCATACAAGTAACCGCCCATTAAACGATTAACTTCTTTTCTTAGGAATTATTTTGTGGAAGAGTAATGATTCTATGACACGATTCCTATATGTGCTATATAATCATTGTAACCACAATGTTACAATATACCAACACGCTATACAAAAGCATGTCTATAACGCTCATAGTAACACTGTACACTTTTCACTCGGGGAATTTTGTGGGTACGTTAGGCCACAGAAGTAGCACACAATGGTTCTCTTATTGAGACGATACTCTCTTTTCGGCCAATTAAAAATAGTATGGTTTTATCAGCTTAACCCCCCCCACCCCGTTGAAACCATTGAATGCCTGAAGGGGGCTCGACTTATATTAAAACAATGTGCGTTTAAGGGGTGACCCACACTATACAAGTTGTCATTACAAGACACAATAACATACTCAATCATATTATTAAAACATTAACAGCTTGTTACAGATGCTGTATTTGTCCAACAGTTTAGTATCGATGTTCCAATTGGCAATTCTGCCCAAGAACACCACATAATGCAATTATGTTGAGGTTTGATAGGGTAAACCTTTGAAACACTCGAGAGAGAGAGAGCCTTGACAGGTAGGTTTTCAAGATGCCTCCAACGTGATAGGCAAAATGTCGCGAAGGACTCGGAGGTATGCTCAGCTCTTGGGAGCAATACTCGGAGGCTTGAAACCAAGGAATTTCCTCGGAGAGTGATTACAAGAATGAACCAACGTAGCTTTGATGATTGTTTACCAAAGCTGTTATTTCGGGTAAGTCGTATTGAGCGCGTCTCCTCCCGCCTTCGCTTTGCCTCCTACGTTGGAGGCATCTCCAGGTGTGCTGAGCATCCAAAATGGGAGGCGAAACGTCGTGAAGGACACAAGCCCTTGACTCGGTCGTCCCGAAAGACCAGCTTTCATATAAAAAAAAGTATAATGCACCGATCCTATCTACATTTGTACAACGCTGCTGCTCCAATGTTCTCTTGACTTAACGCTTTATCAATTCATAAAGTATCTAAAGAAATGTTCTTTAAAAAGCGCATTTCTTTTGCACTCACTTTAACATAGCATTCAGGTACCCTTTTCACCACAGTACAGTACCTGCATTGCCAAATAAACACCATTTCATACGGTGCATGTCTACATATGTAAGTATAACATCCTCATCAAAAGTATGACAACGTTCACCATATTGCAACTACAGTCACAAAAGAGAAAAATGTGAATGTGCTTAATAGTAAATAGCCAGACATACATTATAACCTAGGCTGTTATGATAATGAGCGTAGGGATTCAGGAGTCTATTATTTAGGAGTCTGCAACAAAGAAGAGCTCGTGTTTTATTTAAGCTCCGGTGTTCACATGAAACAGGACACAGGCTGGCCGCTTGCCTTCACAGTGAGAGGCAAACGTAGACTGGAACAAGCATCGTTCTTCTGCCAGCTGGGAAACCAGGTCTCTTTTGAAAAATCAGCAAGGCAGCAGCCGCCCTGCAGCGATTGGTGGAGTCGACGCGAGTCAAATGACGCTTGTTTTTCAGCTCTCGTCATGTGGCAGGTTGGCAGAGGTCCACAAGGGCTCATGACGCGGCAGCCTAGCCAATAGCTCCTACCGTCAGGCAAGCGTTCTGTTGCTGGGGCAGTGCTCACACCGGTTCAAAATAGCTCACATGTTCACGGAGAAAGGATGTTCCCTTCCAACAAAAACCCACGAATGCTGCGCCCCAAAACAAAGTTCGTGTATACCCACATTTTAAAATGAACGTCGGGGTGTGACAGCAATATCCTCTCCACAACAGAACAGGAGTGATGTTTGGGATGGCGCATCTCTGTACAGTAGCAGAATTACAGTATCAACAAGAACAATACAAATGTGATGAAGACGCACGTAAATATACTGAAGAAAAAAATGCTAGGCCTTAAGTAACCTTCCTGAACAAACATGTAAAGCTTTTATTGTGTTTGTTTATCTTGAAATAGCCCTGTACATGTTGCATATCAGCTTACATTTAAACCAAATTCGAAGCACAATAGCTGACTGATATGATATATTTTTAACTGCATCTGGGATCTCGGAGGATTTCATGCAAATGGCTTAATGGAATAGTCAAGCGGTTATCATACGCGGCTCAGCTGGGACCTTTGTGCCAAATTTTAGCAGGCGACCTCTTACCCGCATTCTCAATGTTCAAGTGGCAACAGGGGGCACATGATGACCTTTGTAAGGAACTCGCTGCACCTATGCTCATAAATATTAATACCTGCTTAATCCTGTACAGGGTCGAGGGGGGCCAGAGCCTATGCTGGCACACAGGGCACAAGGCTGGCAATAGCCAGGATATGACACCAGTACATCGCAGGGCACTGGGGGCGAATTACTCAGCAGGACAATTAACCTAGGCAGCAGCGTGTCTTTAGATGGTGGGAGGAAATCGGAGTATTTAGCAAAAACCCAGGCGGATATGGGGAGAGAACACGTAAATTCCACACATAAAGGTTCATAAATACGGTTACAAACGAAGTAACTAACAGCCGCTCTTCTCACATGGTGGGTCGCAACCCATCAATGGGCCGCGAGCACCACCTAGTGGACCGTGGAGACCAGACCCGAATGAGCCCTGAGGTTCAAAGGGTTGAAAACCCCTGGCCTACAGTAAAGGCAGGATTCCGTGATACTGAATGTCGCTATTTTATGGGGAAAGCTGTGTCGAGCGTCCACTCTGCCACACCAGAGGCGAAACGTCCAAAAAGAGAGGGAATGCTCGACGCGGATATCCCGCAATAACAGCTATGGATAGCAATTGTTATACATCGAGCCGTGATAAAACTACACCTGTACAATCTCATCTCATTGTCTGAAACCGCTTAGTCCTATACAGGGTCACGGTGAAGCCGGAGCCTATCCCGGCAGACACAGGGCGCAAGGCAAGGATATACCGACGATGGGACGCCAGTCCATCGCCGGGCACTGCGGGGCAGTTTAGCCTGCGAGCCAATCAACCTATGCAGTAGCATGCTTTTTGCACTGTCAGGAAACCGGAGTGCCCGGCGAAAACCCACGCGGACACGGGGAGAGCATGCAAATTCCACACAGAAAGGCACCCGAGCCGAGAGATTCGAACCCGGGACCTTCTTGCTGTGAGGCGACAGCGCTAACCACTGGGCCACCGCGCCGCCCCACCTGTACAATATAGCTAGAAATAATTTTAATGTTAGTATGTTTGTGGTGATCATTTTTTTAAGGTGTGCATGCCGTAAATTCATCAGCTATTCGAATTTGATACATCGAAGTACGTCACTTAATAAATGCATTGTCTTCTAAAACATTGATGAAAAGCAAAGAAAGTGAAAATAATACAACAATGCACATACTGTGCAATATGCTTCAAAATGTTACACATGTATAACGTATGGTAACAATGCACTACAACATGATGTACTGTTCCTAGATACATGTTTATTATTACAACAGAAAGTACCCAGTGAGCTTGCAAGCTCTTGATGCAAGATTATTGCCATACAACAACCTTCTGAAAATGACCAATGCAACAACGCATAAAATGAAAGGAGATAAACTTACGGCAACAATGTCTGAAAAAAATTACACTAACCATAAACATAAAAGCAATCAGTAACATTTAGCATTTACACAATTAAGCAAACTCGCAATATCAAATTGTACAATGATGAAATCCCAACTAAATCATGAAATAAACAGTAGCACTTAATAACGTGTACCAAATGCACTTATGGCAATGCGTTAGTGGTGAGGTGATAGGGGTGAGGTGTATGGTGGATAGGGGGGTATACTCTAGGCGTGGGTTTTCGCCAGATACTCCAGTTTCCTCCCGCTGATCAAAGACAAGCTGCTGCTTCGGTTATTTGTCCCAACTATGTTGCCCCCGGTGCCCTGAGGCGTAACTAGCTTACGCGTTTCCGCTGGATAACTGTAAAAAAAACCGACAAAGCTCAATGGTTCCTTCCAGCTCAAATAAAAAAAAGACTGATACTACCGGACTTAAACGTTGTACAACACAGCACACAGCACATAGTATGAGTACTCATGTGTTGTTGTGTACACTGACAAACACATGCTAATACATGTACAGCAGCACCTATGTACATTACCATTCTACACTACATTAACAGCTCTACAGTATTTACACTGAAAAGAAATGCGTTTTGTAGCTAACCAAATTCTTCAGCTTCCTGCAGCAGGGGATTATTCCAGCTATCCCAGGTTTTCTATATTTGCATTTTATGTTTGGAACGGGTAATCCTGTGCCTATGATCCCTGAATATTGAGAAACATGGCCCTGCAGTACGATTGGATGACAGGTCAACAGAAAGTGGAGACAAAGCGAATACACATTTTTTTCTCACATTGCATACTTCCTTTAGGAAGCTTCTGAATAACACAAGAGATAGATTTCACCATGTAGGAGGAAGTTTGTAATACGTGGAAACATACACGAATCCACTGCCATTGACAAATATGCTGCTATGCTGATGTGATGGGTTACCAATTGCTTAGATATGATAAACTTCTGCCACACCTCATCCAGTTTGCTGGACATTTATACAAAAACCTGTTGCATGCTAGTGACGAACAGATAGTGGACTTTCCTGAAAACACAGCTGTATTTGAACACATTTGAGTGATATGACTGTCTTGGTGACAGCCAAATTCAACACTGAAATTCAACAAATATGACTCAAACACTTTTTGACATGCGTTGTCTGACATTAATAATACACAGAATAGTCTCATTGGGTACTTGTTTTTACAACTATACTGTATATATTTTTGCCGCACTGGGCTTATTCACTATTTTAATAGCGAGCGTTTGGCACATTGGAGAAAACTGAAATACCTGGAGAAAAAAACTACACATATAAAGGGTAGCATCCAATGTGCCACGTGATGGATTCAATAATCTATTACTGGATGGTAACTTCCCCCAACACTCTGAGTTTACATCCGGTGTTACTACCTCCCATCCACATACAACCGGACAAGTTTACCTAACTTTTGAAGTCTAACAAGATGAGCACTTTCAGTGTGACTTGTTAATAACAGTGATGCCCAACAACCGGCACGGTGGCCCAGTGGGTAGCGCTGTCGCCTCACAGTAAGAAGGTCCCGGGTTCGAATCTCGGCTCGGGTGCCTTTTTGTGTGGAGTTTGCATGTTCTCCCCGTGTCCGCATGGGTTTTCGCCGGGCACTCTGGTTTCCTCCCGCAGTCCAAAAAAACATGTTGCTGCATAGGTTAACTGGCTTGCAGACCAAATTGCCCGCAGTGCCTGGGGATGGACTGGCGTCCCATCGTGGATATATCCCTGCCTTGCGCCCTGTGTTTGCCGGGATAGGCTCCGGCTCACTGCGACCCTGTACAGGACTAAGTGGTTTCTGATAATGAGATGAGATGCCCAACAACGTGAGACCTGCTTAATGCGGGCTATGAATAAGCACGTCTTTGAACAGCGAGGCTAAAAGTCATGGGAAAGTACACTGGGGGGTATGGAATGAATGCGTTAACGTGAACTAAATTATGTGTCCCCAGCGACCTTACAAAAGAGAACTGTGATCTCAGTAGGACTTTACTTGTGTCGGGACTTTGTCACTCGATTGAGGCTACATCTCTTTTGCCGACCGCACACAACAAGCTCAGATGATTTATTTCTAAGCAGAAATAATAAAAAGCAGGTTCAACTATACGAGCGGTTTAGAAAACACACCAGGGGGCAATATGCTCAATACAGAAGGCTTGGGGCAGTGTGTGCATACTTAAGGCTTGTTAATAGGAACAGCTAGAGAATCCATTGGGGTCTTCAATGCGTGGCCTTTGAATGTGTATTTGTAACACAAAGCTGAAGATAATGACAGCCACCAAAACTGTTTTACATGGCTCGGGTTTGTGCCTCAAGAACACCAATTGAAGGCACCTCCTGAATTTGTAACTGCAAATATGACTCCTCAAAAGGTTTTTTTTTCCCTGTAAAGGGCAGCAAAGACTGTGATCAATTTATTCACGAAGGGAGAAGTACTGGGAGTAAGTAATGTGTTATTACTGAGCAATAACCTACAAAGCAAATAAGTTACATTGTCTTCATTTGGTAGAGGCCAGCTATTTATAGCACTGTGTGCTTCAAGTATGAAGTATTTATTACGCAGTAGAAAAAATACAAACGAAAGCTGTGCATTTACAGTGGGCTTATTAATCCTTAGGTAGAGTGGTGACCCATTTATTCGTGTACTCAACGCAGTTGGGTTTAATTTCCAGTCACAGCTTACATTCGTGATGAGTAATATCTGGAGTAGTTAACAAAGCAGCACTCACATATGTGGGGAAGTATAGTCAATCCCCATGACTTATCGGCATGGGAAGTAATCATCCAATAGTGAATTGACAAAAAGCTGTAAATTATTATTTATCTCTTTGCGCTTAAAAGTATAGTGTTTATATATGTGCGTATTTATACTTCAATACAACTAGTGAAATGCCGGTAATTCAATAGCAGTGGGGTCTGGTCAATCCACAACTTTATATATTTAGCCTACGCCTGGCACTCCTACTTCATCACTTTTTTAAGACTAAAGAGTGAAAAGGCAGATCCAGATGGGCACCAACCATATCTTGTCTGCAGAATTCACAGATAATATCGAATCCGTGGACAGTAAGGCATTGTATTATTTGCTAATAATCTCATCTCGTATCATTGTCAGAAACCGCTTCATCCTGTACAGGGTCGCGGTGAGCCAGAGCACATCCCGGCAGATACAGGGCGCAAGGCAGGGATGTACCCACGATTAACCTATGTCGCAGCATGTTTTTTTGGACTGTGGGAGGAAACCAGAGTGCCCGGCGAAAACCCACACGGACACGGGCAGAACATGCAAACTCCACACAGAAAGGTGCCCGAGCCAAGATTCGAACCCGGAATCTTCTTGCTGTGAGGCGACAGCGCTACCCACTGGGCCACCGCACCGCCTCTTTGCTAATAATGTCTATGCTAAATAATACAATAGTAAAAAATAAATTCAATTCATAATGCACAGTTGTTCAATTTCATTCTATGACAGAACGACTCAGGCACACTAACCTGCAGAGGAGGGAGAGGCAATCGCGCAGTTCACCAGTGCTAATCCGGCTAATTAGATTATGATATGCGTTTTATCTATCTATTAATGCTGTGCTCGAAATAGTTGGGATATAGCTGTGCATGTATATCTATAAGTGCAATTATTATCATTATTACAAACATACTACAGATATTTTCAATGATATTTTGCAGACTTAGAAAAGAACAGGCAGTGATATATATACAGTAGAGATGAGAAAAGCTGACTTGCACAAAATAATCTCGTGTACAGTGGGTAGGTTTACAACTTGCAGAGGGGGGTACATGAGTACCAGCCTCACCTTGCGTGCGGAGAATGCAGGGAATGCAGGTGCCAACCTCAGTGCCCTCATTGACGCCTCCAGGTCATGGGGCGGCAGGAAGAAGTTGGGCAGAGGCGTTGGTCTGGGGTTGAATGTCATGACAGTAAGTCAAGGCAAATGCTTACTCTCCAAGGAGCTTAGGTTCTGGTTTCTAAAGACTTGATGGAGAAGGCTAAGGCTCAAAATAGCATATGAAGAGGTATTCATATTCAAATGTTACATCATAAGTAAATTTTATAATTCAATTAAAATATTACCAGTAGTATTACTATTCCATTTCATAAATTCAACATATCGAGCATCCACGTTTATAAATCTGTAATTAACGCTGACTAATAATGCCCGGCGATGGACTGGCGTCCCATCGTCGGTATATCCTTGCCTTGCGCCCTGTGTCTGCCGGGATAGACTCCGGCTTCACCGTGACCCTGTGTAGGACTAAGCGGTTTCAGACAATGAGATGAGATGAGAATAAACAGATTCATTGATTGCAAGCAATGAATATGATGGAGCACTGAAGTGTGAAATACTGTCAAGCAGCCTTTTAAAGGGCAATTAAGGATACACATTCAGGTTGCTTTCCTGCACACTTTCAGTTGCTTGTGTCTCCTGTTCCTCATTTGAACAGAGTTCACTTGCTGCTCTGGATTTTTCATGTGAGGCTCTCTTGTCGTCAATATTTTCAGCGGTCTGCTCTTGGTAACTGTAACTCGAATGCGAATCATGACCCCCACGCTGGCCTTCAGAGTCCCCGTGGTCTGTATCTGCACTCTGAGAATAGGTACTCTCAGTCTGTTGCTCTGAATCTGAAATAACTAATACAGCACTCAAGGTGGAGACTGCAACATCAGCACCTTCCCTCTCGTCGCCAAACTGTTCACCATCGATGTCCATCTCTAGCAATGCACAGTGATCATTGTTTTGTGGATGCACACCTTGTGATGGGATGGGCGTGTCAGAATTTTCTAAACTCTCAGGCCCCAGGTCTTCCGATTCAATAGACGCTAGCTTACTTCTTTTACCATCGTCCATCACACATTCATCTGTGTCTATCTGTTTAAATTCGGGCGTGGCAGTAAGAGTGGGCTGCTCGGGGCTGCTCAAGTTCCTCTGCATGCCTCCTTCCGATGGCATAAGCGAATCACGGGTGTATTCCGTCCTGGATTGGCTGCTAGTATGAGATTCGTGGTCAGACACGACGCTGGACCAGGGGCTGGTCTTGTCCGTGATCAGCGAGATGTCATTGAGTTGTCGTGGCTCTACGATATGCTCGTCACAATCTTCGTTGCCAAAATCGTTCGCGCTCCCGATGACGAAATCCCTGACGCCGGTGCCCTCGATGTCATCAAATCCGTTAATCTGTAGCGCGTAGTGCTCATCTTGAGGGAAATCGTCGTAAGCCAACAACCCGGTGGCTTCGAGCTCCAGAGCGTTAGTAAAGGTGCGTGGAGACATTGGTTCCTCCGCATCGAATGGAATAGGCAGCAGGCGGCCGCGAATGCCCTCTGGGTCCCACGAGTCAGCTGGTTGATGTTCCCTGCAGGTAGATCGATTGGACAGCGGGGCTGGCTCCACGCTGCCAGCGTCGTCCTCCACTGTAGGCTCTTGTGCCGACGGTGGCTGCACAGTCTCTTTTGCTCCACGCCAACCTGATTATCCATGCACGGATTAGCTTCTATAACATTAATAATGGGTAAACACACACAGTTAGGCAATGTTTTTTAATATTGCAAGGATGACTTAAGCATTTTGGAAGTTCACTATTGGCTCTGGCACATGACAACCTGCTAATGCTTCTAATTTCTAAGGCATATTGTGAAATTTGTGAATAATAGTTTGGCGAGTGGCTGCAGGAATTGACTCTATGCCAACTAGTCAAGCAAAAGTAGCACTGATGCACTCATGGCCAGGCTACCCAACAATCAAAATGTGATGACGGAAGTGATAATATCTTCCCCTCTAAACCTTTACTCCTAACTCTGAATTACATCCATTACTGTAAACAAAACAAGTTCTTTTTGTTTAAGCGTGATGTTATTTTGCTTTACAGTGCGCCCTCTAACTCACGGCAAAATGTAATCAGTGCTATTCAAAGCTAGCTCCTCATCTTGCAATACAGTGCATAGTGTTGTTACCCATCATCAAATGCATGTAATGCTAAACGCCTTCAGTTGCACCTGAACGAGTATCAGTGAATATCAAAAGGTAGACCATTGTGTGGCACAATGAATGCAATTTGAAAAGCCCGGTTTTAACATAACAAGTTATGCACATTGGAAATCTCCTGAGTTGGAACGCGGAATATTTATATTGTTGACAATCCAATTGAGGCCACTTATGTAATCACCACAATCCACTGAGGCCGCTTATGTAATCACCATGTAGTACAAATCAATTACAGCGGTGCACCAAACCGTCTCAGTGTTTGTGGATGTCTTTTGTCAGTTTTGCGGGGCAACCAAGTACAACTTATTTTATGGTCTGAACACTTGTTACATATGGTGCAGATAAAAGTAGTCTAGAGCTCTTTTCACCCATGGGTCATAAAGCGCTGCAGACAGCTGTGGAGAGAAGGGCATGCCAGCAACGACATAAGAACAACAAATCAGCAACAATAACGTTTTTTTTTATAAATCCGAGCTGTGGAGAGAACGGCAGGTCAACAACAACATCAGGACAGTTCAACTGAATGGCAAATAATGGCTATAATTTATAGAGGGAAATAAAATAAGCGATAAAAAATATTTCTTCAACAAACAAGGAAGGAATAAATGTTCCCGAGCAGGTGCAGATCGGTAGCGAGCCATCACCCTGCACGACGAGTGAGCTGCATGAATAGTCCTAGCCAGAGGACTTGAAACCCTTATGGAACAAGTGAGTCTTGAGAAGAGATTCGAAGATGCCCAGTGACTCAGCTGATCGAATCTCCAATGGAAGGTTATTTCAGAGTCTGGAAAGCGGCACACGAGAAGGCTGTCACCCACCGAATGCAAGCCCGTATAGGAAGATTGCAGTTCTTGTGTTGAGGAGGGTGCCTGAAGTAGGTCATGGATGTATGTCGGAGCAGCGCCAGTGAGAGCCTTATAGGTGAAGAGGAGGATTTTGAATTCAAGCCTGTATTTAACCGGTAACCAGTCAAGAGACATCAGTACTGGGGATATGTGATTGTGGATTGCTGTGCGAGTGAGGACTATAGCAGCCGCATTTTGCACACGTTGGAGACGATTGATCAGGTAAGCAGGGGTGCCAGAGAGCAGTGCATTGCAGTAATCGATTCATGAAGATATGACGATGTGTATTAGCTTCTCAGCATCAGATGGTGACAGGATGTTGTGCAGTCTGGCTATGTTTCTGATTTGTAAATAGGCTACCTTCGTCACCTTTTTCATGTCTGTCTCGAAGCTGAGTGAGGAACCAAGAGTCACTCCTCGACTCTGGACTGCCTTAGCAACTTTATTGGTTTGGTTGTCAAGCTTCAATTGGATGTGTTCAGCCTTGGACAATTGGTGTGGGGTTCTGACACATAAAACTCCTGTTTTATTGCAATTTAGTGTAAGAAGACTGGAATGACACGAGAGATGCCTGTCAGGATTTTTATGAAGCATTGGGATCACTTCATGTTCACAGGTAGGATGGATTGTCTATTGTGGTTTCAGAAGGGCTCAAGGGATGGTGATGCATGTTGTGGAAGCTTTCATCGGTCAGTAATTAGGTTATAAGTGATTATTAACTATTTAAATTACACTGATTATATCATAGTTATTCAATGTTTGGTGGTAGTGCACTGTTACAAATGATGTAATGTAATACTTGGTAACAGTTTTGAGTTACAAATTACGATGAGTTACTGACCAGACATGAGATTGTTGACCTCTGACACCAGGCGGCTGGACCTGTCTAGCAGCACGTCGCGTGTCTCGGCGCCTACATCCACTGGCTCCGCACCATTTGTACTTCGCGGGTGGCTCTGTTTTATTATTGTTCCTTCATGGGGCCTCTCCGACTGGCAATGCCAAGGGTCTGTCGTAACCAGCAGCCTTTTGGTGAAGAAGCGCTGGATGTCGTCCAGCTCCCTCAGGTTCTTCCTGTAGGAAAAAAATTGAGGGTATTGTCATTGAGGTAGAGTGC
This sequence comes from Mordacia mordax, assembly GCA_036362905.1. Lineage (NCBI taxonomy): Eukaryota > Metazoa > Chordata > Hyperoartia > Petromyzontiformes > Petromyzontidae > Mordacia > Mordacia mordax. The sequence goes on from JAZEWT010000011.1 coordinate 1,921,648, forward strand.
TGTGGATACAACTCAGTGTAACTGTTCCTGAAACCACATGCACAGCCATCTAAAGCACTTGATTTCTGACCCCACAGAAGAATCTGCAAGTGACAATTCGCCACAAAACGGTCGACGATGAATCATTCGTACATGGCATGGCTCATGTGCCGACTTATTATAACCAATAGAAAATTAACACCACATGATTCCATCCATCCATCCATATCCGCTTGATCCGGGACCGGGTCGCGGAGGCAGCAGTCCGAGCAGCGATGCCCAGACTTTCTTCACCCCAGACACTTCCTTCAGTTCTTCCGGGGGGGACCCCGAGGCGTTCCCAGGCCAGCTGAGAGACATAGTTTCTCCAGCGTGTCCTGGGTCTTCCCCGTGGGACATGCCTGGAACACCTCCCTAGGGAGGCGTCCAGGGGGCATCCGAATCAGATGTCCAAGCCACCTCAGCTGACTCCGCTCGATGTGAAGGAGCAGCGGCTCTACTCCGAGCTCCCGCCGAGTGACCGAGCTTCTCACCCTATCTCTAAGGGAGCGC
>JAZEWT010000011.1:1923695-1935115 GCA_036362905.1 Mordacia mordax
TACAAGCAAGCCCACACCAGCTCGCCTCCGCTCACCTTGGGCAACTCCAGAGTAGTGGAGGGTCCAGCCCCTCTCAAGGAGCTGGGTTCCAGAGCCCAAGCTCTGCGTGGAGGTGAGCCCGACTATCTCTAGCCGGTATCTCTCAACCTCCCGCACGAGCTCAGGTTCCTTCCCCCCTAGTGAGGTGACATTCCATGTGGCTACGAATTTAAAATCATGGACCACGTCGTATGCCACTGCACACTTAGATCAATTCCTGATATAATTTTTAGATATTCATCGGGCTGGTCCTGAAGCCATCCATTCCTTCACCAATATTCCTTCACCAATTCAGTCGGTGTGTTCTGTGATAAAGGCAGTCTTGTCAAGAGACCGCTTCACTGCATAATGGGCTGCAAGAAATGTCATCACTTGGTGTAACTGGTAGCGATGTAACACGTTACCCATGAAATCCCTACTATCCCCTTCCCCACTGCTACCCCAGTCAGTCAGTATCTGTACCCGTTTAATCATACACAGGGCTGTGGAGAGCCAAAGCCTATCCTGGCATACAGAGGCACAAGGCGGGTGATGATTAGGATGTGATGCCAGTACATCACAGGGCACTTTTTTGGGGCAAATTTACTCAGCAGACCAATTAACCTAGACAGCAGCATGTATTTTGAACGGTGGGAGGGAACTCGAGTACCTAACAAATACCCACGCGAACACGAGGAAAACAAGGAAACTCCACACAGAAAGGTGCCCAAGCCGGGAACCAAACCCGGGACGTTTTTGCTGTGAGGCAGCAGTGATGAATTCCGCTGGTCAAGGTGTTAATGTAATTCAAAGTCTATACTTCTTACATTGAACATTGACCAGGGGTTATAAACAGGACATAAACACTTCCCACTCTCACTTCGCAGTATAGCGACTCGCTGCCTTCCCTGTGGCAACTTGGTTCATTCATTCGTTTTCAGTACCTGAGTCGTGGTGAGCCAGTACATATTCGCAATTAGATTGTGGTTATAGACATCAATCATCATGTCTAGGGGCTGCAGAAATCACGCGGACACATAACATAACAAATAAAATAACAGATTCTAATAAAAGGGATTTGACAGATGACTTATTGGCTGATGAATCAATGCAGTGTCTCATCCATTGATTATGTCTACTGAGAGTCTTTCAAGAAAACTGGCGAAAAGAAATATATATATGGATTTACTACAAATGTTTATGTCAAAGCCTGATTGGTATAAAACATTGCCATGAAATGGAGCATACTGCAATAATAACCTGGCAGCCCAGAAAACACCTGTTGTTTTAATAAAACATCAATACTGTATGCTTTAAATTTATATATGGAGAGAGGACACATATGGCATTTTTATATATTTTTGGAAACCTCAGTTAAATGGAAGAGGTCTGGCCAACAGGTCACTGTCATTCACAAGAATAGACCATTGTGTGTCAGTGTCACGGTCCAAATTTGAAAAACTACCCACAAACAACTAATTAATTTGGAATTATACACAGCAACAAATTGCCTGTAATGCAGCAGAAAGAGTCATGAGGCTCAGTGAGGCTGTTCCGAGTGCACAAACGTAATAACACGAATCATAGGTGGGTGCCATTGTCAGAGGAATAGGCAGAGCCTGAGAGTAGCAGCCTGGGCTGTCAGAAAGAGGCCATTCAGTTTAGTTGGGAATAGTAATAAAGTTGGTATGGCTACTGAAAAGTGGGCAGTGTTGAGAGAAGGAGGAGCTATTAGCTCACCATGTGCCCCAGGCAAACTTCAGAGATATTTGGTACAGCAATGATGTAGGTTTTCACGGCTTGATGCATGATGATTGCTCCAAAAAGCTGCGACAAAGCGCCTAAGGATGTCTCTAACGTGTGAGACAAAACGTCGCAATGGAGGGAGAGAGAGCGATCGACGCGACTGTGCCAAGAGAGCAGCACTTTGGAGCGATATTTTGTAGCTTTAAAGATATTTATCTTCAAGAGCTGCCACGTTCTCCACACACTCTCGGGGTTGTTATGAGCCTATTGTTACCTAAGGCTCTTCAGGAGGGTGGATTTCGCTGGCTCGCCGGAGTCTCCGCTGCCATCATTGCCGCTACCGCTACTGCCCACAGACTCTGTACGCACGAGACCGGGCGCTTCCCCAGACTCGCTCCCCTCCGGCTGTTGCAGAGACTGGTGGAAGTAACGCACGTTGTCCCGATGCTCCTGGAAGCGGGAGCAACTTCTGCCCACACCCGCTGCTGCCCTGTGCCACCATAGCAGCAGATAGCATCAGCGTTAATACACAAATGTTGTGTTTACAAATGACAATGAGTGGCCACTGTGCTAAAGCTTGTAAAGTAGCCAATCAGGTACACAGTTGTTCCAGTGAAACCTCAAGACCAATAAAAGCCGTATGCTAATATGCCCAAACAAGAGTTTTCAATCTCAGCTTATTACCTACTGTGACATATGGAATAAGATTTACCGAGTATGGTAGGCCTTCACTATTCTAGAGTTCTGAATTTGCCGTTTTGGCTGTGCACGTTGCACCACTCCATAGTGCTGTAATATGCTGGACGGCACGGAAATAGGGACGAGGAGCGTTGCACTAACTTTACGAGTGTGCTAAACAGAAGCTCGGGGTCAGCTTCAGCTAGAAGGGGTGGTAGAACCCCATTGGTCGCGAGTTAGTCAGACCATGATTGGCTTCTGGGTTCAAACATGTGGTAATGCGCTGGTTTCCTGCACCATGTTCGCTCCCGTGTGTATCTCCAAAATAGTATCGTCAATATTATGGCATCTAATCATGACTTAGTTTACGATAATTTATATATTACATAAACATATTACTAAGTTGTTTATTACGGTTTTATTTCGTGTGTCTGTAGTGAAATATAGTTGTTTTTTATGTGTCAGGAAGCTATCACCATTGTTACAATATGGATTCACCATTCACAGCAATAAACGGCACTCACCTCATGATATCCCAGCATTGTGGTATGATGCATTGGGAGTTGCTATCAAATGTTAATGCATATAGTTATTTTCAGTGCCACACCATACACTATTCTAACGGCACAAATTGGGCTCCAAATTCAGCACGTAATCTGTTTCTTCAAATCCTTGAAAAGTGCCAAACCAAATATAATTTTAATTCTGGATTTGTCCCATTCCTGATTACTGGTTTGGGTTAGGATTACATATAGGATCATAGAGCTTGGGGAATCGTTGCCACAGGTTTAGGCCAATTACCTACTTATCGTTGTTTTCCCACATCTCTGAATAATTTTCTCCCAGAATTAATGACAACTCTGAGCTTTGCAAATGCTACTTCATTGTTACATAATCGCGAATTAAATATAAAGAGACTAAGTGAAATTTGTCACCTCACCCCACAGACTGGTTCAATTTGCTAGCACTGGCAAGATCCCAAGGCCAATAACTCAAGTTTTTAACTCAAGGGTCAGACAATGATTGACTATGCAAGACTGGGATGGCTGGCATTACATAACGATGAATTTCACACCTGTCATTGAGTGTAGCATTTGTAACGATGTGCTGCTCGAGGAATCTACTGATGTGGCTTGGAAAGCTGCTGTAGATGGCAGTTGTTTGATAATGCAGCCCTTGAGACGTTGGCTGCACCGGTGCCTGGGAACAGAAATCACAATACGTAATGCACTTTTAAACGTTGTGCAACAAATATAGTGCAAGTTGTTGTGTTTTGCAGAACACATTTTTTAATGCAATACTTTAAATGTAGCTAATGTATTTTTACTCATACTTGATATTCATTTGCAAGTAGATGGGTCGTAAATATGACCTTTATTGTTAAATGGCAGTCCTTTATCAATTAATAGATGGATGAAATTCTCCCCTTGCTGTAAATCCTGTGGGAGTTTATTTTTGGGTATGTCCTTCATCACACTGATCAATGCAAGTTGGTGAAATGCGCCGGGTATCCATGATTGGTTCAGATCACTCACAATTGGTTAAGAATGGAACCGAAGTTGCAGGTTTGGTCATGTCGTGGGCGTACAATGATATTGCAACTATCTTTATTGCGGATTCCGCAATACAGTACGTTACACGTTCATATGATAACCTGCAGGCATTGCATCCCAATTTTATGCGTTTTTGGTTGAATTGTTTAATCACTATTGCTGGTGACGTCACCAAGAGACGTGGGCAAGCCTGTCTAACGAGCTTGTAATCACTACTGTATTTAACGTTAAATATACGTATTCCACGAATATTTCTGAATATATTTGAAACAGTGTTAATCATTATATCCCAGTAATTCTGGGTTTATTTGTTTTTTTGTTTTTGCTATTATTCATGAATACATTTTCACTTCAAAACACATGGGCCTACTCGACAATACGGGAGAGTGCCGCCTTACCTCTCCTACCCAACGGTTGCCATCTGCGTTCTTGTTTTACAGTACTTGCAAATCTGTGGAGTTGGTGCTGCTCTACCGCCCACCTGGAGCCTCCACTTCTTTAATCAAGCTGTGCTCCAGTTCTGAAAGGATCATGAATGTTGACGATTTCAACATCAATGTTGACTCTCTAAAGAGCCCTCCTGCAAGGGATCGCATGGCTACTCTTAACTCACGTGGCTTCACTCAACACGTGACATCTGCCACTCACAGATGTGGCCATATTCTCGATTGGTTTTCTCATGGGGCATATCGGTAACCAACCTGTCCGCCACTGATCCTGGTCGTCTGATCACTCCGCTGTGTGGTTTGATCTTCAAGTACTACCTCCCATTTTCATTACAAGTGCCAAATGCAATTTCAAAACCTTAATGCACCAACCCTAGACATATTCATTGCAACAATCAACAGTTCATCAGTCTCTGTCTCGGCTCACTCTGCTTCTGATGCAACAGAAGAAACTTACAACAGCTTACTATCAAGCATACAGGATGATTTGGCCCCATTAAAATCACGCTATGTCTCAGGCGGCTAAAACCATCCCCCTGGTATACTGCTGAACTCCGGGATCTCAAGGTGAATGCACGCAGGGCCGAATGGATGTGGAGAAAATCTGGCCTCACCGTTCATGCTCAAATATTTAAGGACCAGCTCAACCGCTACCGAAAGGCACTGGACTGCACCCGTACCAACCATTTTTCCAGCATTCTAGCTGATACTTGCGACAAGCTCAAGATTCTTTTCTCAGCTATTATCCGGCTACTTCGTCCAACCAGTCACTCATCCACACCTCTATAAGATTACAACAGGTTTTACCGTATCTGGCGATTATGCAGGTGTAAGATCCCAAACACCACAATAGACACATTTTACAATGCGTCCAGTTTGCAAAAGCCACACATACTAGTGGCAAAGTATGCAAACAGGTAGCTTTGATAACCTATGCATTGTCCTTCAACTTACCGACCTTCACCTGGCAGTGGTTTCCTTTTGAGCCCATTTGCCAGTGTCAGCCGTTGCCAAAAGGCAGTCAGCTCAGGACAATGCGGCCTCAATGCTTTATAGCTTAGGTGAACCTGTTAACGCTATGGGTACTTTTTGCCAGTATACAAGATCTTAACACCTGCATAATCGCCAGATAACACCTGCATAATCGCCAGATACGGTAAAACCTGCATAATCGCCAGATGCGGTAAAACCTGTTGTAATTTTATATATGTATGCTGGCAAAAAGTACCCATAACATCCACACCTATCTTCGCTATTAAAGATCAGGCAGATCAGTTGATTCAGGTTTTCTCAGAAAAAAACTGAAGCTCAGCCTCAACAGCCAACCAATAACTTAACGAATATTACTCCACCTACCTTGACCTCAATTTTTCGAATTAACGGAATCTGATGTCTCTTCTTTAGTTACTAGATTTGGCCTACAAACTGCTCTCTGGACCCATTACCATCCAAACTCAGCAGGGCAAATTTCAAATCCCTTGCCACTTTCGTGACTAATCTCTTAAATAATTCACTTTGCTCTGGCATTGTTCCCCCCACTATTCAAATATGCCGCAGTTACCCCTTTGCTTAAAAAACCGGGCCTCGATTGCATAATCCCTGATAATTATCGCCCCATCTCAAATCTACAATTCCTCTCTAAGGTCCTTGAACATGCAGTAGCCACGCAAATCCAGAAACACGTTCTTAACAATGACCTCCTCAATCCCTTCAAATCTGGGTCAATGTAATTAATAACCTACTCGTCACTGCTGATGAAGGCTTGCCAAGAAGTCTTGTCCTCCTGGACCTGAGCGCTGCCTTTGATACCACTGACCACTCCATCTTACTTGAGCAACTGGAGGGTATGGGGGTCTCTGGCTGCACCCTACATTGGCTGAGCTCCTACCTTTACGACCGGAAGCAGTTCGTCAGCTTCAGAGGCATCAACTCAGAAATCCATCCTGTTTTGTCTGGAGTTCTTCAGGGTTCAGTTCTCGGCCCACTCTTCAGCATCTACATAAAACCACTTGGCCATATCCTGCACAGTCTCTATCTCAACTATCATTGCTATGCCGATGACATCCAAATCTATATAAACACAAAGCCATCTACCAATGCGTCTGGTCATTGCATGTCGTCGTCACTGTCAACTGTGAAGGCCTGGCTCAATTCAAATTTCCTAAAACTAAATGGGACAAAGCAGAAGTTTTCCTTGTTGAAACCCTGCACAAATTGTCCAAGGCTGAACCTCTCCAATTAATGCTTGACGACCAGACCACTGAAGTGGCTAAGGCAGTCTGGAGTCTAGGTGTGACTCTTGATTCAATAAGGTGACGAAGGTAGCCTTTTTCCATCTCAGAAATTTAGCCAGACTATGCAACATCCTGTCACCCACTGATGCTGAGAAGCTAATACACATCTTCATCTCCTCACAAATAGATTACTGCAATGCATTACTTCCTGGCACCCCTGCCTACGTGATCAATCGTCTTCAATGTGTGCAGAATGCGGATGCTAGAGTTTTCACGTGCACACCCATTCACGATGACATATCCCCACAACTGATGTCTATCCACTGGTTACTGGTTGAATACAGGATTGATTTCATGAGCCTCTTCCTCACCTACAAGGCTCTCACTGGCGCTGTTCCGACATACACCCGGGAACCTACTTCGGGCACCCTCCTCAACACAACTTCGATCCTCCAATACAGGATTGCTACATGTGCCCAGATCGCACCTCCATTCGATGGGTGACGGAGCCTTCTTGCACGCCGCTTCCAGGCTCTGGAATGTCCTTCCATTGGAGACTCGATCAGCTGAGTCATTGGGGATCTTCAAATCTCGTCTCAAGACTCACTTGTTCCATTATGCTTTCAAGTCTTCTGGCTAGGACTACTGATGCGGCTTCCTGTCGTCGTGCTAGGATGATGGCTCAATGCTAACCTGCTCCTGCTTGGGAACACTTATTCCTTCCTTCGTTTATTGAAGAATTATTTGACTTTCAGTTCAACTGTCATGATGTTGCTGACATGCCATTCTCTCTGCAGCTCTGTGCAGAGCTTTGTGACCCTTGGGTTAAAGGCGGTCTGGAAGTGCAATTCTTATTATTATATTTATTTTTAAAAACATGTTTTAAAAGCTGTAATCATCATGTCTAAACAGCTGTATATTTACACTTAAGCACTGTAATATGAGATAGGCAATATCAATGGATAATGTGCAAAATATGAAAATATTCGAGATAAAATGTGTTCCCTTTCCAGTCACTGAGCTTGTGTGATCGTGGGATGAAGTCATTTGAGAACGTTTTCACGTAAGCCTCATCACATGCAAATCTAAACAGTATTATATCATGAAGTGAAAAAAAATAGGCTTCCAAAAAAACAACCGCCAAAAGTTGTTGCTCTATTTTTAGAAAACTTGAAAATATCTTCTACCAACAAATACCACGTACATACGGCTTACTTCTAACTCATATTAGGAACAGCAGAGATATTCCAGAGTTTGCATCTTTGCATGTAGTTTATCTCAGCTATTTATTTTGTTGTATAGTGTTAAAAGCATTGCTTATTTAAGTATGATCTAGGTTTGCATTAAGATTCCTCCAGGGGGAATTCATGCCATTATGAATACAAATTCTCTCCCCTGTGATAACTTAGCACTGCTTGCCAGCTCTTCTTCAATTCATTTCCTAGCAAAACTACAAAGCCTAACTCAACACGACCTCCATGCATTCATTAGAACTGTTGATGCTGCTCACAGTTGTGGAGCTTGGATTATGGCTCATTGTTGACCTGTGCCTGCTCAAGAACACTTATTCCTTCCTTTATTTCTTTAACAATCATTATTTTCCTTTATTTTATGTCCTACACTGATTTACTGCCATTACTTTGCTTATAATTGATTTACTCTGATGTTGTTGACATGCCATTCTCTGCACAGCTCTGCTTACTTGCTCCAGCAGTACACATACTCAAATTAGAACGATATAGAGAACATTAGCATGGCCCCTGCGAAAGGATGACACGCAAATTCGTGAATCATTCTCCACAGATCTGTGCAGCGCTTTGTGACCCTCGGGTTAAAAGTGCTTTAGAAGTGCAACTATTATTATGCTCTAACCACTATCAACGTTTCAATCATTCTCCTGAGGTCCTGGGTATCTGGAGAATAGTATACACGTGTTAACATGGCTGAATTAAATACAGCAGGTGTTTACCCAAAAAAGGGCTGACAATATATTTTTGGAATTGTTACTTAAATGAGAGCACATAATACACCACTATGAATAAATCTATCTATCGCAAGCTCTATCATTCAAACATAGCTATGTTTTTTGGCACACTTCCTGGAAAAATTAGAGACATGTAGATACGTGTATCTGTGTCAGGTTTCAAATGTCGAGCACATAGTTTCAGATGCCCTGCCTTGCTCCCTGGGCAGGCATGTTTTTTAATCCTGTAGCCAAAATTCACAAGAGTTTTCTTTGCTCAACATGACCGTGCCCCCAGTTTACCCATCAGGTTTGTTCAGACAATAGAATCATTGAAAACACTTCAAATTATAGACATCACACACAAGCAATTTCTACACAGCCAGCAGCACTCCAGAATTTGATAAAGCTCCCTAAAAATATAACAATGAGACAAGTTCAAACGCTTTATGAGATATTGTTGTTGTAAATTAATTTTAAGTGTTTCAAGAGTAAATTGATAAAGAACAGAAAGACCCTAATAAAATGCATTAACTGGAACAGCATCATATACATTTATTATTAAACCAGATTCAAAAAGAATAATGCAGCCATTGATGTCGGTGGTATTGGATTCTACTATTAACAAAAAAAAACATCTGGCAAACTTACAAGCGAGAGCTAATGTTGGAGTTAACATGAAAGCAACGTGACCTAGCATAACGTCCAATACAGTCGCCCAACAGAATTAAGCAATCTATTTATTTTAATATTTCAAAGCAATGGTAAAAAAATGCTCCAGACTGCCTCACTTTGCTATACATTGTAGCAGTTAATTACATCTTGAATCGTTAATCAGTGCTATCTAGACTGGTACAAGTTTCCATGTAGCTGGTAGTGTGCTCCACAATTATACAACTACACTGCTGTCAAACCATGAGTGACTGAGCACAGTAAATCATACTAAGAGTAAATGGTTACTTCCACATGCACTCAACTGTCTGCCTTTGATATCACCACGTATGCTTGTTTTACCTCAGAGCATTCTTGTTGCTTTCCAAAATCAAACACGATAAATGGGCTACTTGAAAAACAGGTTACCGTTTGGATTTCACTGATAATTGATAACAGTCCCACTATAGCTGTGTTTACACTACCAGCTTGCACTCGGACCAACTTAATAAGGTGGATAAACTGGATCAATGCAGCCAGCACACCTGTGATCTACGTTGTCAACAGTCCAGGTACGATTTTGCAGTGGAAGTTAGTCACAGTAAAGCGTGATATGACCATAGCTGGCACGTTATCCTTTGCCACACATCAAAACCATACCAGAAAGCTGTCACACGTGGCATTAGGACATCGCAGACCTCGCCAGCCTAAAAATAGTTCCTGCCCTAAGTCTGGGCTGCCCATGTGACCACAGACGTGGTCTAGCGAGACTGTTAAGCAAGTGCCAACATTTCACCCCAGTAAACCTCCAAAAGTATTTCGAATGCTAGTGCATCATTGAAATACGGCTCTTGTACAAAAAAGCATGTAGGCTTGAAGAGTCACCTCCAAACGGTTTTCATAATATGTCTTGATAACCTGCAAGAAGCAGGGTAACTGATCAAGTAATGCAGTGTAAAATAATTTTAGTTACACTCTGTAAATCTACAACAGGAATAGCACCTTGGGCAGTGACATTCAAACACAGCCACACGCTATCAAGTTTCAATATATTGGCCAAGCACTTCAGCAGTTCAAGTTCCGCCACATGGAGCTCACACTCTGAAAATAGACATTGAATAAATTGAAAAAATACGTGATTTATGCAAATTACAATATGCAAATATAAAATGTAGGTAATGGAGTGAATACAATCGTACAAATGACACAACCCAAGGAAAAACGTAAAAGTGAAACGTGAAGTAGAACCTAACTAAATTTTGACAAGTCATCATATATTTACGAGGGAGATTTACCATACCGCTTACTCTTTCTGAGGATGCCTCTAACGTGTGAGGCGAAACGTCGTGAGGAGAGGAGAGGGAATGATCGACGCGGCTGTCCCGAGAGAGCAGCTTTTCAAAGCAATCATCATGCATCAAGCCGTGAAAAACCTAGATCATTACATTACTGTTTTTGTCAACTGCAAGATGCAGCAGCCGGCGCGTGTGCTTACGGTCTCGGTGTGTTGCCAGCGTGCCGCGCGGAGGTGGACCACACCCTCGGTGGGCGTGATGGCCACCTTGATCTGACCCCGGCACTGCCCATTAACGTCCACGACGTTGTACCAACCGCAAACGCTCTGAAAGCCCGAGAGAAGCGCGCTGAGGTCCACGGAAGCGAAGCCCAGCGCACGCTCCCCTAGACCTGTGGGGGCCACACGGACGCCAGTGCGAAGTGACCACCCATCTAGTGGAACAGCTCGATTGTCGCTGCCATCTCCAAGATTACGGGTCCAGCAAACTATGGTGAGATGGCTGTAAATGTACACACCTTGACAAAATGTTTGTATATCATACGCACAAGCATTTACAGTCGTAACAATACTAGGTGAGGATGTTTGAGAGGAAGTGGAAGAGTCATAGAGGCAAAGAGGGGCAGCTAGAGGCAACAAAAGCTGTGTTTTATCACTACGTGGGTGTGACGTCACAACGCTTGTGTCAGGCTAGGTGCACTTTGAAACCATGTAAAGTGTAAAAGGCTCGCTGGCAATAAGTCAAGGGACAAACCGTAGGGTAATGAGTTAAATGAGAAGATTGACAGATTTGCTCCCTTCTGTGCCACCCTTCAAGAGAAAGAAAAAGATAAAGCC
>JAZEWT010000011.1:1935138-1972009 GCA_036362905.1 Mordacia mordax
GCTTACAGACTCTGTAGGGTCTAGTGCTGCTTGCGGGCACTAATGAAGGTGGACACAGCACACAAGGAGGTGGGAAACTAGCACTACGCCCGGCCGCCTTTATCCCCCTAGTGACAATGTTTACACACCGCACTAGGTCTTCATTTGAGGCTGAGTCCACCTAGGGGACGCCCGAGACCGGCTCAGAAGCAGCATTTCAACTCGAGTAACCCAGGTTTGTGGCCCAGCATGCTAACCACTGAGCCACCGCTCCCCACTTGGAGAAAATAACACAGAGACAAAAAAACACAGGAAAATAAATAAACATGTTTTTGAGGCGCTTAAATTGGAGGAAATGTATATGCACATGCTGTACATGTGTAAAGTGTGCGCTGCCTGTGTCAAAGTGTCAGCAAGACCGGTTCTGCAAAAATAAATAATTTTAAGGGCACAAAGAATGTTGACAAAGGACAAATATAGGCAGACACGTAAACAAGAAGGTACGGAGACATACAATTTAACAATTAAGCAAGTAGTCTATACATATAAAATGGAACAAGCATTTGTATGTATGTCTGCATTAAGGGTACTGGATTAGAAACCTTTACAAGCACAGTTTTTATCTCTGCAAATCCAAGGTTTTTATGACTGGTTTTAGCTTTCCTTCATAATTTTTGATTCCTATTCTTAAATTTCAGAGAGCCAACAATATTCCCAAAAGGACATCACGAACAACACATTCATTTCATGAAGAAACATCAACATGAGACATCAGAAGAACGTGTCACATGTTAGCAATGTGATCGTCTATAAGCTGGGAACTCTGATAGTATGAATAATATAACAATGTGCATCACAATCAACAAATAATAGACAACACTTTATGTTTGCTGTTAAGGAAACAACTGAATGCAATACCTGTGCTGTGCCAAACTTTGAAGACCAGACTTTGCCTGGGGTCAAGGAGAAGCTGTGTTGACAGTCTGTCGCAAAACAGCACAAGGGGATGTTTGGGGTACAAAAACGTCAGACATATAAACATTAATGCCTTATGCGTGGAAAATCCATGGTCACTTCGTGGACACCTGAGACATGCGGTGCATATGGCAGGGTATGCAGGTCATAACCGACTTTAAGACTGCATCACGTGCCTGTGAAAGCGATATGTCCCTCCCGGATGCATTGAATAACTTCTATGCATGGTGTGAATCAATGAACGACAAGCCTGCCAAGAAAACTACCCTCCGTCCTGGTAAAAAGGTACTCTTGCCTGTTCACAGCTGACGTCAGGCATACCCTATCCAGAGTGGATCCATGCAAGATTGCTGGACCCGCCAACATACCTGGTTGCGTGCTCAGGGAATGCACATACCAGCTTGCAGATTCTCTTCTTTAGTTATCAGATCCCGGCCCACAAACTGTTCTCTGGATCCTTTCCCATCCAAAATCATCGGGGAAATTTTCAAATTCCTTGCCACGTTTATCACTAATCTGCTTAATAACTCACTTCATTCTGGTATCGTACCCTCACTGTTCAAATGTGCCGCAGTTACTCCCCTGCTTAAAAAACCTGGCCTCGATTGCAACATCCAGGATAATTATCACCCGATCTCAAATCTACCATTCATCTATAAGGCCCTTGAAAGTGGTGTAGTCATGCAACTCCAAAAACACGTTCGTTAACAATGAACTCACAAACCCTTCCAATCTGGGTTTAAATTCGGCCATAGTATTGAAACTGCTCTGGTAAAAGTAGTCGTCGCTGCTGATAAAGGCTTGCCAAGAAATCTTGTCCTCCTGGAACTGAGCGCTGCCTTTAATAAAGTTGACCACCCGATCTTGCTTGAGCGACTGGAGGGTATAGGGGTCTCTGGTATGCTCTCCATTGGCTGAGCTCCTACCTGTCTGACCGGAAGCAGTTTGTCAGCCTTGGAGGACAAAACTCAGAGATCCATCCTGTTTTGTCTGGAGGTCCTCAGGGTTCAGTTCTCAGCCCACTCCTCTTCAGCATCTACATATACCTCTTGGCAATATCCTGCGCAGCCTCAATCTCAGCTACCATTCCTATGCCGATGATATCCAAATCTATATCCATGCAAAGTCATCCATCAATGTGTCTGGTCTTTGCATGTCATCCTCACTGTCAACTGTGAAGGCCTGGCTCAATTCAAAATTTCTAAAACTAAACGGCGACAAAACAGACGTTTAACGTGTCAGAACCCCGCACCAATTGTCTAAGGCTGAACCTATCCAATTGATGCTTGACAACCATACCACAGAAGTTGCTAAGGCAGTCCAGAGTCTAGGTGTGACTCTTGATTACTCACTCACCGTCGCGACACACATCAACAAGGTGACAAAGGTAGCCTATTTCCATCTCAGAAACATAGCCAGACTGCACAATATCCTGTAACTTGATGATGCTGAGAAGCTAATACACATTTTCATTTCCTCACGAATCGATTACTGCAATGAACTGCTCCCTGGAACCCCTGCCTACCTGATCAATCGTCGCAATACGTACTGCAGCATGCTGGCCAGATCTGCCAGACGCTGCAACAATGTCTTCCCCCAAGCCATCAGGCTCGTCAATATCATGGTGCTCGTTTTTTTTCATGCAGTTCCACCCCTCTTCATCATAACAATCAGGACTCACAAGCTCTACTCCCCAAACACACTCCTGACCCACTCCTCTGACTCTTTGCAGTTTCCTCACACCTCTCGTGTCGTTCTCTCTTCGAACGAATACCTGAGTTATTGAACGAAAACTGCATGCATTGCAAATTGTAACAGTGAACTGAATTAAATTCTCGCGTCGCGATAAGTTACCGTGTCTGAAGCTGGTGCTCCCAAACGGGTGAGCTGGAGGTGCCAACAGCTTCCGTGAACACCGGCTCGGTGCTGCCGCACACTGCATACGAGACACGGAAGCTGAGCGGTGGCGCCCCCTGGTGCCTGCGTGGACTCCCTGCAAGGCAGATTCACAAATACGCAGCTTCAATTAAGCCACCTACACCAGGTGGGCAAGTGCTGATCACAGCTCTCGATCAGAACACATGTTCGTTCACTCCTTCGTGATACTGGTGACACGCTCAACTGAATGCTTATTAAATCTGAGATTACAGTTCACCCGCAGGGAGCCCTGGTACGAATCAGCAATTTAGTCATGGTAGATGGGATTGTTAGTCTGTTGTGCATACACAGCCAAGTATCGGCAAGTATAGCCTACATTGACTACTGAAACAAGTGTTTTTAGTGAGTCCTTTAAGGCTGAAACAGCACACGAGGGGGTAGTGTGGCTAGCTAAATACCCGGCTCTCCACTCCTCATTTTGCATGCCACAAATACTGATCATTTAAGTGACTAGGTCATGTTTTAAGCAAACGCAACTTGAGACAACCAAAACACTCATTATTGTCTATTACTCAAATGCTGGGCGACAGCAGACGCTTTGCACATACAAGCAGACAAAGGCCAACATTTTAGCCAATTGAGCCAGTGGCTGTCAGTCACCAGTGCCTTCACGTCCCTTACATAAGAATCTCCTCACCCACGCAGGATAGGTGCATGGCCCGCTCGACCATGACGAGTGCCGGGAAGCTGTCCGCCACCTCGTCCTCAATTACAGCTGTTGTGCCACGCTTCCCCGCGTTTCTTTTCGGTCCGCGGCTCCTCCCTTCGTGGTCATGTTCACTATCATCCCGTAGCCGCGTCCACCCTGATTCGCTCATCACATCCGGGTCATTGCAGCCAACATCATCGTCGTCCTCCTCGACGTTGTCATCGGTGGCTTCACCATCAGATGAGAGGGTAGCTTGAACGGTGGCGCCACTGGAGGCTAGTCGCTTGTCGAGGGCGCGCGTAACATGCACGCGTAGAGCCGCACCGGCCAAGTCATTAGCGCCATACTTGAATAGCGGGTACACACCTGGAACAACGTCAAGACACAGCACAGAGAGGAACAAGTGTGCTGCTTTAATCGCAATGATCCGTACACATGGAACATCATGAGCTTTCACTGCACACACCTTGTGGCTCGCACTCCACACATCTTCCACTGCTCTCCCATTCGCTGCGTGCACACGTATCCTCGCAGGCCGAGTGTCCACTCACCGCTCACTGTGCGTTTCTCCTGACCACGATGTCGTAGCGGTGGCATTAGAGACGACAGGTCGACAAAGGCCGAGCCGATCAAGCGGTCCGTGTCGTGCGGACGTCGGGAATGAGAGGCCGCCTTTTGCAAGGCACAGGCTGCCCACAGTTGCAGCTCCAGCCGCTCCTCGCACATGTACCAGCGCAGCGGGTGCGTGAGCGGTAGTCGGAACGTGCGGGCGTGCCGCAGATCTACAGCAGTCGCGGCGTCATCGTCAGTGGAGCGCTGGAGCCTTCGTAGTCGTGAGCACACAGCCTCTGCGTCGTACAGCCGGTAGCGGAGGTAGCAGTGGACGTCTTCCGCAGCAGAGTGGGATGGGGTGTTAAACTCAGGCAGGCATCTGTCTGGGAGCCAGGCCCTGGGCACGGCCACTTTGAGAGCTATGGTAGCATTGACGAAGGCCTCCTCTGACATCTGGACATCAGAAGGTACGCACAGGTATAATGCGCTGTTAGAGGCATGTCATGTTTGAATCAACAATTAACCTCCCTCTCATATGCACGATACTTTTAATCGTGTGTGTAAGTGAATGAGATGGAACAAGAATGAACAATGGAGAAACAATATAACTGAGACATTAGAAATGTGATGATTATAAATTGATCCTTGAATCAAATCATGACCAAAATTGTTGCAATTCATCTAAAAACTGAAATGGATGACCCGTTGCATGCCTTTAGTGGAAAAACAAGGTTTAAACGTGCTCAACATTACTTGACTTAATAAGGGTAGTTTTCAAGTAAGTTATTATTTTTGTATCGGCTCTCAGGTATGATAATACGTAATTTGATGATAATGATATCTTCATGAGACATTGCTGAACATAGCCAGATTACTTTTATAATGTATCAGCTGAGAGCAAAACCAAGTCGGAAAGTATTTTGGAACTCAATAATGCACCTTCGTTTTAAATTAGTGAATTACGATAAATAAGTTTTTAAATAACATATTGCATCGGTATGTTGCATTTGCTGCCGTTTTTAAATATCACGTCTTGTAGACTGGCATTGTGGGACAGTGGATATTCTCCATGCACTTTTATTAAAGCGAGTGTGGGAATTAATGAATCTTGCATGTTTAAATTATTCCTTACCGCATCAGCCTCCTCCTCCAGGAAATTATTCTTCCATCCCAGGTAGCGAGCAGCCTGCAGTACCTTCTCTCGGTCGTTTGCATGCGCAAAGGCGACGGAGAGCTCTAGGCCACCGACACATTGGTTCAGAGGGTCAGGTGCCTCACCTCTTCCTGGGCTGACTCCTGCCGGACTCACCGGAAACCAGCCGTGAATTCCTACGATGAAGAAAAAAATGAACATTATAAGTAATAGTCTTAAAAATAATTGCACTTCTAAAGCGCCTTTCACCCGAGGGCCACAAAGCGTTGCACAAAACTGTGGAGAGAACAGCATGTTAGCAATAAGAACGACGTATGAAAGGCAAATCAACAATTACATTTTTGCGTGTTTTTGATACAAATCTAAGCTGTTGCGAGAACAGCATGTCAGCAACAACATCACAGCAGTTTGAGAGTAAACTAATGGCTATAATATAGAGAAGGGGATAAAATAAATTATAATAATAATTGTTCAACAAACGAAGGAAGGAATAAGTGTTCCCAAGCAGGAGCAGGTCGGCAGTGAGCCATCATCCTAGCACGATGACAGGGAGCCACATCAAAAGTCCTAGCCAGAAGACTTGAAAGCATTACGGAACAAGTGAGTCTTGAGATGAGATATGGCGATGCCCAGGGACTCAGCTGACCAAATCTCCAATGGAAGGGCATTCCAAAGTCTGGGAGCAGCACGTGAGAAGGCTCTGTCACCCATCGAATGGAGGTACGATCGGGGCACAGCAGCAAAGCCTGATTTGGAGGATTGAAGTTCTTGTCTTGAAGTGCATCCAGAACAAGATTTGTTACAAGATCTTCAGGGGCTATGAAGTAGTGTGATGCTCTTTGTCCATGCCATTATAGATCGCACAAGAGGACTTATTACACGAAATACCATAGGAATCCAGTAGGAGGAGCATAAATTCATGTACATTTCTCAGACATTGTTGATGATGCGCAAATGGCTCAGGGGGCTGCTTGGGATGAGAATAGTACAAGGTGAGTACAGCAACGTTACTGAATGGTTGGTAAGTGGATACATTATATGATGTAAAAGTTCTTATGTCAATCCACTGCAGGACGAGGGCATCCTCACACCCTGCTTACTAGTTACGGTTTGCTAGACGGTTAGGGTTTGCAGACGGCAAGGCACATTACACGACTCACCCGAGGTGCGGGAGAGGAGAGCGGCGAGAGGGACTCGCGCCACTCCCAGGATGGCACCTCTTGCTCGCGCCGCGTCGCTGGAGCGTCCACGCGTGTCTGATACATGCGCAAGACGCTGCGATCAGTCACAGTGGACGTGTGTACTCTGTAAGGTCGCTAAAGCTCGTACAGCAAGCAATGAAAAACCCGATGGATCAAGATTGTGGACATGACTTGGTCCATGTTAAAGAAAGTACAGTAGCTGTTTGACCATAATTGTGCAGCATTCAAATGTTATTTGTGGGTGAGTATTTTCTAAAGGCACCGTAGCTGTCTATTCACTGCTACAAAAAAAGGTGTTCAATTGCCACAAAGCCGACCCTCCTTCAAGTGTTTCTTTTAGACTCCATGAGGCTCTCCCAGGCAAACAAGGAAAATGAGACTATATTCAACACCATAATATATAACGGAGGAGAGGGTGGCTTGGATAAAATAACAAAATTGTACAAAGCAGGCTATAAATACATCTTGTTTATTCACAAAAAGAGTAAAGGTGAAAATGCATGCCTTGTTAAAGTAATAATTTTATTTGGCTACACGTTTGTAGTCACATGGGCACTGAACCAGACAAATAGAGAGTGAGGACTAGCAAATACTTTAAACAATGCAAATTTAGTAATACTTATGTATTTATTTCCTCACAGGCACATAACCTGGTTAACCCACCAACACATAAATGGAGAGTTAACTGTTTACAACTACTCAGGGTGTGATGGCATTGGTGAGATTTGAAATTCGAATTGCAAAGTACAGTGATCTAATAAGAGAAGGAATGGCCGATAAAAGATCAATCTCCACTCCTTCCAACTTGTTCTGCGCTTCAAACGGAACTATTTCTGAGACACACGGGTCGAGTACTTTGGTGCACGATGGTGAAGATGGCGTGAGCGGAGCAGAGCGTCTCAGCGAGGCTGCGGCTCTCCCCGCCCGTTCCGCGCGACACCATGTGGCATGCCAGCTCAGCGTCGTGCTCGAACTCCGGAGAGAAGGAGCGCGCCACGGCACGTGTCACGCTCTCGCGCCCCCCCGCAACCGCCGCAAATGACAGGCCGAGCGACACACACGCGTTGACGCCCAGTTCCGCCGGGTAGTGCATGGACGGGTCGCGCTCCGCCGCGAGCCTGTGGAGTGACGAACCGATGCAGTGCTATATTCGTCACGTCAATATAATTACATGTCTCCACCTGATGGTCAATCAGCACGGTTTTGTCACATGAACAGAACGTGCCAATTCTTCAGAATCTCTGTGTTGGAGAGCAAACCCACAGCAAATTGGTGCGAGTTCATGATGATGCTGATTGTCATTATCAGCAAAACGTCGTATTTCATTGTAAATGCTGTGGGATTGCTCTCTAATGTACCGGTGTGCTGAGATATTGAAGAATTGGTACGTTCTGTTCACGTGATAAAACCTTACTGATTGGCTGTCAGGTAGTGGAGGGTTTACGACACACAATTTTTGCATGACCTAACCCCAAAAATGGATTTTATGGATAACATTGGTCACGAAAGGCTTCGTATTAAAGGTATAATTATATGAAACAGAAGTATTTGTATGCACATGTGTTGGTATGTCCGCACTCAGGGTACGAGTTCGTATCCTTCAGAAATTAAAATTTCATGTGCACAACACTAGGCTTTTATATATTATTTCAGTTTTCCTTCCCACTTACTGATTATTCTCATGAAACTTCAGAGAACCAGCAATAAAGTATCCTTAAATTGATATCAGGAAGAAATCCAGGTCCAAGCAAGAAATATCATTAACAAGAGACACCAGGAGAATGTGTCACATGCCTGGAAGACGATCACTCATCGGGCAGGTAGTCCAACTTTATTCTTAAAATTCAGCCCAAATATCAGGCATGTCTAAGTGGTCACATTCCACACAGATGAGGGGCTGGGTGCATGTGATTACCTGGCGGCCGCCTGCAGGCCCATAGCTCGATGGATGGTCAGAGTGAGCGTCACAAGGTGAGGGTTTGATCCAGCCTCAGTCTTTGCAAGCCCTGCGACGGGCCTGTGTTTGTACGCCACGCTCAGTTCCAGCAAACCTGCAAGGATGACAGCGTTGCATTACACCCGACACATCAGGCATGTTAACTGAACATGCCATTTATGCAAGTGCCTTGAAAGCAAGGGTTGGTGGATCACGGCTGATGTACAAAAATCCCAAAGATGCCAGGTGGCAAAGTTACCAATATACTGAGCATTATGTCAATGTAGGTATAGCTGGGTTTTGTAATTGCACAAGTTTAATTCTTCATGAAAATACTCATAAAAATGTAGCAAAGGTCACAATTCAGGACTGGCGTATAGAAGGGTACTAAGAGAAGATTTCTCACAATTTGGTGGTGATGTCATCAGAGAGAACGCGTGCTGAAAAGCCGCTTCACAAACCACCAGTTATAAGACAACTTTGAGTGTTTTGCAGACGTGTAAAACATTTAATTAATGTTATTATATTTCTATTATTTTAAAAAATTGTAACTCTTCATTGATTATTAATCATAAGCTTTTGTGCTTCGTACATTGAAGCCTTCTCTGCTGTGAGCCAGTGAATCCTGCCTCATGTCCCAACTGCCTCCACAGCACCTCCTAGAAAAATTTCATCATTATCAGTATTTGCACTGCACTGCACAAACACACACTAACTAACCTCATCTCATTGTCAGAAACCGCAGGGTCGGGTGAGCCGGAGCCTATCCCGGCAGACACAGGGTGCAAGCCAGGGATATACCCCTGATGGGACGCCAGTTCATCCCAGGCACTGCGGGCAATTCAGTCTGCAAGCCAATTAACCTATGCAGCAGCATGGTTTTTGGAGTCTGGGAGGAAACCGGAGTGCCCAGTGAAAACCCACACGGACACGGGGAGAATATGCAAAACTCCACACACAAAGGCACCCGAGCCGAGATTCGAACCCGGGTCCTTCTTGCTGTGAGGCGACAGCGCTACCCACTGGGCTACCGTGCCACCCTACTAACCTCATACCACAATTAAACGCTCACACATTTTTTTTTCTTTCTCATTTCGGCTTAGCCAGGCAGAGAGTGATACGGCCATGATTGTTTGTGGCACAGCTAATTTGTCTGCAGAATATAAATACAGTGTATTGTTTATTTATCAAAAGTCTATAGTTTATTTGTCTATAATTTATTTATAGTTTATAGCCGCGAGTGTTTTGAAGCGTATTTTACATATTCTGTGTGTCTGAAACAAATATCATAACTGTTTTACTCGTAGTCGTCTAATACTGAAACTCCCATCTCGAACGCTGTGATTCCAATTTCTAACACTGTAATTTCCTTATCTAACAATCTCATCTCATCTCATTATCTGAAACCGCTTAATCCTATATAGGGTCACGGTGAAGCCAGAGCCTATCCCGAAAACACAGGGCGTAAGGCAGGAATACACCCGACGACGGGACGCCGGTCCATCGCCGGGTTATCTAACAATGTAACTGACATCTTTTAACACTCTGCCTCCTATCTCTAACATTGAGATGCCCATCTTTAATTGTGACTCCTCTCTCTAACACTGTGCCTCCCACCTAATACTGTGACTTCCATCTCTAACACTGTGACTCCCATCGATAACACTGAGACTCCCATCTCTAACACTGTGCCTCCCATCTCTAACACGGAGACTCCCATCTCTAACACTGTGCCTCCTATCTCCTAATACTGTGCCTCCTATCTCTAACACTGAGACGGCTATCTATTAACTCTGTGACTCCGATCTCTAACGCTGTGACTCTTATCCATTCCTCCTGCCATTCAGGGATGCACAGCTCTCCAGGTTGATTGGCCTGTTGAGTTAATTACTCCAGGGGAGGTGCCCCGTGATGTCTTGGCATCGCATCCTGGGTGTGTCCCGTCATTGTGCCCCTTGTCTTCAGAGTTGGGCTCTGGCCACTGTTCGATATGATCACCTACACATCCGTGGCTCTAAAGAGCTTAATTCCTACATTTGTTCGTTTTAACCCCAACCTTCTGGCCGTTTGCCGTGAGCTGATGATACTTCGATACCCTTGTTACATCCATCGGGAGCGCCGGCATCAAAAAGCTTATTAACCTGCCTACAATTGATTTCCCTACCCACATCCCCGTATTAAGCCCTACACATTGGCTAGCGAGGAAACATCAAGCTAGATCGTTTGCAGATCGTCGTTGCTTGATAAAAATACCACTGGTTAGTTCACCTCTTCCAGCATGCTCATTGCATGCAACAGAAACCCACTTTGCCCTGCTCAATGTGTGCTCTCTGAACACTGAAAAAGTCCTTCTCATCGCTGAGCTGATCTCGGACAATAGTCTGGACCTACTCTGCCTTACAGAGACCTGGCATCAAGATGATTTTCTCACATTGAATCGAGCCCTACCACGAGACTTTGCATTCCATCAGAAGGCTTGTTCAAATGGCCGTGGTGGCGGCCTAGAAATTCTCCACTATGTGTTTGCTGACATCCGACCGATTCCGTCACCGACCTTCAGTTCATTAGAGCATATGTCTCTGGACTGAAGGTCGGCTCAACCTGTGAAGTTGGTGCTGCTCTACCACCCACCTGGAGCCTCCACTTCGTTTGTCAATGAACTGTCTGCACTACTTTCTCAGATGTGCTCCAGTTCTGAAAGGATCCAGATTCTTGGCGACTTCAACATCTATGTTGACTCTCTAAAGAGCCCTCTTGCAAGGGATCTCATGGTCACTCCGACCTCACTTGGCTTCACTCAACACGTGATATCTGCCACTCACAGATGCGGTCATACTCTTGACTTGTCGATGAAATTCATTTTTGGGTCAGGTCACGTAGAAAATTATAAAAGTGTCATTTAACCCTCCACCACCCGACACGGCCAATCACGTGTACAGAAAACGCACCAATTCCTTTACTATCTCAGCACACCAGTGGTCTGTCTGATCACTCTGCTGTGTGGTTTGATCTTCAAGTAATGCCTCCCATTTCCATCACCAAGCACCATATCTAATGTTGAAACCTTAACGCCCTCACTCCAGACTTATTCACCGCAGCAACCAATGGTCCTTCACTCTTCGCCTCGGCTCACTATGTCTCAGGCAGAAAACCATCTCCCTGGTCTATTGCTGAACTCCGGGATCTCAAGGCGAATGCACGCAGAGCTGGACGGACTTGGAGAAAGTCTGGCCTCACCGTTCATGCTCAAATATTTAAGGAACGACTCATCCGCTACTGTAAGGCACTTGACTGTGACCGTAATCGGACATCTTTCCAATATTGTGGCTGATACCTGCGACAAGCCCAAGATTCTTTTCTCGACCATTAATCAGCTCCTTTGTCCAACCAATCACTTGCCCTCACCTCCCTTCGCAAGTAAAAATCAGGTGGATCAGTTGATTCAGTTTTCTTAGTGACTCAGAAATATAGCCAGACTGCGCAACATCCTGTTACCTGCTGATGCTGAGAAGCTGATACACATCTTCATCTCCTCACGAATCGATTACTGCAATACACTGCTCCCTGGCACCCCTGCCTACCTGATCAATCGTATCCAACGTGTGCAGAATGCAACTACTAGAGTCCTCAATTGCACACCCATGCACGCTCACATTTCCTCAGAACCGATGTCTCTCCACTGGTTACCTGTTCAATATAGGATTGAATTCAAGATCATCCTCCTCACCTACAAGGCTCTCACTGGTGCTGCTCTGACATACATCTGTAACCTACTTCAGTTGTGCTCCTCAACACGACTACTTCGATCCTCCAATACGGGCTTGCTGCATGTGCCCAGATCGCACCTCCATTCGATGGGTGACAGAGCCTTCTCGCGCGCTGCTCCCAGACTCTGGAACGCCCTTCTTTTAGAGGTTTAATCAGCTGAGTCCTTGGGCATCAAAAAATCTCGTCTTAAGACACATGTGTTCCGTAAGGCTTTCAGGTCCTCCGGCTAGGGCTATTGATGCGGCTTCCTGTCGTCGTGCTAGGATGATGGCTCAATGCCAACCTGCTGACAATTTATCTCTAACACTGATACTCCCATGTCTACACTGTGACTCTTATCCATTCCTCCTGCTGTTCAGGGATGCGCAGCTCTCCAGGTTGATTGATGTGGCTCAGTGTTCTCGTGCAGGGATGATGGCAATCCTCTGAAGTGCGTCAGCTCAGGAACATTTATTCCATCCATGTTTGTAGCAGAATTATCATTATTTTTAATCGCTTATTTTTTGTGCTTTTACAGTTTGTTGTTGCCTTTCTGCTTTCGTTTGTGATGTCCTGATGTTGTTGGCGTTATTGGCATGCCGTTCTCTCCACAGTTCGATTTGTATAAATAAAAACTCCCAAAAAACGTTGTTACTGATTTGCCGTTCTCGTCTCGTTGATGTCTCCTTCTCTCGGCAGGTGTGTAGTGCTTTGCGGCCCTTGAGTGATGAGCGCTCTAGAAGTGCAATTATTATATGATAAATGTTGAATTAAACCATTGCCAATATATGTATTATATTCACTGATAATTTTGCATTTTAAGATCGTAGTTGAAGGTCTGATCATGTTTTGCTTGTTCTGCAATGCTGTGTATATTTAAAAAAAGACCCAAAAAAAATGTTGTTGCTCTTGATCTTCCATTCTAGTGCCGTTGTTGTTGACGTGCCGTTCTCTCCACAGCTCTGCGATGTGCTTTGTAACCTTCGTGTGAAAAGCACTCTATAAATGCAACTATTATTATTATTAACATAACATGCACATCGTTAATAAACGGCACAATGCAGAACCTCAGTGTTTCGCTTGTCAAGAAAAGAGCTATCTCACCAGCCGAAGGATGTGGATGGTGCTGCCCGGGGGTCTCTTGTGCCTTTAGAGGCAGGGAGAAGACCTGTGCGCCCGCCTCCCCGCGCCGCTGCAGAGTCACCATGGCACACAGCTTGGCTAGCGGCAGAGTGCCTCTTGCCACACGCTGCTCGCGCACATTTGGGTAGTAGTATCTACAAGGGAAGCATGAACACGAGATGAGTACATGATCAGAGAGAGACAATAAATCTGGCAGAAGGGTAGAAAAATGAACACGGTACATTAGTGCTATTAATATATGTGTGCACTTGTCCTTTAGCCTGTGCATAAGACAGCAGCTGTCTCATGCACATCAATGCTTACATGAACAAAAATTATGTTTTGTATAAACGTGGATTTATGTGAACAAAATAAAATGTTTGTTTAAATTTAAAAAAAGTTTAATCACTGGTCTGCGTAAAAATAAAGGATCCATGACATCATACTGTCAAGCTCTCTATCATATAGCAGAGTGTTCAAGGATATATTTTTTTGTCCAAATTGCTGATTCAGTCGATGGCATTCAGGGTAAGATGTCTGATAGGTCACCTTTGCATATTTGTACCAGGCAGTCTTTGGCAAGATTGTGTTGCATTATCTATAATGAACGGCAGTCGCACAGCTGAGCAAACCGGCTACATAGCCGACCTCACTTTCACCGACCACATGAGAGACCGAAGTGGGGAAGTTGTGGCGTCGTTCTTGTCGTACCTGCACCAGACTTCAAAGTGGATGCCCCCACCACCTGGCGAATCAGGGCCGCCCTGGCGTGAACATGCTTCCAGCAGCAGCCTCTGTACAGGCTCCCCGGAGGAGGCCACCAGCACGTGCATCTGCGTGTCGCGGAACACGGGATCCGGCACACACAGGGTCGTGGAGGTGCGGAATGCGCACATGGACAGGCCTGTGCAGTGATGGGAGGGGCCCAGGGAAGGAACATCAAACACATCAGACAGCTCTCAGAATGTGTGTCATGATCACGGAGCATTACCAATGTCATAGGCAATATTATCACATCACGCGAACACTATTTCCTACCCTTCTAATTTATAAGCGTAATTAAATTATAAAATAACTACCTTTTCTTACACTTCTGGCAGCACTTGTAGTTGTCACTACTGTCATGACCATCTATTAAAACATGAGACATCGTCATTTTTATTACTAACAGCGATTGTATTAACATTGGGGAATTATCCGTCAGATTTGTTTTGGTGAACTATGGTAATATTTTTCTAACATGCATAGTGCAAATTGTACTGGGCTGTTAATTCCTTCCACAAATATTTGCCATAATCAGAATCATAACTCAATAACATCATCATTGGCCACAATTCATCCATCCATTTTCTAAACCGCTTGTCCTGGTGAGGGTCGCGGTGACAGTAGTCCAAGGAGAGTGGACCAGACATCCCTTTCCTCAGCAATAGATTCCAGCTCTTCCTGGGGGAAATGGTAAAAACCTGTTCTACTTATTACATATGTGCACTGTCAAAAAGTACCCATAGCGTAAACAGCTACACCTGAGCTACTAAGCATTGATATTGCATTGTCCTGAGCTGACTGCCTTTTGGCATCATCTGGCTGACACTGACAATCAGGCTCAAAAGAAAGCCATGTTTGGTGTATACCAATCAGTTTGAAGGACAATGCATATGTTGATTGCTTCGAAAAGCTGCTCTCTCGGGACAGCCGCGTCGATGGCTCTCTCTCCTCGGCTGTCCCGAGAGAGCAGCTTTTCGAAGCAATCATCATGCAGCGAGCCGTGAAAAACCTACATCATTACAATGCATATGTTATCAAAGCTTCCTGTTTGCATATTTTGCCACAAGTATGTGTGGCTTTTGCAAAACTAGACACATTGTGAAATGTATCTATTTTGGTGTTTTAAGATCTTAACACCTGCATAATTGCCAGAAATGGTAAAAACCTGTTCTACTTATTACAGTATATACATAGTCTATAGCCTAAACAGTATATAATACAGTCTGTAGTATATACATACAGTCTAATCAATAGTTTAGTCATACTGTTTATAGTGTATATAAGCAGTCAACAGCATATACAGTCTTTAGCGTACATATACTATTTACAGAATATACAGTTTATACATACAGTTTATAGCGCATACATACAGTTTATAGCGCATACATACAATCTATAGGCTATACAGTCTATACATACGGCTACAGTCTATACATAGTCTATAGTGTAGTAATGCGTCGCATTATGGGTGTGGCCCTTCCTTGCACCCAGTGTCTTCAAAGCTGGCTCCTGCCCCTGTTCCATATGATCACCTACACATTCGCGGCTCTAAAGAGCTTGATTCCGACATCAGTTCCTTGTAACCCCAACCTTCTGGCCATTTGCTGTGAGCTGATGATACTTCGATGCCCTCATTACATCCATCGGGGCGCTGGCAACAAAAAGCCCATTAACCTGCCTACAACTGATTTCCCGACCCACATCTCCGTATTAAGCACTACAAATCAGCTACCGAGGAAATAACAAGTTCGACCGTTTGCAGCTCGACGTTGCTTTGTTAAAATAACACTGGTCGGCATCCCTCTTCTAGCATGCACATTGTCTACAACTGAAACCCACTTTGCTCTGCTCAATGTGTGCTCTTTCAACACTGTAAAGGCCCTACTCATCGCTGAGCTGACCTCGGACAACAATATGGACCTACTTTGCCGAACAGAGACCTGGCACCATCAAGATAATTTTCTCACTGTGAATCAGGCTCTACCGCGAGACTTTGCATTCCATCAGAAGGCTCGTTCCCATGGCCGTGGTGGCAGCCATGCAGTTCTCTACCATGTGCCTGCTGACATCTGACCGATTCTGTCGCTGACCTTTAATTCAATCGAGCATATGCCTCTGGATTGGAGGATGGCTTAACCTGTGACTTTGGTGCTGCTTTACCACCCATCTGGAGCCTCAAATTATTTTGTCAAATGAACTGTCTGAGCGGCTTTCTAAGATGTGCTCCAGTTCTGAAAGGATCCTGATTCTTGGCGATTTAAACCTACATGTTGACTCTCTAAAGAGCCCTCTTGCAAGGGGATCTCATGACCACTCTTAACACATTTCGCTTTACTGAACAACTGACATCTGCCACTCACAGATGTGGTAATACTCTCAACTTGGTTTGCTCATAGGTTATATCGGTAACCAACCTGTCCGTCACTGATCCAGATCTGTCTGATCACACGGTGTGGTTTGATCTTCAAGTACCGCTTCCCAATTTCCATCACTAAGCACCAAATCCAATTTCAAAACCTTAACACCCTCAGTCCAGACACATTTATTGCAGCAATCAACAGTTCCATCACTTTCCGCTTCAGCTCCCTCTGCCTCTGATGCGATAGCAGAACATTATAACAACGTGCTATCAAGCATATGGGATGGCTTAGCCCCATTAAAACCAGGCTATGTCTCAGACAGGAAACCATCCCCCTGGTATTCTGCTGAACTCCGAGATCTCAAAGCGAATCTATGTGGAGGCGAACGGACTTCGAGAAAATCTGGCCTCACAGTTCATGCTCAAATCTTTAAGGAACAGCTCATCCACTACCAGAAGGCACTTCACTGTGCACGTACCAATCATTTTCCAGCATTCTGGCTGATACCTGTGACAGGCCCAAGATTATTTTCTCGACCATTAATCGGGTCCTTTGTCCTACCAGTTGCTCACCCTCACCTCCCTTCCCTAATAAAGATCAGGCGAATCTGTTGATTCAGTTTTTCTCTTAAAAAAAAAAACTGAAGCCCATCGTATCTCTACCCATCCTCAATCACCAACCAAAACCTCAATAAATGTTCCTTCAGCTTCCTTGACATTAAACTCCTGGAATTTTCTGAAATAACGAAATCGGATGTCTCTTCTTTGCCCGGCGATGGACTGGCATCCCGTCGTCGGGTGTATTCCTGCCTTACGCCCTGTGTTTCCGGGATAGGCTCCGGCTCACCGTGACCCTATATAAGATTAAGCGGTTTCAGATAATGAGATGAGAGAGATGAGAGATGTCTCTTCTTTAGTTACCAGATCTCAGCCCACAAACTGCTCCCTGGATCCCTTCCCATTCAAAATAATCCGGGCAAATTTTACTTTGCTCAAGCATCATTCACCCACCATTCAAATGTGCCGCAGTTACCCCATTACTTAAAAAAACCTGGCCTCAAAGGCAACATTCCTGATCATTATTGCTCCATCTCAAATCAACCATTCTTCTCTAAGGTCCTTAAACGCGCAGTAGCCACGCAACTCCAGAAACATGTTCTCAGCAATAACCTCCTCGATCCTTTCCAATTTTGGTTCAAATTCAGCCATGGTAATGAAGCTACTCTGGTCAAAGCAGTTAATGACCTACTTGTCACTGCTGATGAAGGCTTGCCAAGAATTTTTGTCCTCCTGGACCTGAGCGTTGCCTTTGATACGACTGACCACCCGAACTTACTTGAGCGATTGGAAGGTATAGGGGTCTCTGGCTGTGCCCTGTATTGACTGTGCTCCTACCTCTCCAAACGGAAGCAATTCGTCAGCTTCAGAGGCCAAAACTCAGAGATCCATCCTGTTTTGTCTGGAGTTCCTTATGGTTCAGTTCTCAGTCAACTCCTCTTCAGCATCTACAAACAAGCACTTGGCCATATTCTGCACAGCCTCAATCTCAGCTACCATAGCTATGTCGACGACATCCAATTATATATCCACGCAAAGCCATCCATCAATGTGTCTGGTCTTTGCATGTCGTACTCACTGTTAACTGTGCAGGCCTGGTTTAATAAAAATTTCCTAAAACTAAATGGCGACAAAACAGAAGTTTTGCTTGTCGAAACCCCGCACTAATTGTCTAAGGCTGAACCTATCCAATTGATGCTTGATGACCAGACCACTGAAGTTGCTAAGGCAGTCCAGAGGCTAGGTGTGACTCTTAATTCCTCACTCAGTTTCAAGACACACATCAACAATGTGACAAAATATAGCCAAACTGCACAACATCTTGTCACCCTCTGATGCTGAGAACCTATTACACATCTTCATCTCCTCACGAATAGATTATTGCAATGCACTGCTCCCTGGCCTTCCTACCTACCTAATCAATTGTCTCCAAACTGTGCAGAATGCAGCTGATAGAGTCTTCACTTGCACTCATCCACGATCACATATCTCCAGTACTGATGTCTCTCCACTGGTTACCAGTTAAATACAGGATTGATTTTAAGATCCTCCTCCTCACCTACAAGGCTCTCACTGGCACTGCTCCGACACACATCCGTGACCTACTTTAGGCACCCTCCTCAATGCGACCACTTCGATCCTCCAATACAGGCTTGCTGCATATGCCCAGATCACACCTCCATTCGATGGGTGACAGCCTTCTCGCGCACTGCTCCCAGACTCTGGAATGCCCTTCCATTAGAGATTTGGTCAGCTGAGTCCCTGGGCATCTTTAAATGTCGTCTCAAGACTCACTTGTTCCATAAGGCTTTCAAGTCCTCTGGCTATGACTGTTAATGCGGTTCGCTGTTGTCATGACGGGATGATGGCTCGCCAACTTGCGCCTGCTCGGTAACATTTATTCCTCATTTGTTGATTTTTTTTTATGTCCTTCTATATTTTATTGCTACTATTTGATTTTCAGTTGAACTGTCCTGATGTTGTTTACGTGCCGTTCTCTCCACAGCTCAGATTTGTGTATAAAAAAAACCCCAAAAAACGTTATTGTTGCCGATTTGCTGTTTTGATGTCGTTGTTGCTGACATGCCATTCTCCCTGCAGCTTTGTGCAGAGCTTTGTAACCTTCAGGTGAAAAGCGTTCTAGAAGTGCAATTATTATTATTACATATTTATTATTACAGCAGAGAGTACTCAGCTAGCTTGCTCTAAATGAGGGATTCTTGCGAGACAATAAATGTCTGAAACGACCAACGTGACGTTGCTTGGAACATGTTCGTGGACAGCCACGTGGCAACAAACATTCACAGAATGTATATGCAGAGAAGCTTGTGTTATTGTTCTGTTGTTAACAGTAAGTATCAGACAACGTGATGAGCAAGTGTATTGAGGCATGTGGGAAAGAGCATATATTTCAACAGTTAGGCTCTAGAGAGTTTGATAAGTCACAATGGTTCTTTCAGAGGCTGTGATGCAGTTAAAATAATTTGGTTCTTTGTATGCACAGGCATATGTTGTACAGTGATATACATTGCTGTAATGTTGTTCATTATGTTTTTTCTTGTTTATTTACGGTTTTACCAATTCAACTATAACTGCAAGATTGCAATGTATGCACAGTTTTGAAACAAAGTGGAGTTGGACATCTTATCCTATCTCTGCGTTTGTTCATGAGGTAGCATTGCTTAACTCCATCTTTAGCCCTGCAACGCCCTGCTTGGCGAGCAAAGAATATTGATCAAGTTTTAGTCCCATGCATGTTTGATTGCTGTCATGGCTAGAGTGCAGCACCTGGCTCATCTGCGTTGGGCTGTGCGGGGAAGTGGTACTGCACATAGCAGTCAGCCTCGCCCCACACTCCGGACTGCAGTGGCACCAGACCCCGCAAGGAGCCTACATGCACCTCGAATACGTGCTCCTCCCGCAGACTATGCGGCTCCAGCACTCGCGATGGTACCTGGATGCGATATTCACAATAATAATGGGGATTAAGGGAAGGTGCAGCGGTGTAGCTAATTAAGCGTGCAGGCAGTGCAATTGCACCGGGACCCAAGGGGCAGTTGCAAAGACTGAAGTAATTGGAGAGAGAGCTCCATGTCAATGAAGCACACTACACCTTCGGGAAGGTTGCAAGTCTGCTACCAATCACTCATGTCCGAGTCAAACAGGACCATAGCTGATTTCCAGCTAGAGAGATTTAATCATTGTTTTGTAATAACACGATTGTATTCTCTTCAATTCCCAATATACACCAGTGCTGGATCACACTGAACAGATAGTTAGGTAGATGTTCATTATTATAACAAAAAGTAACGGTGAGCTTGTAAGCTCTGATGCAGGATTCCTCCTACATAACAGAACCCACAACTTACTACCAACTCCTGGCCAGATCCAAGTCAATTTTAAAGAATTCTAGTGTAAAATGTTGTGACTGAATAAAAATACAACATACAGTACATAAAAGCGAATTTCTGCAGTTAAACATTTGGCATCACTGACGCACTTCAAATCGTTCAAGAATATTTATTATTTTTGTACATTTAAAAGCTAAGAGTCAATAGTTTATGAAAAGCTATGTATTCTACATGTAACCATACCGCAAAGAAATCTGGAGTCCCGACTAAAACGAAAAACCCTGCATCACGCAAAGTAATCAAATCTTGTGGGGAATGAGTTGTTACACTGCTACTCTAAACACATGAATTAGCACTGCAGCTTACATGCGAAGAAGGCTGTGCAGCTGAGTCACCCATCGAATGAGCGGTACTATGGAACGTGGGCACGGTCGCGCCCTCCTCCCCCTTCAGCCGCTGCAGCGCTAACACCTGATTAGGCGAGCCCATCGCGAGTAGCGCTTGGATCTCGCCCACGCGACTCCCTGAAAAGACGTCCACCACGGGAATGTATCCATCCACGGCCACCACCGGGTACTGCGCCTCCAGCAGCAGACGCGACACATTTGGGTCTCTGAGAAAATCGAACATAACAGCAAAATTCGTTCAACAAAAGAGTCATTCACCATGGAAACAGAATTCTTATTTGTATGCATGTACAGCCTATTTTTTAATCCCCTGCCAAAAGAGGAATCTCTCAGGTCATGTGGATCATGAGGATTAGTTGATTGGGTCATGATGGGTGTTTAATCGTACTTTACCATGTTGGTCAGTATGGATTCGTTAAGTGAAGGAATACAAAAGTAGAAGCACAGCAGTGAAATATATTTAAACAATGGATTTTACTGCAATGCCCTCTCTGTTGTCCACCATGTAACCCATCAAACTCTATGACATTGTGCATCATGGACAACTCTTCAAGCACTATCCAGGCTCAACCCTGCTTTGCTTCCAACATCTGACATGATTGGGCACATAACATACAACGTGCATTAAGTATGAGCTGAGCATGGTGTCAAGGATTTTATCACAGGGTTAAACTTACAGTAGATGGCTATGACCAGTACATTGCAGTACTGCAAGTATGTTTGTGAAGGGACACAAGCAAACATCTTTAAGCAGGACTCTTTAAAAAAAAACAGGTCATCATACTCGGCAACGATACTTTGTTCAATATCGAACCTGAAAGACGTGTGGAAGTTATGAAGTGGAAGTTTGGCAAGACCAATTAGCTGGTCTGGTCTGCCTCCGGCCTCTTTGTTCCATGCCTCAATCACCATCACATTGTTGTTCATCCTCTTTAGCAGCTGAGGGGTCACCTGAACAGGTAATACCTACAGGAAGACATTATCTTACACAATCATGTAAACACCCTGCCGAAATTTTGCAAAAAATCCTTTTTAGCCACTACAAATTTTCAGAATTGCATGCACTCACACATTTTTACACAGAAATTAATTTTTACAAGGTCACAAACAAGATTCTTAAATTACTAATTAAACTAGTGTGTGCTTGTGGTCATATGACGTGATATCAGTATTATGCAATCACAGTGTCCCGACAACATTTGTAAATGCGATCCTCATTCTGTACCTTTAGCTTGCTCTCACGTAGCTGATACGCATTTCTTTTACAAGCACTACAATCACTACCTCTTGTTTAGCACCTTCATAAGACTATTCTGCACTTGTTTACATCTTGGGGAGGTATATCTCTCTACATATATCAGTAGGCTACTTCAAGTGCCCCTGCAAGTCAAATGTGGCATGTGGCCTGCAGCCAGCCCGTTAAAAAACCTCTCTCTTGAATAAAGGGTCAGGCCAAATGCACAAACCTGGGAGAAGTTAAAAAGAGGATTGGCGCTGCTCCAGCACACGGCGGAGCGAGTCACCTCCTGGCTGCTGAACATCTTGCACACGAGGTATGCACTACTGGGTTCCTGCTGGATGCTGCCCCCAGATAGCTGTGATGATGGGCTGTACAGCCCCTTCCCTTCAGCCACTAGGAGCACGGCATGCAACAACAGAGGCGGCACAGGCCTCTGGATATCTTCTGATTCTTCTTCGTAGGCGCGTTCATTGTTGTTGTTGTTGCTGCTCCTGCCACCTGGCCATGTGGGATTTATTGAGGAGTCAAACTCTGCCAGTAGGCTTCGCACTGGCCCACCTGCTTCGAGGCGTTTTGCCACCGGTACTGCAAACATGAAACAAAAACAGAAAATTAACAATTTAAAGTTATCCGGTGCCTTTCTGTGTGGAGTTTGCATGCTCTCCCCGTGTCCGCGTGGGTTTTCGCCGGGTACTCCGGTTTCCTCCCACAGTCCAAAAGCATGCTCCTGGATAGGTTGATTGGCTCGCAGACTAAAATTGTCCCGCAATGCCCGGCGATGGACCGGCGTCCCGTCGTCGGGTGTATTCCTGCCTTACGCTCTATGTTTCCGGGATAGGCTCCGGCTTCACCGTGACCCTATATAGGATTAAGCAGTTTCAGATAATGAGATGAGAAGTTATTCTAAGCACAATGCAATCCATAAAGACTCTCGATGTAGATACACACCTAGGCCATGTATGCTGGGGCTTGTGGATATGAGGTTGAAGTGATGTTAATAGAAAACAAGTTTTAAATTGCTCTATAAGGGCCTCTATCACAGCATTGTAAGAAATGCCAGTGTTATCACCAGTACCACCAAAACATGTTCAAATGTAATTTTAAAATATATTTCATAACAAAGCTTCAGGCTCATGTCTGCCAGCATGGGACACACTCAGAATAGGTAAGCAACTACAAGAGATATTTGTCGACTATGTTGCATCTTCTTTACACAGAAATTATATCCCAAGTAGAGTACTCTGGACATATGCATAATCACTGATTGCAACCGAAGTGTAAGCTAGGGCTGCTCATGTATAAACGATGATGTGCAATGGAACATTGAAACTGACCCTGGTGAGGCTGAGCAGGATGAACGTTGTGGCTAGGACTGGACACGGTGTAAGCCGTATGCTTGTTCCCTCTGGACGGTTTGCTAACCGACTGAGCGAAGTCCTTGGTGTCTGCGGCCAGCTCAACAGATACCTACAGCACACCCACCAAACAGAAGGCTTTTCAGAAGTATGACCTTCGTGACAATGAGTGTCGCAGCAAAGCAAAGTGTTGCAAAAAATCATGGTTGTAAAATTAAAAGTGGATTATCTTCAACAATTACTTCATGTTTCCTTTTAAGAATTAAAAGAGTGAGTTACACATATGTCTGACATGCATGTACTATGACTTAAATGCCCCACAACCTTACCTTTAGGGGGCCAAGGTTCAACTTAGCCCCATCCTCACTGGGAATGGATTCCACCTTCAGGGCAGAGCTCACACTCAGCCGCTCCGACTGCATGACAGCACGCAGTGGCAGTTGTGCTGTGCCTATCAGGGCAGCCTGCCAAACACACCGCGGGCACACCCACGAGACATAATAATCACCCATTAACGTTTAAGAATAACTACAAAACCCATCTGTCGCCAGAAAGTTGAGGGCACACAGCACTTTGCATAATCAAATGCCATCACAAAGTCAAGCATATATTATCGTGACCGTTGAATTGATATCGTTTCACATTTATATTCAACAAAATAAAGAGTATGTGGACATCAGCAGTCACTGCACATATGTATACACAACAACGTAATAGCGTACAGTCAGAATAATTCTTGTGGTTTAATGTTATTGCCTGGGGCTCATAAAGAGATGTATGCCTAGACCTGCACTGGGAGACAGGAAGATTACCACATGGATTAGACAGCATATGAAATCAGAGACATATTGACTGCAACAGATGATCATCAGAACACCAGACGAATGTAGAAGTGGCAGTTGGCAGTCACTGTGGTAAAAACAATGAGGGGACATTCCCTATGGAGACGAAGCTATGAATTCGGCTCACACGTAGGTGCTCGAAGGATTGCCGTGTGCTGACGACGCATCCGGAGTAACAATGTTACTGCTGTGCCGATTCCGTCGGTCGCATCCCCACCTTTCTCTGTGTGGCAGGGCGCGCGTACACTCTGAAGAACAGCTCAATGTTCCACCAGTGGCACAGCATCTCCCCACCAAAGAACACGGGGAAAACAGAGCGCTGCTGGAACTTCACAGCTGCCCCACGCGAAGACAGCAGCAGAGACAGCGCAGTCAGCACTACGACAATACATCGCACAAACACATCATGATCTTCACGTGGAGGGGTACACTTCATGTTTTTACTTTGGCACCACATTGTAGCATTTAGTTTAACTCTAACTCAATACGAGATTCCCACAAAGCCGTACACTTTCTACATTTTCATTTCTGCACCACATTCTAGCATTTAAATTCAGAGCATTTTGCATTTGTTCCCAATATAAAACACGTGCTCATGATGTGTCTGAAATTTACATCCATGACCAATCATTTATGATTAGGCAGCTACTTCATTTTTAAATAACTCAAACTACAGAGTTTAACATTCTTTTGTAGATGACATCAAAGTATGTAAGACATTATCTAATGGTGTAAATGGAAAAATACAATCACCTTTGCGATTAACACAGAAAAACGCCCCTATAAAGGGTACAGGAGAGGGTAGGGAGAATTACGAACCCATATTCGCAGGCCAAACATTACAATTATTATTATTATTCGGCAGACACCCTTATTCAGGGCGACTTACATCATTACAGAGGTGCAAGGAAACCACAGAAGTGGGGGGAAGGAAGTCATGCAGTCAGCCAGTGTCAACAGCTGCCAAACATTGTGTCCTCTATATTATGTTATCGGCCAATTGATAAACGAGTATATAGTATTAGCTGTGGTAGGAAACCGGAGAACCCAGAGGATACCCACGTAGAACAGGAGACCACACAAACTCCACAAACAAAGGCACAATAGTAGGATATCGAACTGCATCAGGTTGGACATTCTTTCTGTGAGGCGCAGATGTTACTACTGCGCCACCCAATGTCATTACAGTGAGAGTTACTACAAGGAACATAACTTGAGCATATATTGTATTGTAATGCAATATTAGTGACGAATGTGGGTGGGATTTTTGTATTTTTTTTCACTGTGAAAGCTATAACTACAACTTCTGAGAAATTCCACTGATGTATTATTGCTTTGGTTACTAGAATATAAGTTTGTCATACAATGTGCATATCATTTGCAAAAATGGATAAACAATTTCCAAACAATAGACTAAAATATATATTTTTATAAACAGCATTTAATAGCCCTGTAATTGCCAATGTAGAGTGCATTATTAATACACTGCTGGATTGCTTGAAGGGGAAGAGGCCCAGGACTGGTTCAGACATCACTCACCACTCATGATAGCTGTGGCTATGAATACATGTCAGAATCACAGGATAGTGCACTAACATCTGTGCCACTGCTCAACTCGAGATATGCTCTGTGATGATGATAATAAAGGTATGAAAGACGTTTGCTTACCGCCTCCAATGATTTTGCTGGATGCAACACGAGTAACCTCCGTCATCAGAGCCACCTGCCCTAAAGCATCCTTCACGTTTGTTGGTACTGGAAACTGGTACTCCACAAAATATGTGCTTCAAAGGGCAGAGCATAACAATAAAATAACTCTGTTTTCTTAATCAAATATCGTACATGAAAATAAATTAATAACATAATTCTTCGTAAATCAGCAAACTATTGGTTCATAATCATTAATAATTTACAGCCTTTTGCACGCAATAATTGTAAAAATAAAAACATTGAACAAACCATTTTTTTTCAGAGGCAAGGCGTGGGCGGAGCGGC
Source organism: Mordacia mordax (assembly GCA_036362905.1). NCBI lineage: Eukaryota > Metazoa > Chordata > Hyperoartia > Petromyzontiformes > Petromyzontidae > Mordacia > Mordacia mordax. The sequence goes on from JAZEWT010000011.1 coordinate 1,961,263, forward strand.
TTCGCGGAGCTGTGGGCAGTAGCGTGGCGTGAGGGTGATGCCGCTTCTCCAGGGGGCAGATGCAGCGCTTCGACGACAACGCGAGCCAGGTGCACGCGTCCCAGCAGCGCTAGTCTGCCCGCATCCAGATCCAAACCCAGCTGCTGTGACGGCCGCTGGGCACCGTCAGGCCTGCATGCACAAGCATTGACCAGTGGTGGAAGTATGCAACCTCATCAGGCCCTTTACAGCTCGTTGAGCATTGTGTCACCATGTTAGCATCAACTGATAGTGTTAATGAACGACTTGTCCGATGTTGTTTTTATCAATACCAATTGTAACTTGAATGAATTAACCCTCCTAGCGTAATCCATTATAATGAATGTAGTTAGAGATTAACTGTGGTGGTGAGTGCCATTTTTAAATATGGGTCAAATTTATGTGTTTGTAAAAAACTTAAAAGATTACTGCTATTTATTATTATATAGTTGTTGCATTGGTTATTTTGAGCACTTGTTGTATAGCAGGAATCCTGGATCACTGGGTATTTTCTGCTGTAATAAGAAACATGTATCATCTTCGGATGTGTAAAAGTTCCACCCACGTCGACTGCCGGAGTGGTGAGGGGCGACTGGGCTCTGGGGGTGGTACAGCCTTGTCTGTGTTGCCCTGTGGAGCTCTACCACCCGGACGACATGATCTGGTCTCTTCTCCGGACTGTGCTTCACTTCGGTTGCCTCTCGATTCCTGTTATAACCACAGCCCAAGTGATGATTAAAATATCAATCTTAATTTATTTTCCTGCCGAAGTCATGACGTGCATCATGTCATGACTGAGGTAGATCAAAATGTGCTAAATCATATTTAGAACTTAGTTCAAGGAAGCAAAGCTGGCAAGTGCCTGGTGAATATTTGAAAGGAGTATATGGAGGCTTGCCAATTGTTGACAAAAGAGCACATGTTGGCCAAGAGATAATGATGATGTGTCTTCCCTTCTACTAGATCCTACGGCTGTTCCAAAGTAACAACCAATTCGCCAATCCTCTGGGTGATACTCCAACAGCTGTCTCCGTTATCTGCCTTCCTCCATCTTGCACATCCCCTACCTGTCCCAACTTCCTCTTCCTCATTTAATCTATAACACATTACTTAGAAAATGAAATTCTCAACTTCTAAATAGCTTACCCTATTCAGCTATAAAATCTCTGGCTTTCTCCATAGCAAACTATACGAATGTCTGTGTGTAAGAGCCTTACCAGCTCCCTGTAGAAGAGATCTTCGAGGAGGCTCTGGTCATGCAGTGGCCCATTGGTGTCACTCTCATCCATGGGACCTCCACGCTCTGACAGTGGTGTGTCTGGCATTGAACCCATCCCATCCCAGTAACCCAGTGCTGAGAGGTCACCCACGTCTGAGCTGCAGGGCAGAACAACACCAAGCTCATCACATTCCAGCCACACCATGGTTACAGCTCAGCCTGGTGTGAATGTATGAGCAGTGACATACCAAAGATGGAAAGGGTCCAGCTGCATGGAATAAAATGGGGCCCAATTGTCAAATTTTCCTCCCCTTTGCAGCCTAGCGACTGGGTCCCTTGGACCTGTGGGCCCCCACTCAGTTGCACTGCCTGCACACACAGTAGCTATGCCACCGTAGGTCACATAGCATCTCTAATGCTTTGATTGATGGGCCTTTTAAGCAACCAGATTTTCATTTAGGATCTGAATGTGTGAAGTAGAGTCTTGTGTCATGTTCGAGCACTGAACCAGCATTGCTAATATTCTACGTTTTAAATATGGGTTTTGGTTGACTATAATTAAATCAGGTTATCAACTGTACTTAAACGATGGTTTCAGCATGACAACTACAGAAAACTGTCACTTTAGCTTATTCCTGCTATGAGGACTAAACAGTGTTGATGTTATTAGGTGATGAATACTCCAGAAATGCAATCATTATTATTATTATTATTATACGATAAATGTTACATTAAACAATATCCCAATATATGTATTATAAAAACTGATAAATTAGCATTTTTAATTATAGTTGAAAGTCTGATAATTTTTTACTCGTTGCTCTGCAGCTATGTGTCTATTAAAAAAAGCATGTCATTGTTTTAGATTTTCCGTTCTAGTGCTGTTGTTGTTGGCGTGCCGTTCTATCCGCAGCTGTGTAGCACTTTGTGACCCTCGGGTGAAAAGCGCTCTATAAATGCAATTATTATTATTGGGCGGCACAGTGGCCAATTGGTAGCGCTGTCGCCTTACAGCAAGGTCCCGGGTTCGAATCTCGGCTCGGGTGCTTTCTGTGTGGAGTTTGCATGTTCTCCCCTTGTCCGCGTGGATTTTTGCGAGGCACTCCGGTTTTCTCCCACAGTCCAAAAAACATGCTGCTGCATAGGTTAATTGGCTTAAAGACTAAATTTCCCGCAGTGCCCGGTGATGGACTGGCATCCCATCGTGGGTATATCCCTGCCTTGCGCCCTGTGTCTGCCGGGATAGGCTCCGGCTCACCGTGACCCTGTAGAGGATTAAGTGGTTTCTGACAATGAGATGAGATTATATTATTGCCACACAACACCCACTGTATAGTATGATAAAAAGTACGCAATTTAGTACATAAAACAGGTGAGTTAGTAAGGAGCTTCAAAAGTAGTCGTGATGTCAATGTCTAGAACACAAGTTGAGGTGACACTGCTTATTGTGAGAATTGTATGTTTGTAGAATTGAAATATATTTTTATGACACCAATAATACAACTGTAATATTATGGTGGAAAAAACAAAAAACCCTCTAACATGGGATTTAAAAAAAAAACATATATACGTGTGACGGTGAATGAATTGTAAATTTAATTTGACATTCGCTGAACTTTCTCTCCAGGGGCCTCGGGTCACCTTCCAAGGAGCAGCTCCATGGCTCGCATTTCCGTGTCTGTGACCGGATCACTACGGAACTCCAAGTTAGCTCCAACTACAGCATTATGGCAGAGAAGTCCGAGAGAAGGAGGTGGTGAGCCTCTCCCACTGGGTGCTTGAAAGTCATCGGCGTTCAGCAGGTTCTGGAGCAGCTTCACTGACGGGGTAGGGGACGGCCTGTTGTCACATGCACACACAACAGTGTTAATGCTTCACGACGATTTAACTACTTTGTAATAAACTGGGCAATAAGGTAAACTCTGATGTTGGTATTTAAAAGTTTAAAAGAAGCAAGCAATAATTTATTAATCGAGTCGTTTGGTTCACTACACAATAGTTAACCAAAGTGATGTTGTGATTAATCTTCAACACTATTGCATCTTTACCAAGAAATGGCCGTGTGTGAAAACCCCTCATTAGGTACTGCGTTCATAGTGGAATGTGGAGGGTTAACGTGCATGGACGACAGCACCATAGCATCCCTTAAACGCCTGCCCCGGTCCAGAAGCACTGAAACAAAAAGCACAAAACAAGGGTGAGTTTACTGGTGCTATTACTATCCATGACTCATGGTGAATGCAAAGTCAAGGCACTGTATAAATGCAAGAATTACTATTATTATTATCTGGAAATTCGACTCAATCCAGGAAAATTTTTCAACCGACCAGGCTACACTTTTCTGGGTTTTGAAAGTCACGAAGAGATTTAAATGTTAGGAAGTTAAATTAGATGGCCTTATTGTCAATTTGCTTTAGTATACTTCACAGTAAACAATGACTGTGAACATGTACTGCTAGCTATATGCAGTGAGCCTATGAATAAACGCTTAATGTAAAGACAATGTACATGCAGTCCTTTTCCTCAGTACACTTTCAGATAAGGGCCTTCCCACACCATGCCGATCACATTTGACCATGCTAGTCATTGCACGTTGGTAAAAGTGGAGAGCAGAGATGTGGGATCATTGCACAGTATAATAATGGATTTTGCTGCACTGCCCTCCGTTACCCACAATGTACACCTATAGCAGCTTATAAAGTTCATTTTATCCATGGTCACCCATCGAAGCCCTATGAAGCATGAAGTCTGCTTATCATCTGAGCTCTGATGAGATAGGGGTCACACCCGTTGATTTGGTCATTATCGTAAATGATCTGTCTATGAATACTGTTGCTCTGTGAAGCATGAAATCTGCTTATCATCTGAGCTCTGATGAGATAGGGGTCGCACCGGTTGATTTGGTCATTATCGTAAATTATCTATGATTATTGTTGTTACCAGAGATAACGTCTGCTGTGGTCTGGGCCCCACCAAACTCTTGTGCCTGTTGATCCTGCCAGTCACCAGGTTGTTCATTCGGTATGGCTGAAGAAGGTTGCTCTTTATTGGGTGGTACAAGGAGAACACGGTGCGACATATGCTCCATAATGAAAGCGTCATTTCCCGTGGTGGCTCTGTGATCAGTCTGGAAGTACAGGTGGTCCTTTCCTCTGCAAATGATATAATGCATGAATAATTATGATACAGTTGCACTCAAAAGCAAGCACAAGTACGAGATGATAATAATCTCATCTCATCTCATTGTCTGAAACCGCTTAGTCCTATACAGGGTCACGGTGAAGCCGGAGCCTATCCCGGCAGACACAGGGCGCAAGGCAAGGATATACCGACGATGGGACGCCAGTCCATCGCCGAGATGATAATAATAATAATTGAAATTATAGAGTGCTTTTCACCAAATTCAATTTACTCCACTTGACACATTTTCATTAAATACTGATTAGTTGTTATAAACAAAGGCATCACATTATCACAATCATAAGCCATGTTTTATCTATTGCTGGCTAGAAGCCGTGTTTTATCTATTGCTGGCTAAAAGCCTCCACATATGGGCCTATGGTACCGCGATGTTTCTCACTCCTGCACATGAGCCAATCTTAACACTCATCTTTGCAACAGCTGCCCTCTCAGGCCAGCTCCTTACTTTGACTGCTGTACTTAATCCCAGTCTGCATCGGTCATTATGCCATCTACCGATGTCACTCTTAAATACGCCATACTTTTAAGTATGACGTTTCTAATTTATGTTTGTTTTTTGCTCCATGTGATTTTCTGTAATTCCAAGCATGGATATCTGCAGATTTTACATAACTCAAACATAATCGAATCTGACGTGATTTTATAAATGCATCATGTGGGAAAGTATTCACTTTAATAATAAAAAAAATTACGCATCGTTGCATGACTAATTACTACTGTGATGCAAAGAGTGGTCCATTCTTAGGTCACTAAATGCAATGCTTCAGCACTTTACCTGGGAGTGTTTGGCAGGCTACCTCTCATGGACTCATGTCCACTGCTGGATTGCAATGAGAGCCTGCAAGTTGATGGAACCATCTCCATATTGGCTACACCACCCTCCACAGCAGTGTGCACCAAGGAGAGAGGAGCAGATGCTTCCCCGTGCCGGCCATTCATGCTCATGTCTGTTGTGGGCACCAAGCCACTGCCGTCAGACGTATCCGCCAGAGCTTCCAAAGCCAGAGAGACCTGCATAGTAAAAACGTTACTGAACAGCGGTTTCACATAATTTGGTCAATTAAACATTTAATATGTAAGTGCACATGTACAGCCCTTGTCAGTACACTGCTAATTGACAGCCTCCTCATGCCATGTGGGACATAGGAGCTGTTTGACAAGACTTTACCATGCTGGTCAATGCAAGTGAGTGACAGTGGAGAGAAGAGATGTGGGAGCATAAAAGTAGACTGCAACACATAGTTTTGCTGCACAACCCTCTAAATCCCAATATATAGCTTTGTAGGTCAATACGATTACAGTGAGGCTTTTCTGGGTAAACAGCTGAAATATTACAAAATAGTAACTTAGAGGTTCTCGAATGCCATTCATTCAACATAAACTTACAATTCGTTTTTTTTTCTTCTGATCATTACCATATGTAACATATATAGCACTTGCTGTAAAAGGGCAGTACACATACATATTTTCAGAGGAAAAAAACCCCGCATTACATCATTATTTAATTGACAACAAGGGAAAAGCTGCAGATAAAAAACCCCACATTATTAACAGAAAAAAGAAAGAGACCTGAAGTTCTCCGAGCTTATGCGATGTGGACGAGAGGATGGGAAAGGTGCCAGAGATGGGCTGCGTGGAAGATAGCCGCGAGATGTGGTTGATGTGGACGCGGCCGAGAGGAAGGTGCTCCAGCTTGGCCAGCACTTCCAGAACCAGAGTACCCATGTCTGGCAAGACCCCCGCGCAGCAGAAGAAAAATAATTTCAACGGTCAAGAGTGTAAATGAACCCACAGAATTTTTACTTGTTCGTTTACTCTTAAAACATCTGCTGTTCTAGTGGAAATATGCCATTTTCAAGCATTACCACTTAACAGCCAAAAGTAGATTTAAGCAAGATAAATACATCCTTTGAAAACAAAACACATCGCATTTTTTTGCGTATAGTGCAGAGCATGAATTGGAACCAAGAAGGTGTTTCAAAAAGAACACCACAAAACACCCTACCACTTTAAGTTCAAAGAACTTTAATTATTTGGCATCACAATTAGATTTATTGCTCCTTTTATCTCTATAATCGACCAGTTTGCATTGCCACTAATCTCAGACACAAATGTGTTTGCCATCTTAGAAATACCTGGCTGATGATATATCTGGTCAAAGACAATTATGGAAAACTTATTAAGTAACATATTTTGTTGTCAGTTCCTCCCTTCCATCAGATTGGGCCAGTTTTACACAACCATACCCAATCACTAGCTCAACCCACAAGAGTGGCTTAGCTCTTCTGACTTTGGCCCCACCTACTGCTCTTAAGCAACTCTTTTTTTGGTCTACTCCTTCTCCATTGCTGCCCATTAATCAGCTAGTGTTATCCTTTGTAGATATTTCAGCATGAGGCCAGACAATGTTTAAAGAGGGGGGAAATCTTGACTTTCACAGACGCTTTGGAAAACAGGAACAGTTCAGTTCAGTTTCAGTACCCGCTTACTCCTGTACAGGGTCGTGGGGGGCGGAGCCTATCCCAGTAGACATAGGGTGCAAGGCGGGGTTATACCCAGGATGTGACGCCAGTATACCTCAGGGCACTTTTTTTCGGGCGATTGACTCAGCAGGCCAATTACCCTAGGCAGCAGCGTTTCTTTAGACGGTGGAGGAAAACCGAAGTGCTTGGCGAACACCCACATGGATATGGGGAAAACACGCAAACTCCACATAGAAAGGCATTCGGGACGAGAACCGAACCCAGGTTTTTCTAGCTGTGAGGTCGCAGCGCTACTCTCTGTGCCACCTTGCCGCCCCAACACAGGAACTGTCCTGGACATATGCAGTCACTTGAAAGACTGCTTGTAGCATCTTACCAGAGGTCTCACCTGAGAGATAGGAGGAGAACTGCTTTGGTCCACAGCACACGGGAAACCGGGCAAAACTCTGCGGCGAGCGAGTACCCCCAGCCAGGCGGGGTCTGAAGATGGTTCCGCCTGAGCTCTCCCCCCACCAGCGTATACGCACAATCGGGGTGGGGACCGTGGAAGCCCGAGGACCTGCTCCACCAACCAACCACACCAGGCCACCCACCCTGATCCGCAAAAAACATCGTGGCTGCCCTTCCACCAGTGGAGGCAGGCTTGTCGCAGGAGTCACCTCGGTGGGCGCTGTGCCATGGGGAACAAAAAGCACTGTTCATGCTATGGATACTTTTTGCCAGTATACATACAGGTGTTAAGATCTTAACACCTTAACACCTGCATAATCGCCAGATACGGTAAAACCTGTTGTAATCTTAGCACTGTTCATGTTGTAAGTCCGGTAAAAATTTTGTGAAAAGTTAGTTCATGTCATTGGCTGTATCATGTTGCATTTGCAATCCGTTATGAATTTCGCCAGTCAGGTAAAAAGTAGTCACATACGCACAGCAGGTTTGTTGAAATGTGCATCAATTTAATGGATTAACACTAAAATGTATAATGGTCACAGCACAGTATTCGTTGGAATCGATGACAGTATTCGTTTGATGAGAGATTAGAGGAAACCAGAGGCGGGGGAAGGCAGACACTTAGTTAGCCGACGCCAACATTTGCCAGACAGTGTCGTATGTAATGGATTGGCCGATTATAGAAATGTGTGTTTGTTATAGGGGAAACTGGAGAACTCGGAGAAAACCCACGCAGAAAGTGACCATAAAGGAGCAAGTCCGGAAATTCCAGCCACTCTTATACTTAAGCTCTTATTACGAGGATGTTGTGTTAGCATTGCATGTCTTATCATTGTCATAGTATCGTCTCATCTCATTGTCAGAAACCGCTTAGTCCAATACAGGGTCACGGTGAACCGGAGCCTATCCCGGCAAACACAGGGCGCAAGGCAGGTATATACCCATGATAGGACGCCAGTCCATTCCCGGCACTGCGGGCAATTTAGTCTACAAGCTAATTAACCTATGCAGCGGCATGTTTTTTGGACTGTGGGAGGAAACCGGAGTGCCCGGCGAAAACCCACGCGGACACGGGGAGAGAACTCGCCAACTCCACACAGAAAGCAGCGCCCGAGCCGAGATTCAAACCCGGGACCTTCTTGCTGTGAGGCGACAGCACTACCCACTGGGCCACCGTGCGGCCCTTCATAGAATTGTATTAAATCCAATTGGTTTAGTAATTTGTCAACATACGTCATTCGCTTATACGACATATAAACATGCAAGAAGGTAAAGTTTTAAAACAGATAGGAACTGACAGCGGCAACACTTTCCTTACCGAGGGCCTAAAAGGACGTTCATATCATGTACCTTTAGGTTGGCCATACACTAGGTATTAAACTATTATACTAGGATTGTAGGTATTAACAGTGTGCCTAGAAACTACAATATACTGTACTTGAAAAAGCAACATAAATGAGCGGAGCTATACCGCTTATTAAATATATATAAATTAGGTTCTCTTTCGGGATAGCTGTGCAAAACAACCCTCCTGTCTGCTGCTTGACCACCGCTCAAAGAGGATATCTCGACAGCGCAGCTTTCACGAGCCAATTCTCCTACACTACATCGACCCATGGAAACCGACATCAAGTGAATACAGCAGCGACATTTCCAATCAGCATAAATTAAGTGCATCACAATTAACATCGACTGCAATGAAACACAGCAACCATGGCCAGTAACGCGAAGCAACAACGCAGTAAACCTTACACTTATTCGTGGTCGCTCTCGCAGACTTGCTAGCTCTCTTCGTCTTCATGCTTGACGTTTAAGCGCAGAGCCATATAACGATTCTTATGGCTCTGATAGCTGTCAACAGCGACGCAAAAATTCGATGCAATGGTTGGCTGTCAAAGATCCCTCGTTATAGTCTTCATAAACTGCACAGCCAAGTGCTTTTGGCGAGTAGCATCTACAAAAGCCAACACGGCGTGAGAGGGGGTGGGTAGCCAGCACCACAACGCAGCCGCCTTTGTCTCCCTAGTGACGACGTCTAGACGCGCAGCACCAGGTACGTCGCCCACTCTCACGCGCAGCTGCGATCACATTTCCCAGTGCACTCGCGCGCGGAGCCGGTGTTTACGTTGAGCACGTGGGCGCTGCCTGGGAGAATGGCGTGCGGGATCTGCGCGGCCCCTCTCCTCTCGGGGAGGCGGCGTGGAGCACAACCGTCGAGACTGGGGGTCAGGACTGGAGAAGAGAAGGACGGATGCGACACAGCACTTGGAGCTGAGTGGACTTGCTGAAGACTGGTACCAGTGGTGTCAGGATCGACCTCTGCGGAGGCTCGTGAAGGACGCTACGGGGAACTTGGAGGCAGCCGCCCTCCCAACAACAGAGGGCGGAGTAGCGACGCTCACAACAACGAGCGGATAAAACACAGCGCGGGCGGGGGGGCGCACCGGGTCTGTCCGCTCTACGGAATCCAAACCCGCTTGGCGCCTCGCTTCGCGCCTCACAGAGGCCGCGCCTTGCAGTCAGCCTCACAGCTCGCAGCAGCTGATTCGTGTATACAGTAGTTCACAATTCGAACCGTATTAAACGGCTGACATCGGAGTCTGGTTTACAGTCCACTAATTGGTTTATGTTATCGAAGCATATTATATATATTTAGATGCTATAATCTAGTACAGTTTTGGTGTTAGTTTTGTGGACGAGTGGACTCGTCTCGATAATAGTTGTACATTAGTCACGGCCTTTAAGAGTAGAATAATACAGATGTAAAATAACTCCTGGTCATAGTTAAGCGACCACACGTGTTATTGTTTGGGATTTTAAAAGTGTTGTGACTCTTTCTCTTTCCGCCGCAGGTCAAGCGACGTGTAAATTAATTTCAATTAGGTTATATTTTTTCTATTTAAAATTACTGACTTCCTTTCCGCAAGTGCAGTGCCGTGTTAGACTGATCTAATCACGAATCTGCTGCTCGTTAATCGCTCTCGCGCTACATCAGACACGAATACATTTCCCACATCATATAACATTGGCGGCCAACATCCTCTTACACGATTGGCTGGAGTAGTGACCGGTGACCGCAAGACACGGACGCGATTGGCTCAGGGGGTTCATTCTGACCAATCACTGCGCAGCGCCGCCCAAGCCGTGTGGGGAATGTAAACAGGCGGGACTGTGACGTACAGTGCGGTTACAGTGCGCGGGGGGAAGATGTCGTCTCTGCAGAAGAAGGTTCAGCTGAGCCGCCTCCCGCCCAGACCGCAGCTCCCCGGGAACGTCGCCTCAGCCTCCTCCAAGAGGTTGCTTTGCACGGGGCAGGCATCAAAAAAGGAAGCGATCCAATAATAACAACGCAGCCGACATGCTGCTAGATCTTCCC
>JAZEWT010000011.1:1972040-1993114 GCA_036362905.1 Mordacia mordax
GTGTGCTGCGCGAGTGGGATGTTGTGATGATGCGAAGATTTCAAAGTCCCCCCTCCCCCCCATCGTTAAGACGTTTTAAAGACATGGCACTGATGGGTTGTACGGAATTTCTGTAGCCCGCAGTGCATAGGAGCGGCGACGTCGGGAGAGCGCGGTCACTGAGCACATGAGCGACACTTTACAGTGTGTTTTGGTCGCGTAACGCGTAAAACTCGCCCGTCACACCTTCGTAAAATACCACTTAAACGATATTTGTAAGGCGAGCAAGATATTATTTCTGGGTTACGTCCCAACATTGGTAAACATCACAATTCTCACGGATTCGGCGTAATACTGACGTGCATGACAGTCGGTAATTTTATGATTGTCTCCATGCCTACGAGTATTTATTAAAATAATTGGCTTCCTTTCCGCAAGTACAGTGCTGGAATAGCAGCTCCTTTCGTTGGGTGACAGACCCTTCTTGCGCGCTGCTCCCAGACTCTGGAATGCCCTTTGGAGATTCGATCAGCTGAAGCCATGGGCATCTTCAAATCTCGTCTCAAGACTCACTTGTTCCGTAAGGCTTTCAAGTCCTCTGGCTAGGACTGTTGATGCTGCTCAATGTTGTGCCATGATGATGGCTCTCTCTCCTGATGTTGACATGCCGTTCTCTCAGCAATTCGGATTTGTACCAAAAAACCGCAAAATAATCGTTATTGTTGCTGATTTGTCGTTCTTATGTCGTTGTTGACGTGCCGTTCTCTCCGCAGCTCTGTCAGCCATTTCCGTAGGACTTCACTGCTCTTAAAACGTGCTAGTATGGAATAGCCCTGTCGAGCGTTCCTCATCTCGGGACTTTTCGCCTCTCTATTATCGAAGGAGCGCTGGACACGGCTCTCATTAGAGAGCAGTTTTTTGCAATTTTCATTGCCGTTCTAAAGCTGCTGGAATTATCACTCCAATAGTAACTTCACGCCGGCCGCTTTGCGCAATAACCATTAATTTGCAATTGAAGACCTGGAAAGTTTAGTAAATGCAATCGGTGCTTTTAAAGTCAAACGTTGTCACATGTTTAGAGTGGACAGTCCTTTTTCAAACGAGTGCTGGATGAAGGCTTCCTACGCCGTGCGGGTTAGAGCGTTATTTTAGCTTATACACGTTAGAATACGGCGTATATATCAGCTATTTGAGATTGATTTGGTTGGTCATCTTGACATGAAAGTCTACTAAATCGTAGTTCCATGAAAGAGCCATATCGATGAATGAATGATGGAGACGTTTGTGAGATTCAGACTGAGCTACTCAGCAACACTGTTACTTTATGAATAGTATATTATGACCTCGGGTGCCTGTAGTAGGTAGGCAGCGCTGACATTATTTTCATGACTTGTGTGACGTTTGAAAGTTCTGTTATCAACGGGTTTCTACCGAAATGAAATTGTCCTAACTTAACACACAAAATATATTAACCTCTGTAAATCAAGGCATAAGTTACCCAAAGACAATATCAATGAAACACAATGGGAAAAATTAGCACGTATTTTGTCATTGCAGCCATGGGTTTGGCCGCAGAAGAGACTTTACCCCAGTGGCATGGAACCAGTACTTCGAATCCATGGATGATGTTGAGGTGGGGGAAGGAGATGACAAGGGAATATCCTTTAATTTCAAATTAATGAAGGCACCAACCCTTGATATTAGATTTGCATTCATTTTTCTCGCAGTGTTTTAAATATCATTATGAATTTAGGCGTTTTATTAACTGATGTCTATGTTTGTATAACTTGCAATGCTACATGTCCTCACCTAGCCATTATGCCAACTGGGGACATTATTAATCTAAAATTTTAATGCTGATGTAGATGCATTATTAGTAACAATGTCTCCCTTTTAAGGCTCTAGAACTCATAACACGCTTTAGTTAATCGTTTATTGTAAGTTATGGTGCACCTGTGACTTGATTAGAATGCCACAAAATCCCAAGCTTTCTGTCACAGGAGGGTGAAACAAGACCTATTGCTTTCAGATTCATGGAGAAAAGCTGTATAAACATGTTAAATATGTGTACACGTTGTTAACTTGGTTTTCCTGACCTTGCCAAACACCTTTCGAGTTTATCGAAGTGGAGCAGAGGGCCCTGTCCTTTTACTCTTGCATGGAGGGGGCCACTCAGCACTCTCCTGGGCTGTCTTTACGGTATGACGTCTGCAAGCTGAACACCACTCAATATATTTCGACAATTTTCTCCTATAATAACCCTATGGCTGCAACTCAATATGTATCAAATCACTGATTAAAATATATTCTCATGTGCACAAGCATGTAATTATCTGCCTAATAATCTGTTTTACAATATTGTATGCTAACATACCATCCACCTAATATGTATAATATGGTGTACAAGTAAACATATGAGAGAGGCAATATAAACAAGACAAATACATTCTTGATTTGAATCATTACCATCAATCAAGATAATTTATGTGCTACAGGGGGTGAATTGTTACAGTTGTTGACAGAGCCTTCTGATAGGCTGCTCCCAGACTCTGGAATGCCCGTCTATTCGAGATTCGATCAGCTGAGTCCCTGGGCATCCTCAGATCTCGTTTCAATACTCACTTGTTCCATCAGGCTTTCAAGTCGTCTGGCGAGGACTGTTAATGCGGCTCAATGTCGTCGTGCCAGGATGATGGCTCGCTGCCGCCCTGCACCTGCTCGGGAACCTTTATTCATAGTTTGTTGAAGAATTATTTTGATGATTGCTTCTAAAAGCTGCTCTCTCGGGACAGCCGCGTCGACGCGGCTGTCCCGAGAGAGCAGCTTTTCGAAGCAATCATCATGCATCGAGCCGTGAAAACCTACATCATTACAAGAATTATTTTATTTATCACTTATTTTATTCCCTTCTATTGTTTATTGCTATTTGATTTTCAGTTGAACTGTCCCCATGTTGTTGCTGTTGATATGCTGTTCTCTCCACAGGTCAAATTTGTACCAAAAAAGAAAACTTTATTGTTACTGATTTTTTGTTTTTATGTCGTTGTTGTTGCTGACATGGCATTCTCTCCGCAGTTGTATGCTGTCCTTTGTAACCCTCGAGTGAAAAGCTCTCTGGAAGTGCAATTATTATTATTATTATTATGCCTATTGACAATATTAACGTTTTACATGTAATTATTACAACATTGGACAATATGTTCATCTGCAGTAAGTGCATACATGGACATTGCTGTTTTCATGTTGGTGACATTTCCCTGTTGTATGTCACCACCAGGCAGCTATTGGCAGTAACATTCAGTGTCGTGTGGTGGCTGTCGACCTTCGTGGACATGGTGAGAGACAAAATAGCTTTCCCTCCCTTATTAGTTTTCAAGTGAACTGCTTGAAACTATATGGGTATCTCACACCGATGATGTAAAAAGACAACTTGTTTTACTCTTCGTGTTCTACTCTTCATGGCAAACATAGAAGTATTAAGGTCTTGGAACACAAATTGGACACCTTGAACAAAGTTTCAAGTTTGCAAATAAACAATAATTAGCATTGTTTATTTGCAAACTTGTTTATTTGCAAACTTGAAACTTTGTTCAAGGTGTCCAATTTGTGTTCCAAGACATCCTCAGGCAAAGCCTGAGGATGCGAAGCCTGAGGATGCCTCCAACGTGTGAGGCGAAACGTCGTGAGGAGAGGAGAGAGAGCCATCAACGCGGCTGTCCCGAGAGAGCAGCTTTTCGAAGCAATCATCAATAATTTGCAGATCTAACCAAAATGCGAAAGATCTTAACACTTGTATTTATGGCTTGAATCTATTTTTAAGGATTATATTTTGTGATTTTGACAATATAATGTTATGGGTTTGCCTTGTAAAAATCTTCAACATTGCACTGTTTTTAACTGCGAAGAATAGGTGAGTTGTTGAATATCTTAAAATCCATGTGTGTTTGACAGGAGACACACACATGAAAAATCCCGAGGACTTGTCAGCAGAAACCATGGCCAAGTAAGTTTCTTATTTGTTCTTAGTGGGCAATAGGAGCTTCCATCGCACATTATTTATACCTTAGAAGGTGATTATTTATCATGCCCATGTGGGCCCTTACTGAGAAATACCCCTACTCATTGGGGCTATGTTGAATAAATAAATACATTGAATTATCATACTAAATTTGTAAATAAATTTTATACTATTTGAGTTGCAAACAAGATAAGATTATTAAAATGTATGCATTACTCCATCTTTCTCTCTCATTGGAATTGCACACATGCTTGTGCTTGCATGCTCTCCCCGTGTCCGCGTGGGTTTTCGCCGGGTACTCCGGTTTCCTCCCACAGTCCAAAAGCATGCTCCTGGATAGGTTGATTGGCTCGCAGACTAAAAATTGTCCCGCAATGCCCGGCGATGGACCGGCGTCCCGTCGTCGGGTGTATTCCTGCCTTACGCCCTGTGTTTCCGGGATAGGCTCCGGCTTCACCGTGACCCTATATAGGATTAAGCGGTTTCAGATAATGAGATGAGATGAGACATGCTTGTGCCTGCATGTTTCCGCAGTATTTAGTTTTTCCAGTCTCTTTCGTCAATGTCTATGTGCCCCATCGAAGTGACTACTGTAATATGCACTCACTGAAATGAACCGCTCATAGTGGAGGCGTGTGGCATGTTGAGCGTAATTTTCCTACCCACCTGCGTGTAGGGATGTGGGCGCCGTGGTTGAGGCCCTGTACGGGGAGAATCCACTACCCGTCGTCATGGTCGGGCACAGCATGGGCGGAGCCATCGCAGTCCACGTGGCCATAGCTAACGTCATCCCCACGCTCGTCGGCCTCATCGTCATTGACGTTGTGGAAGGTGCTGCAAAGCACATTGAGGTTTCCGTTTATAAGGACTTACGCTATCAGTGAATACTGTGCCGTAGATCATTCGGGTGTGCTTTTACTACATGTTTCATGTTTGAATACTTGTGGATACAATAACATTATTGGCCTTTTGGAATCTCACAGTAATTTGTTTTTTTCCATCTCCCAAAGCTCTTGATTGATAATCAAAACTTTACAGAAGTCTGTAAAATATTGCTATTCCACACACAATCATCATCATTGTCATTTGTTTGTCCAGATATCAGATTCTACTCAAAGGGGTCTTAAGTCCATAACTCACCTTCTTCAGGACTCAACTTTGAAAGCCTCTTGGTGTTATCTCCTATTTAACAGGAACGGCAATGGATGCATTAAACAGTATGCAGAACTTTCTGCGTGGGCGACCAAAGACATTCAAGTCTGTTGAGAATGCCATCGAGTGGAGGTAAATACTCGATTTGTACAGTAATACAAAAACACAAGATATTTCAAGTCGTTTGGCGAGGACTGTTGATACGGCTCAATGTGGTGGTGCCAGGATGATGGCTGTATGCCGACCTGTGCCTGCTCAGGAACATTTATGTCTACCTTGTTCGCGGAAGACTTTTTTTCTCTTTTTTTATGTCCTATAATTTATTGCTACTATTTACTTTCAGTTGAACTGTCCTGATGTTTTTGTTGACATGCCGTTCTCTCCACAGCTCGGATTTGTAAAAAAAAAAACCCAGAAAAGTTATTGTTGCTGATTTGCCGTTCTTATGTCGTTGTTGTTGACGTGCCGTTCTCTCCGCAGCTCTGTGCAGCACTTTGTGACCCTCGGGTGAAAAGCGCTCCTGAAATGCAGCTATTATATTACTGTAAATGACCAGTGTTATTGCTGAATGAAGGAGAACAACCTGATTTTTGCACAATCAGAATAAATCTGTAAATGGAAGATATATATATAAAGAGTATGCAGGAAGGTTGAACTTAAAAACAGAGCTATAATACAAAGTATACATCATAAAATAACAACTGGCATTCATTGCTATGGAAATATAGCACTACATGTGATTGTGTTTTCAAACGGTTCACCAACACTATCCAAATTATACCTTTCACGTTGCTTCGTTGTGATGCTGATTTATAATGCTTGTGCTATGTGCAGCGTCAAGAGTGGTCAAATCAGGAATCTGGAGTCTGCGAGAGTATCCATGGCTGGGCAGGTGAAGAGGTAACGTGTCTGCTCATGTTCTTGACTGCAGCCTGCTCACTACACAATATTTTAGCTGCCAGTCCATCCATCTCAGGTCTTGCAAACTCCGACTCCTTAACGACTTGTCAGCAGTCTTTGTGAAATTGTGTTGCACTGTACAACATCATAGTTTGAACATCATATGTAAAGTTTTTCAATCAACATTCATACTTTATAAACATTGTAAATTGTTAGCACGCATGTAACACAGTTTGCCAATAAAGAGGTGTTTTTATTGAGAGTGAAATTGTTCTTCACCGCTTCAGAGATTCAATGGCTTGTAGCGATTTAGGTTCATGATTAGATTGAGTCTTTAACATTGTGATGCATGGTAGTCCCTTAACTGGTTGCAGGACTGACATTTAACTCGTTGCACGCAGCACATAGGAATTAAATAAGTAGTGTGCCTAAGCATTCATATTAACTGATGCATTTCTCTGTCCTTGTTTCCACTTTGTTTACGTTGGTCACTCAGATGCGAGAATGAACACTTGAGTCCATCCAAAGGAAATGGTTCAATCTGTGAGGGCATTCAAGAGGAGGATGAGGAGGGGAGTGGAGACAAGGAGGAGTCAAACCACACCACACAGCCGTCACCAACACAGGTTGACCTCCGAATACTTTGACAGAACTGTAAAAAATTCACCTTTTCACCATTTCACACCAATAATCCCTGAGCCAGGCTCTGTGCCTCTGAATTTATCGGAGCGCATGTGGTTCACGAAATATTTAAGCATTACAATTCGAATGTATTATTATAACTTGTGAAGCAGTTATCTTAAATTAAACATTCAAAAGTCACTGAGAAAAGTCACTAAAAAGTAAAAAATATGTTCTAGATTCTTGCTAAGAGGTATGCATTTCATTATCTTTAATGGTAAACTAGCCTCATAACTCCCTTCAAGGAAATACTGGAATAGGTTCCCCATTGGTATCTAAATGCAAAACCCTGAAAAACAATAGTGACTTCCATCCACGTCAGCGACAATGTCACAAAGAGCCACTTGATATCAGCTTTTCTAGCCAGCGGTTAAAAAACAAGTCCAATCTGAAATTCGTGGGTGTAGCATTAGACTGAAGCTTGACCTTTCAAAGACACTTGGAGAAGACATGTGAAAACGTCAAAGCCAGGATCAGCTTCGTACAAAAGCTAGCATGCACAGCATGAGGATCCAGCTCCAGTATGCTCCGTTCAGCAGGATCGGTGCTCATATGTTACTTGGCGGCTGAATTGTGAGCTCTGGTTTGGTCCAGCAGCACCCACACCAAGGCTCCAGGTGTGCAACTCAATTCTGCCATCAGCTTCATAGCTGGGAAACTAAACCCAGAGCTGATCCAATGACTGCCAATACTATCCTACATATCTATTCCTGTGAATCTTAAGAGGCATGTGATCATTTTGCCTCTGCGTCCGCATCATGGCCAACCTGAATGTACTGATTCGAAAAACCTTCAGAACCTCCCAGTGTAGGCTACTGAAGTCGTCCACTGGCTCACTGAATGAACGCTTCATAGACGTATAAGCTGCATTTTAACCTTTGTAATTAAACGTGTGTCCATGCAGTCAGAGGAGAACTCTCTCTACACATGGCGAATTGACCTCTCTACCACGGAGCGGTTCTGGGAAGGGTGGTTTCGAGGCCTGTCCATGCTTTTCCTCTCCTGCCCAGTGCCCAAGATGCTTCTGTTGGCTGGTGCCTTTCCCATTCCAAACTCACTTTGCACAGGAGAAATGACTTTGCACAGAGGAGTACAACTCTGGTCTTATAGATGGCTTGACTTTTCTAACTGATACATAAATACATAAATTATATTCAAAAGTCTGCTGAAGTGTTTATTGGTTCATGTAACAGTTTTGGTTAAGTATTTGAGAGCTCATGTAGAATGAAACTGGAAGATACGATAACCTTTCAGGACCATAATTGCCCACCCTTCACATTGATTTATCTGACAGGTTGCTTATACACTCAGTCAATACCAGTACCTGCTTAATCCTGTACAGGGTCACATAAAGCACATGTTTTGATAATTTCTTATAATGCTGTGTTGAAATGTGAGTGTCATTGCAAACATTTATAAGGGAAATGTTTTATTTCAGTTTACCAAAGCATGTATAATTGCTGCCCTTTCTCAATTACAGGTGTTGATCGCTTGGACAAAGACTTAACTATTGGGCAGATGCAAGGTAGACACTACAAACAATATTCTCTTTTAAGTTTTATATTCCCCTTTATCTGCATGAATAAGGTCACTATTGCAATGTCACACTCTTCCTTTCTATATGTAGCTATATTTGCCTAGCTGTCTTACAGTGTTGCTGGCATCCCTCTTATTAGGATTGTGATAGCATAGAAAGCAACTGAAACTCTCAAGTTGTTTCTGACATATATGTAGTACGCTGACGTGACTTCACTGTCAGCTTAACCTAAGAATGTATGAATGCATAACACATCAGCTAACCTATCGTGTCTACAGATTGGTTACCATGATTTACTGGGTAAGAGCCTTGCTTTGTGTCTGATAGGCTCACTTTTAATTGCAATAGCTTTCTTACCCAACTGTTGACAGGCAAGTTTCAGATGCAGGTGCTGCCGCAATGTGGGCATGCTGTGCACGAGGATGCTCCTGATAAGGTGAGCAGAGTTTTCCCACTCACTTGGTTCATGTTGCTGCACTGGACACAGTCGTTAATAACACTGCCGTATTATATATATAGAAAACAGGCGACTATTGGGCAATGGCCCTTTTTGCATTGTGTATTGTGTGTTATGAAGAAAGGCCATTGCAGGCAGTGTCAGCATTATAATACAATTTGTATTATAATGGTCTAAGCGAGCAATGGATTCAGAGGCGCAGATTAATGAATGTGGAGTTTTTTGTTAATTGTTCTGGTTCACCACTACCATCGCAACATCGCTGAATCATTTGTTCAGATGATTGGGTGAATAGTAAGTCTAAATTATCATGGTGGCTATTTAAGAATTATTTTTACCTATGAATCTCTTTATTCCCCTTCCAGGTTGCTGATGCAATATCAACCTTCATGCTCCGTCACCGTATCACAGAATCCAAAGGAGATTTTAAAGTGTAAGAATGAGCTGTATAGCTGCTGCCTATGTATCATGAATCCTTGTGTCATTGCTTGTGGCAGTGACATCATCGTCACCCTCTGCTGTCAGATGAATCAATTCATTTTCATAATAAGCAGTCACCATTTCAGGCAACAATAGATATTTTTACATCATAAATTTTACCATCTCGTTTGTTTGAGGTTTTCTGGCTCGCTTGTACAGTTTCGCTCGCTAAGTTATATATAAAAAAATATCTAGCGTTAGAATATTTGCATGAACTGTTTTCCATTCTCACAGACATGATTCAATGCATGTACCATGTGTGTAAGAATTTAATTTTCTTTGATGAATTGATGAATGCTGACGAATAATGTCAACGCCAGTGAAGGTAGGTACTGGTTGAAGCTTTAATAAGATTGGACAGCTTCTAAATACAGCAATAAACAGTAGCAATCTCTATACATCTGCACCAAAATTAAATAATGTAGATTATATTGGTGGATCCTGGTCAGGATATACAATCAGATCTGGAATCTTAATTGTACGATTCTATTCCTATATTCAACCTACTTCATATGCTTATGTCTTATGAAAAGTCAAAAAAAAGTTGTGCATGTAATATAATTGATATCCATCCATTGTCATGCTGCTTATCCAGATCGAGGTCACGGAGGCAACAGGTTTAGCAAAGCAGCCTCAATGTTCTTTTCCCTAGCAACTTCCTCCAGCTCTTGGGGATGACATTGTGTTCCCAGGCCAGCTGAGAGATATAATCCCTTCAACAGATCCTGGATCTGGCCTTGGATCGCTTCCCAGTTGGCCTTGCAGGTACACCTCCAGAAGGAGGTGCCCAGGAAACATCCTTATCAGATACCCAAACCACCTCGACTGACTTCTCTAAGTATGGAGGAGCAGCAATTTTTCTCTGAGATCCTCTTAGATCACTGACCTCCTCCGGAGGAACTTCATTTCAGCCGCCTGTATCGAAGACCTTACTCTTTCGGTCATTACCTAAAGCCTACTTCCATAGGTGAAGGTTGGAACACAGACTGTCCGTTAAATTGAGAGCTTTGCCTGCCGACTCAGCTACAGATGCTGTCGCCATTCGTCTGTCAATCTCAACATCCCTTTTACCCTCATTTGTAAACACGACCCCGAGATACTTGAACTCTTCCACTTGGGCAGCTGCTCACTCCCCACCCATAGGAGGTAAGCCACATTTTTCAGGCCAGAGCCATGGTCACAAATTTGGAGATGCTGACTCTCATCCCCACCGCGTCACACTCGGCCGCAAACCGTTCGAGTGCACACTGGAGATCACAGTCTGATGAAGTAAAGAGGAAAATCATTTGCAAAAAGCAGAGATACTACCATCATACCCCCACACTGGATACACTCCGGTCCTTGGCTACACCTTGATATCCTGTCCATGAAAATCATGAACAGAATGGGAGACAAGGTACATCCTTGGCAGAGCCTAACGCATATTGCAAATGGGCTTGACTTAAAGCCAAGGATGCGAACACAGCTCTCACTCCGGTTGGACATGCACCGAATGGCACGCAGTATCTGCCACAAAACCACTCGGGGCATGCAGTCTTAAGAATTTTCCAAGTCCAAAAAACACATGTAGACTTCTTTGGCAAATTCCCATGACACCTCAAGAATCTGTGAGTGGAAAGAGCTGGTCCGCTGCTTCATGGCTAGGAGGGAATCTGCATTGTTCCTCCTGAATCTTAAGTCTGAGGTTCAAGAATTGGCCAGATCCTCCTTTGCATAACCCTATGCATTGGCTTTCCCCGGGAAGCTGAACAGTGTGATCCCTCAGTAGTTGAAACACACTTTCCGGTCCCACTTTTTGAAAATGGAACCACCACTCCTGTCTGCCAATCCACTGGTACTGTTCGGGATACCCACGCGACACTGAAAAGGCGTGTCAGCCATTACAGCCCCACAACATCCAGTGCCTTCAGCATTTCTGGGCAGATCTAGTCCACTCCTGGCACTTTGCCACTGTGTCGTTTTTAGACTACCTCAGTGACTATTGCCAAAGAGATTGGCTCTAATCCCCAGAACTGCCTCCTAACATTGGGTGTCTTGAGAAATAAAAGTTTAGCTAAATATATTTGTAAAAGGGGAAAAGCTCCACCATTGTGGCTTCATTGTCAGTAAAGGTGAGCGGCATTTTACATGTCAATGGATTATTTACAAAATAAAGCATGGGTTGTTTTTTGAAAACACACATTTATGACACGACCTTTATTTTAATGGGGAAATCTAGACCCGGACATGAAAATAATTTTGGGCATGAATTTTTAAACATGCATAAAATATCCATTGTAATACTTTTATTAATGTACTATTGTTCTTGTTTAGAAATGCTTAATGAGTGATTATCTCAGCCACTCATTTCAATTCTACTGATTCTCTGCAGAAACCACAGACGTGTCATCCATTTGTGATCAGTTAGGTATAATGTATAGTCCAATCATTTGATCCGATCTGATGTTTTTTTCGCAATCTAATTCGCAATCAATTGTACAACCTAATGTATGTAATAAGTGAGTGGTGTATGTCACCAGTAAAATACAACTTGACCGCCTCACCAATTTTAATTAATGAGGTCTCATTCAGAAAGTGTGTTGTGTGTAGCTTAAAAAACAAGTGAAAATTACAAAAAAAACTTTACCAGATAATTTGGCTGTATGGCCTGTGGTCCTATTAACTTGATTTACCATTCAAAATAGCTGGTCAATCACAGGACATTTTCAGAGTAACACAAGGCGTAGTAGTTGTATGCCATTTGGGCATTTTTGTGTGCGGGAGGACCTCACGGCAGGTGAGGGGGAGCGCTCCCTCCTGCCACGACGTCATGTATACATGTGCCGTTATAAAACGGATTTTTTAACAAGTAATTGCAGGTCACAGTCAACTATACGTTGTGTCCTGGGACAGACGTTGAAATGACGTGAAACGTTAAGGTCGTGTACACCGACAGGGAAAGCTTGTTAAGATTACAACACTGGTCGACGGAAATGTGTTCAGAGATTTTTTTCATTTGACCAACGCGAAACTAATTTCTTAAATGCTAAATCCATATGTAAGCGTGTTTTTTTTATAAATTTAGTTCATTTATTCATATTTAATAACTATATAACTTGCCATAATATTTCCGTCTGTAACACTACCATTGTTGGTTGCAAATAAAGTTTATAAAAGAAATTAGGAGAATATTATTCGCAGAAAAACTACTCAAAGTTATTACTAAAATCTGAGTGGGCTTCCCACTACTGACTACACGATTGATTGTTAGTGGTTTTCACAAAAGGCACTAAATTATCATTGCAATAATATTTAACATTATCTTACCAATCCACTGCTGAATGAAGGCCCTCCCGCACTTTGCCAATTATTATCAAATATACAGTAGCAGGTTGGTGAGTGCAGTTTGATGAAGTGGTAGGTCGCAGAACTTGTTGAGACATCGCTCATCACTGACGTTAGCCGAAGCTGGAGATATAACTCGGGTAATAAACAATTGCCACTACATTATTGTTGAAAATATTGGTAACTGCTGCAGTTAAAGACTTAAATTTAACTACGGAAAATTAACTTGACTTTAACAGAACACGTTTTTGGACTGAATAAAAGACTAATAGGGGAGAAAGGGTGTCCGTCCAGAAATTCGTTCAGTGCAGATGTTTATATGACGATCTTATATATTGAGTAATGACCATATCTTCGTACAACCTATATACTATGACCACCTTAAAGCAATCTTCTGGGTACCATATCCCACAGGACGTTGGTGACTCTTCTTCCACAAATCTCTGCTCTTTGAACTTCTAAGAATGTCCACCCTTGATATGTTCATCCATCTCGAGAGACTCTTGACATAAGTATCGTCCACTATCTCTTTCCTTCAACGTTTCCAGCTATAAGCAGATTTTAAATTTCCTCTTTCCTCATATGCCCGAGAAACTTTAACTGCCTCCTTCTAATGTCATTCAACACTTCTATATACATCCAATTCGTGACAAAATTTCTTTATTTGAGGTGTGGCCCAACATACCTTCAAGATTGCATCGAAAGAACCACATTTCAGTTGTTTCAATTGTCTTTTTTATACTTCGTAATATTGTCAACATTCTGATCTCATTGTTATCTGAAACCGCTTAATCCTATATAGGGTCACGGTGAGCCGGAGCCTATCCCGGAAACACGGCGCAAGGCAGGAATACACCCGACGACGGGACGCCAGTCCATCGCCGGGCATTGCGGGACAATTTTAGTCTGCGAGCCAATCAACCTATCCAGAAGCATGCTTTTGGACTGTGGGAGGAAACCGGAGTACCCGGCGAAAACCCACGCGGACACGGGGAAAGCATGCAAACTCCACACAGGCACCCGAGCCGAGAGATTCGAACCCGGGACCTTCTTGCTGTGAGGCGTCAGCGCTAACCACTGGGCCACCGCACCGCCCAACATTCTGATGCATACCTGAAAATTGATATAACGTAACAATCGAGAGCTCTTAGTTTCAAAACAACAGAAAACATGTCTCTAATATGAATAAAAATAAAATATATTCTATCCAATGCAGACTAGGGTCTCGGCAATAGTGGACAGCATCCGTCGCTTCCGACGTCCGTTGAATTGAGGTTTTACTGTAATGAAGCACAACAAATGGTTTGGCAGCCAAAGAAAAGAACGCATTTTGAGAACATCGTCTGGAGAGACAACGACGAAATCAGTTTATGTTGCTGACATGCATTTCTCTTTATATCTCTGTGCAGCGTTTTGTGACCCTCAATTACAAAGCGCTTTAGAAGTGCAATTATGTGCTAGTGGATCTTACAAAACCGTGACATGGTGATAGCTTGAGGCGGGAGAGGGAGAAGGCATTCCGTCGTAGATCGTGACCGTCGATGTGTTATGTTGCAGATTTTTACCGGGGTACTGAAGCATGTGCTGCGATCTTGTGCACCAAGATTGTGTCCGGTCACCGCATCGATCCGAGTAACTTGACTTCTGCGCAGACGCCTTTGCATGCATTTGCTCCGAACGCTCTGCTAACCGCATTAACTGCGACTGTACATCACCATATGCTTGTAGTTTCGTGTTAATAAGCAAGGTCATGGATGTTTAATTGGCAGCGTTTTGTTAAATAAACTCGATCGTTTCTGCTCAAGTCTTAGAATAACTTCAGGGCGATGCTTGAGGTGTGCATGCCTGTGTTTCAGCACTTTGGAGGCAAAGGCTGGTGGATCACATAGCTTTGTGAAGCTCTTGTTTTGCAGACTTTTGAGTGTTATGCGTTTGTGTGCAGGTTTTGCCCAGCTACTACATTTTCTTCCTACACACAAACAGCTTAATGTAAGTGGCCAAGCCTATAGATGAATGACCGTCCTCAAAGAATACAATTGACATTCGGCGAGATATTCCCGGTTAAATTACTAAAACATAACTGATGTACAGTATATATTATAATTTATGTTATTTATTCACCTAGATATGAATGTATTTTGTTCATGTTATTAAGAGGCATCGTTAAATTGCAAGCACCAATCACAACATGAGTTTTATCCAACACTTCACAAAGGAAGCGCGCAAAGATAATAAGAGAGATAGCGACCCTTTAACTCAATTTTTCGACCCACCCCTGTGTTTTGATCCGGACAAAATGTGTATCGGAACAGGTCATGGTGCAAGCGATGGCAAGGAGGGACATTGTACAGCATGCATGGCGTTCAGGATGCACATCCCGTGCAGGCGACATCTGTCCGCTTTGAAAACGAAAAGCACTTGTAGCATGAGTGCATGTCGCAAAATAGAGACACTTGTAAGAGCAAAACTTAACAAAACGGCATTAAGTTACAAGCAGAGACAAGCATACAAAGGACACTTATGGGCCCAAGGATGATATATATGGAGGGCGTTTGTCAAGATGAAAGACAACCAGGCTCAAAGGCAGACAACCAGCCGTCCCTCATTAATGGTCTTCATTTCAAGTATTCCTGCACAGTAAATCTATTATCTGCTTGGCGGGAGTGTTGCGAGATGACGAAATGGTGTAACATTTCAACAGCCGGCAACCTCGAACGTCGGGCGCGATGATTTGTAGCATAAGTTTAATCACTTACCGAACAACCGTTTATTAAGCATACCTGATACGTCGCTTCAGTGTGTAGCGGTAATACTTGCTCAGATTGCTAGAGCCCTTTGCACCGACTTTTTTGCAAACGCTCACTGACACTTCCACGTGGATATTTTGTTGGTTGCAGCTGCTGTAACATTCTTTTCTATGTTTTTCTTGGATACGTTTCCCTGCCCCTTTCTGGCCGAGAATTAAATGAAGGATCGAGAAGTCCGGAAGCGTACTTGCCTTTCCTTGGCAAGGTGTTTGTTTTCTGTATTACTGCTGCCTTTGTCACTGCTAGGATGTTTAGTCAACAGAAACTGCCTGCGGAACCTGGGGGGAACATTTTTCTGCAAAAAAATGCGTGAGCTGCGGTGACTTTTCTCAGCAGTGTTTACGTGTAACTCAATCTAAAAGATGCAGTCACGTTTGTTGTAAAACAACAATTTTCGAAGCCTGTGGTACTCGACTGCAAGTTAGGCTGCAGAGTAACGAGCGAGGCCTGGGATGCTTTGAGCGAGTGTTCATGCTCACTCGTGCGCATTGTTACAAATTTGAAAATAAAACCACAGAAAAGCCAATTGTCTGTTGTATGCCTGTTGGGTGTATTTATACGTAAATTTAATAAGCGTGAATTACAACTGAGTTTTTATATATAGCTACTTTTTAAAAGTTGTACATGTTTAATATACAGAATGTTTACAGACGTGCGTGACGTGGAGGGAATTTAGATTGAAAGTTAAATTAGCTCAGTATAATAACAAACACGATCAACACCAAAACATTTCAATAGGTTTTCACGACTCGATAGAAACCCGCTGTGCAATTATTCAGACTCGGGCAGCACATACCGATACCTGGGAACACAACACGTTTTCTTGGATAAACCCATTCCGATTAACATTGAAATCCCAATGTGGATATGTTCACGTATTCCACAACGCAGCGAGCGTTAATTGCCTAAGGGCTTCACATGGGACTTGTATTTGAATGGGCAGTCAAGCGGTAAACGTCGACGTGGCGATACATGGGTGTGCTGAGTCGAGAGGACTTGATTTTGGGAAATCCTGTCCAGAAAATGAATGAGGAGCGAACAACGACACAGTTAACACCCTCACACACGGGAGGCGCAATTCGAGGTGGGGGGGTCCTGACCGCGTAACCCAACCGAGACCAAAAGCTGCGTTCGTGGCAGGGAATTGTTCACTCCGGGAAAGGGCAGAGCCGTGATGATGCGTGCAGCGTGGCTGATCGCAGGCAAGGGGGCGCACGCTCATCGACACAGCGCTGCAGACGCTATACCGTGGTTACGGGATGGGGGTGGCGAGCGCTTAAAGGCGAGCACACAAGTCAAACGCCAGCCCTTATGGCTACAGCTGTTCATCTAACTGATCATTTAGTTAACCGCCGCTTGTACCCGCTCTCTTAATCTACGCTTTTGCGATATGCAATCTGCAATCATTGTTACGATGCTACGCCCGTAAATTTGCATGCGCATGTATTAGCGCGAGAATTACTGCAGTTATCCAAGGAACGGGCGAGCGATCAAACGAGCCACAATAGATTTTAAAAGACATTCACAGTTTCACTGTAACGTCCGTTTGCACGAGCAGGTTATAGGTTGGGCTGTTGCTGATAATTGTGATCATATGGCTGGTGACCCAGTCACCAGCACTGTGCTCGATCCCAGTGTTTGAGCATGGATAGAGCTTCGACAGGCAACTGACCCCTCAAAGGTGCTACGAGTTGCTGCATGACTACGTTGAGAGCGTCCATTGTTTTATTGAACTGCTGCCAGATCTATGGCTGCTGCCGTCATCGACCTGCCCTCACGCGCATGATCGGCATGATCAAAGAGCCAAGTGACCCGTACAGACGTGGATAGACCATCATCCAGGAGTGGAATGAGAAAGAGGGCTGTACACACACCCCTGACCGGGATTTAACCCATTATTTCACGCCTCCGTCTGGAGCCTATTTATCTCATACCGACATCGGTCAACGTATATGACAACGCTAAAACGAAACAACATAACAATAACCTGCTGATGACTTGCTATATGCGCGCTAACACGTCTTATAGACTGTAGACAGCGTGGCGCGGGGGTTGTGATGAAGATTTATGATCTTGCCTATGCAGGAGACCCTTTCAGACCTGGCGAACACATCGGAAAAATCAGACCCACACACCTGTATGGACACCTCCCCTAAAATTCCTCTCTGAGAGAAAAAAAATCCCTTTAGCTGTGAGCGACGCGGTCTTAGCCATACCCAGGCCGTCTGTGCCCTAGGGGAATTTAGTCCTAATTATCTCCTCATTCCCTTGCACACCCTCCCTCGCATGTTGCCTCCCCCTGCAAACATCTGAAACACCACTACACCCACCATCCTCAGCTGGCGATCTGCGCTCGCCTGCCAAAGAGGACTTAAAATAAGCCACAGCCGCGGTTTTGGTATAGGCTGCTCCGCCGCTTCCAAAGGACTTTAGCTCACTTCCTTGGCCTGAGGCCAGTAAATTCTTTTTGTACGTGCGCGTATTTGAGCGAGAGAGAGGGAGGTTGCGCTACACAAGTCGGCCTTTTAAAACTGCGGGACCATCCCGAAGCACCAGCCATATAGCCCTGAGTGTCTAGCTGCGTGCCTGCGAGCGACGCGCCGAGACGCCAACCCTCGGAACTGAACCGCGCACGAGACAGGCAGCCAGACAACCGGGCAAGCTAGACAAACCCACAGACGGTCACGAATACTGCCAGCCAGTCACAGTGGTAGATCCGCGCGGTCCTATGTAGTCAGCACACGGTAATAAGGGGAAACGGAGCGTACACAGCGAGTTTGTAGTTGGTACGCCCGCATAGGGTTTGCTTACACAAGTGCGGTTGGAGGGGCGGGTACTCTAGCTCTGTTTTCGCTTTTGGTTTGATATAATCGAGCAAGCGAAAGGGAACTCGATGCGAGACGGGCATTCGGCAAAACACACGGCGCGTGGCTTGATACGGCGAGCGGCGAGCACACGCGCTGACGGGAGCGCATCAGAGCGCGTGGCACACGCGGCCATTCTCCGAGATCATAGCTCACAGAGCAACAACGACGAGTCTACAAGAGCAGCGTCTGTAACGAGAGTGGAGCCAGAGTGATCCAAGAGCGCGTTTCTTTGAGCAGCAGGTGTCTGCACTGAACCCGCGTCGCCTTGCACTCTAACCAAGAGGGGTCGTGCGTAAAACGCGTACACACGTGCAGGCAGCACCGACTGCGACGAGGACTGTACAGAGTGCCAGTACCGACTCGTCTCACTCGACTCCAGCGCCGTCATCGACTCTACCGGTGTCTAAGTTGGTGTCTGCTTGAGTTTGTTACTTTCTGGTTTAGCTCGGTTCACTGTCGGTGTCCGCTGCGAGCTTTACGGAGCGGAATGTCGTTTGTGGCCGCGCTGCTGCTCCTCCTACTGCTGTTGCTGAGCGAGGGATCGCGCCCCGGGGGCGCGGTGGGAGCTCAGTCCGAGATGCTCAAGGCGTCCCGCAATGCGCCCAAGACAAGACACGGTGAGTGACAGTGGAGAGAGAGAGACCGTGAGGACCGCAACGCTGCTCGCGCCCAGAATCACCACGTGCGGTATCAGCGGCAGCATAGTTCGCATGTTTGGTAACAGCAGGTAGCAGTGTCATCTGTACCATCAATACCATGCTCACTCACATCAGCAGCGGAACCATTATCAGCAGAAGATAACGGTAGCAGCAGCGGCCGCAGTTTAACCATTACAGCGCATCATTAGCAGTGTCATCAACAACATGACGATCAGAATGATTGTTGATAGTTGAAACGACAGCAGCGACATCAGCACCATCACTAACGTTATTATCAGAAGCAATAACAGCGTGATCAGCAGAGGAATCGCTATCATGCTGTACATCTTCGTCATTATCATCAGCAGCAAATGCAGCAGAAGCAGCGGCAGCAGTAGGTTCATCATGGTCCGCCATCATTATCAACATCATCATCAATGTCAGTGGCACAGTGATTGTTATGAGATCCATCATCATCATCATCGCCAGCATCATCACGATTATCATCAGCAACACGATCGCGGTGCAAACCCCTCGTCACACACACTTCGCTCAGCATTTCTGGTTGAGTTCAAGCGACGCGTTTGGTACAGAACTCGCGAGTTTGCATTTGTCCGGCTCAGAAATTCTGAGCGACACGCCTCAGCCTCCTTCCTGGCTTTAGTCTCTGTGTCGCGTATCAGCGATTGTGATAAGAGTCTGGTAGCTTCACGTGTCTTCTCGTACTTGTGTTTTCGCCTCTGCAAATTGCTTGCTGCTCAACACCACGCCGTGTCAGTACTTCGTCACTATCTAACTGCGAAATGACAGCACGTGTATACAAAAGATCATCGTATAACCGTCCAAACTGATGGGGGCAAGAGCCGTTAGCGAGCACCTATTAAGACATGCACGTCGATGCGACGTGATGGTGTTGTGGTCGGAACCACATCTAGCCGCTTTTGTGTCCCTAGTGCTGATGTTTTTTGCATCGCTTCAGTAGACCTCGGAGAGACAGAGGACCGGTTCACACAATCGCCGCTGCTACAGGACACATACTCGGTGATTTCAGTAAGCGGTTAAGTGTGCGGGCAGCCCCAGGGAAATGCCTAACATTTTTCACAATTCCACGCCCGCACAATACCGTACAATACCCCCTTATTAAACGCAAAAGCTGTTGGTCAGACCGTGGACACGCACTCACACATGCAACAAATCACACACAATGCCTGGGGATCCTTCAGCCAGTAATCGATTGGAAAAGGGCAGTACCGTAAATTATTATTCATTCTTCTACAGTACATGGGGTGGAGCGGTGGCACAAGAGGTTCGTGCAATGTGCTATGCGCTCAGATAACTCGAGTTCGATTCCAAACCATGGCTAATATCATTTGCGAGTGATATCTGAATCTGTCCAGTCCCTTCCCTTGTTGCATTCACTAACACGCACGGATGTGCTTTGGTTGAGCATGAAAACTATTGACGTGATATGCAGTATGCATACCGTGCCGCCTTTCTTTGGCCGATAGCATTGTCATTTCGTCAAGGTACAACCTCAGTGTGTCTGTGCATAAAATAATGGTGAATTGTATTTTACAAAACTCCATCATCCAGCCAATGAATCACATCATCATGAACCGCCATCTCACACCACGCCGCGCCGCACGCTGGCTCCAAGCTTCCCCAGTCAATCAAGCACCCCCAGTCAATCAAGCACCTGCACCTGGACGCATCTCATCGAGTCACCTCCACGGTGTGCGTCTGCCAGGATGTGTTCTTTCCCTTCCGTGCCGTGCTCACTTTAGTCTTGCCCAAGTGCGATCGTTTTTTTTTACCAGCCACGCGTTGTACCCGATCCCACACACGACTCAGAACACAGAACAGCTATTTTTATTTCTATATGAATGGCTTAATTGTTTATACCCCGTGGTGTTTACCGAAGAAAGCCAGTAGGCGGAAACGTTGAGATATTTCTTTATCTGACTTACAGATTCAAAGCGGGTCTTATTTTAATTTAACCGGTTGTTTTCACTAATCTCATCTCATCCCATTGTCAGAAACCGATAAGTCCTGTACAGGGTCGGGGTAAACCAGAGCTCATCCCGGCAGACAAAGGGCGTAAGGCAGGGATATACCCACGATGGGACGCCAGTCCATCACCAGGTACTGCGGGCAATTTAGTCTCATCTCATCTCATTATATGAAACCATCCATCCATCCATCTTCTTCCGCTTATCCGGTGCCGGGTCGCGGGG
>JAZEWT010000011.1:2001348-2043768 GCA_036362905.1 Mordacia mordax
GGGGGGGGGGGGGGGGGGTGCGGTGACGCAGTAGTTAGCGCAGTAGCCGTAGGGAGTGGTGGGGCAATGGTTAGCGCTCTGTGTGTGTGTATGTGTGTGGAGAGCGGTGGCGCAGTGGTTCGCGCAGTAGTCGCGGGGAGCGGTGGCGCAGCAGGTAGCACAGTAGCCGCGGGGAGCGGTGGCGCAGCGGTTACCGCAGTAGCCGCGGGAAGCGGTGGCGCAGCAGTTAGCACGGTAGCCGCGGGGAGTGGTGGCGCAGCGGTTAGCACGGTAGCCACGGGGAGCGGTGGCACAGCGGTTGACACGCTGCCTGTGTGTTTGTGTGTACTGGGAGGCAGTGCAGTGGTGCAACGATTGGCGTGCTGTGTGTGTGTGGAGAGCGGTGGTGCAGCGGTTGGTGCACTGTGTGAGAGAGTGAGTGTGGTGATATGTGCCAGAGAGAGAGAGAGTGCTGTGGTGTGTTCCGGGAGAGAGTGCGGTGGAGTGTATGTGGTAGAGAGAGAGTGCGGTGGTGCAACATTTATGTGTGCCAGACAGGGAGAGAGTGCTGTGGTGTGTACAGGGAGAGAGTGCGGTGGAGTGTATGTGGTAGAGGGAGAGTGCGGTGGTGCAACATTTAGAGCGCTCTGTGTGTGGAGAGCAGTGGTGCAGTGGTTAGTGCACTATGTGAGAGAGCGAGTGCGGTGACGTGTGTGTGCTGGAGAGGGTGTGCGGTGGTGCAACATTTAGAGCGCTGTGGGTGTGTAGAGAGTGGTGGCGCAGCTGTTGACGCGCTGTGGGTGTGTGGAGAGCGGTGGCGTGGCGGTTGACGCATTGTGGGTGTGTGGAGAGCGGTGGCGTGGCAGTTAGCGTGCTGTGTGGTGCTGTGTGGTGCGGCGCGAGTCTTGACGTGGCGGTGCCGCAGGGTTTGGGGGGGGCTGTTTGCTTAAAAGTAATTACTAACGGGCAATGATGGCCTGAGGGTGGGCCTTGATGCCCGGGGGGGGGGGGGAATTGCAGAGTTAAGGAATAGGGGGGGGGAGGAGGCGTCACCTGTCTTGTCTGTCATGCGGTGTCTCGTGGTGTCTCGTGATATGGTGACGATGTATAAGGTTAATGATTGACCAACGAGCCGCCGCGGGGTTATAAAGAGCACGGGTTGGAGGAGCAAAGAGTCTCCGGGGGGAATTGGAAGGAGGAAGTAGCGTCATGATGTAAAGAGCGCTGATGTAGGAGCTCGCTGTGTGCCGCTACTCCGGCCGTGTGGTGCTGGTGTTAATAAAGCATCGAAAATCAAGAAGTTTCTGCTCATCCGTGGTCGTTGGCTGATCTATCGCGGAGTGAATACTGATCCTCGCCGTGGTGTTGCCACTGTAAGCCGTCACAAACCCGGAGTCAAGGCCGTGGCGTCACACACATATCAATTGTTGTAATTGCGCTAGTTGAGAAATACTTGAGGCTGTTCCATGCAGAATAAGAACTGTCGCTCACACCATTGACGGTGATATTCCCAGCAGCTCCAGTGATTTTTGGAAATGACAAATCGGTCGCTATCATCACTCATCACTGCTGTTTACATTATTACTGTGGCGCCGACAGTCCTGGCTAATGTTAACATTGTTTTTTGGATTTCATTGCATTGTTTTTTTCTTCTCTTTCATATAACACGGTAAGAGTCTGCTAAACCCAACTTCACACTTCGCTGAAAGCGCAGGCAGTTGGAAGAAAAAAAATCTGCACACAAATCTCTCTTTCTCCCACCCCCCCCCAAAAAAAAGTCCCAGAGACAGGCAGGGATTTAATTTGAACCGAGCAGGCACGATGCCAGTAGACTTGTGTGGTATGCGTGTGTGTGTAGTCTTGTCTTAGAACGTGGCGTCACTATAGCGCTGGAACTCAAGGGACTTGAACCATATTTCATTTCAAGTAAGTGAACGTGGCAGCGGCGACGGAGGAAATGTCTGGCGTCCCACCATTAATTGGCGAATGTGGTTTTACCATCAGCTTAAGAAGAACAAGAGATTTTGGTATAGTGTCACACATATATGTCCCGTTTATTCGACTCTTTGTAACGGTCCAGGGTTTAAAGAAGTTTTCCACCAAAAAATAAAAAGATACAAACCTTTGGTGCGGTGTTTAGAGATTGCACTTTTGATAACGAGACAAATAGTTTTAAACCGTGGGTCAGGCCTTCACTGTTATGCGCTCACGATGTCACTATTAACTGGATTCAGCTCCTCGGTTGTATGTAATTATCACAATTCGGTTTTGTGGTCCAATTAAATATTTTATATTTGATGATTGCTTCGAGGCAAAACGTCGCGATGGAGAGAGGGAGCGATCGACGCGACTGTCCCGAGAGAGCAGCTTATCGAAGCAATCATCATGTATGGAGCCGTGAAAACCGACATCATATTTTACATTTGTTAACGTTTTACTGTTTAATTTGTAGACATTTTCACTCTTTATATTCTATTTATACAGTATGCTTAGCCTATCATTAGCTTATAATTTCTCATACAGATTTCTCAAATGCGTTTTTACACACCTAGCCTTAACGTTGTTAATACTTATGGTGGTGGTATCACAGAGTACCATGACACTCTTGACCTTAACTTTAAAGTCTTTTTGTCTAATTATCTAAGCTCAAGCAAAGGTCGAATCTGGGTCACATAGTCTAGGTACATATTGATGATAAGATATTTACAGGGTAGAGTGATGGTGCAGCGGTTAGCACACCGCGCTGTACACTGGGAGACGTTTGTTCATTTCGCACACAAAGGTAGCGTCGGTGCTGCAATCTACAGCAGTCTTGGGGCCCACCTCTGACCAACCTGCACCGAGTGGCGTGGTGCAGTGTGGTCAAACAACACTCATGACTGGAAATGGCTCTTTAGAGCTGCTCTTTCGAGATAGCCGTGTCAAGCATTCCTCTCCTTTTCTTCGGAATGTTTCGCCCCCCACACCCACCCCCCACGTGGAAGATAAGATGAGAAACGCTCAACACAGCTATCCCAAATCAGCAGCCTTCAAGAGCAGCGCCCGTGCATGGAGCCGTGAAAACCTACATCGCTACAACCCCAATGTCGAACACTGGTGCCGCTGCATCTATCGGTGGATCAGCTCTGCGGGCGAGTTGTATTGCTTAATGTCGTCCCCTGTCCCGTGCTGTTTGCGCTGCGTCACCCCTCCAAGTGACGCGCGGCCTCTCGTCCTCTTGGCTCCTGCAGATGGTGTTGCCGAGGAGACCGTGTACGTTCTCGGTGACGGATTCCTGCAGAGCCCTCGCTTCCCGCTCGGGTACCCGCGCGGCTTGGCCCTGCAGTGGCGGCTCCTGGCCAAGCCCGGGGCGCGGATTCAGCTCGGATTCGACGAGAGATTCGGACTAGAGGAGCCCGAGCATGGCGTGTGCAAGTACGAGAGAGGGGTGGATCCCAATGCCAGTATCCCCCCACGTGCAGGAGTTATTACCGTTTTGTACCTCAAGGCCCACTTGTGTATTATAAGTACGGACCACTATATGGCACTCACGGCCCATTGATGGGTAGTGACCCACCGGTTGAGAACAACAGGCCGAGTACTACCACTCACACTCACCCCGAATTTAAAGAGCTGATGGGCTACTCAGAACGATGCCTGGGAAATGTAATGTTTATTCGTCTCATCTGTTAATCTGTCTGTGTGTCCATCTGTCGGTGAACACCTTGCACGTTCTCGCAAAAACTACGCACCCCCTAAAGCAAGCGCTACAACACTCGCCAGATCTCCACCGCTGATATTCAGATCTGTGAGGTTTATGGGCAAAATTGGTTTTAAAATTGAAAGAAAAAATCATCAATATATGTAGAAAAACATAAATATTTAACTTTATGTTGCATGCAAGTGTGATTAGGGTGCACGTGTTTTGGGGTATGTGCCAGTTCATAGTTAGAAATGCACGATAAATGCAGTACAAAACCAAGGTTCACTTAACGTACTGGCTTGTCAGTTTCATGCGCTGTGAGTACAGAGCTGCCTGCAGGTGTTTTGCACTGGGTCGAGTGGCCAGCAGCATAGGGCAACTTAAGTGTTATTGCATACTTCTTAGTTTGTTGCTAAAAACAAAATTATCTTAGGGACAAAAATAACTTAAAGTTTTTGAGGTAACCAGCCAGAGGCTTATAGTCAAATAGGGCCCAGGGTGACACTACCCCCACTGTAACCCCCCTCACACACATTGAAAAGCCAACTTGTGGCGCAGCACAAGGGGCCTCCCAGTGTTTTTTGCTCCCTGCTTAAGAAGGGCCCCCTCTCACTCCATCTCAGCTGCCCATGGGGTCAACTGAGAGCCTCAGGGCAGAATTCGGAAGTGGGCCCCTTTCCAATTGGTGAGATCCCTTTGCCCCATTGAGCAGTAGCTGGAGAATGACGGACGGATAATCCAGTAAAACGCTTATTTTTGTGTTGACTACATGATGAAAGCAACGGCTGGAGCTCGTCACCATCTCGGCTGGGTAGCTCCACTCGTTGCCAATTATCAATGAGAATGGCCATCAGCAGCTGGTGACAGAACTGTAAAACACCAGGTGTCGCGTTGGCAATTGGGGGGAATGCACCGGGGTTGTGCTCGGCAATTGGCATCGTTTTGGAACAGCAGAAGCAGCTCAGGGGAGGGTAATGGGATCAGGGCAAGGTATAGTGTGGAGAACGAGCGGCATCAGATGCAGTCCTCCGATTACAAGGGCTTTCACTCCGTTACTCTATATGGTCGTGAGTGCGCATGCCGGGGCAAAGGGCAACAAGGGGCACTTGCAAAAAAACACCCGAGGGCAAGGGAACGAAAGCACGGAAGCTCAGTGCACACCATCTGTAGCGTGCGGGCAGGTGGGTTTCGCGAGGGTCCCATGGCTCACTCGGGGTTTTTCAGAGTAAACAGGGATCGTCGGGGCGTCACAACCGCTCTCCAGACAGACCGACGGAGCTCGAACCGCAGCTGAGCATAGACGCGACGCCATTGGACAGATTTTTCAACATGGCGATTCCGTCGCTAGTTCCTCTAAATTGTTGGGTTCCCTAGTGGCAGAATGGTCTCGGAGCGACTAAGCAGCAAATCTAGCGACATGCATTGATGAGGTGGTTGTGATTTTAAAAGCGATTGCACGTATATTCCACGTTAAGCAACCTGTACCAATTTACTTTTTATGCTGTGAAAAAATTGTCTAGTGAGGGGTTTGACGACTTTAGGAGGTCTGACTAGCAACACATAGTGGCTTGTTGAGGTTAGTTTGATGTCCTAATTTCAATAGTTGGCACAACTAGCAGTGGTGTAGCTATTGAGTGTGCAGATGTTCCAACCAGTGGTGCCTATGGGTCAGTAGCTCCTAGGGACTACGCTACAAAGATTAAAAAAAAATCAGACAGGGGCAACATTTTGTTTTTGCACCAAAATTTACAACAACCATTATCTGAAACCGCTTAATCCTTTATAGGGTCACGGTGAGCCAGAGCCTATCCCGGAAACACAGGGCGTAAGGCAGGAATACACCCGACGACGGGACGCCAGTCCATCGCTGGACCATTGTACTCCACAGCACCAATCACAGTGATCTGTTCTTTCACACGGCATTTTTGAATCAACACGAATAGGTTTTCAACTGCAAGTTGAGTTCCTAAAGATATTTTCTGGCACTTGGGGTCATCAGATGGATTCGATTATTACTGCCTGTAAACGCGTGCAATTGGGCAATGATCAGTGATGGGAGCGATAGATCTCACGTCATTTCAGTAAGAGTCGGAACACTCGTTCCTCGCAGCAAGAAGGTTCTGGATTCGATGTCTAGCTCGCGTGCCTCTGTGTGGAGTTTGTGCATGCCCTTCTTGCCCACATGGGTTTTTGACAGGTTCTCTGCTTTCCTCCCATTGCTAATATCCATAAGATGCAGTGTCTGACAAATATTGGTGTCAGCTTACTGCATGGCTGCTTTCCTCCTCTCTCGACTATGTGTGGTTCCTTGCACGTGTGAGTCCCTCTCTATTCGAGAATCAACGGATCCTGCGCGGCCCGTTATGAGTTCTCCGCTGCGAGCGAGAAAAGCAACTTCTGCCCGCTACTTCCCTGGCACGAAAATGCCCCACGCCTGGCTCTGTCGGCGATGTGAACGTTGGCGGCGTGCTGGCGCACAGGTACGACTATGTGGAGGTGGAGGACGTGGCAGACGGCGCCAGTAGCGTGCGGGGTCGCTGGTGCGGGGCCAAGGCGCCCAGCGGCAAGCAGATCTCCAAATCGAACCAGCTGTTCGTGCGCTTTCGCTCCGACGAGTACTTCCCGGCTAAGCCGGGATTCCGCCTCTACTATTCATCTGTGGACACGGTGGGTGCTCGCTGCTTGTGCCTCCAATGCTGCCACTGCTGTCATTGCTGATGTCGCGGCTCCCTTAGGGCAAGCTTCATTCATTAGCAGGAAATCATCGGTGACGGTGCTAAAGGGACAGATGTTGGCGACAGCCAGGGCTTACATTTCTCATCGGGAATATTTTCCAGGCCTCTGGCTGACTTGAGTGGACACCTGACTTGTAGCCACCAGTGGAGTGAATGGTATACTCGATGTACTGTGCCAGGTCAGGAATATATTGATATTTTTTCTGGACTAGCGACTTAGACAGTGCCCGGCCAAATTTGAAGCTCTGGTGATGGTACTCGGTGAGCGAGTTCGTGGATCGCATAGGCAGCTGCGTTAGTCACCGCAATCTTCAAATCCGTGTACGAAGTACAGTGACATGCACGGATCAATGATTACATGATGAGCCTGTGGTCATGATGCCACTTTTGACCATCTAGCAAATTGCCCCTGGCTTGTATTATCATAAATCATACAGGTAGATGTTTATTATTACAGCCGAAAGTACCCAGTGAGCTTGCAAGTTCTAGATGCGGGATTTATGTGACACAACAATTCTTGAGCTGAGGTTGTCCACTCGGAGCGGAACAATGCGTTGTCGCATCGTTGTGCATGGCCAACGGCCTTTCTCTGTGTGTACGTCAAGTATATGATGGGTTCAGATGACCCCTGCAGGTACCAAAGGCACGGGCATGCACTGCGACCCCAGAATCCTGACCGTCCGATTGCGTTGTAAAGAGCGGCTCAGCATTATTACCACTGACATCACCCTCACGGATTGGCCGAGCGCGAGCCAGTGTTTCTCTGCTGGAAGATGGGTGGCCGATCATTTGTATTTGACAGTTCGGGTCGGCTGGCCAGAGGCTCGCACAGCTGTTAGAACGTGCACTAATTTAATAATAGCGCTTGGACCGCTGTGGTTTATTTCAGTCTGGGAGTTAGAGCCAGCTTAGATTTTATGATCTTTCTCGAAGGTAGTGCTATGCACAGGCTATTTTGTAAAAAATTAGCATACATGAATACAATTTGTAATCCAAGCTATTTTCAGGATTTATAGTGTAGCATTTATAACAATGATTTACGGCCTATGTAAATACACTGCTGAGCAAAGAATCCCCTGTATCGATGTTGTTTGACCATACCTCCCCGTGCTGGCATGGTGAGTGTGGGTTGGTGAGGGAGGAACTTGCGGTCGAGTTTAATCTCCTTATGATCCTGCTCACGGCCACGAATCAAACTTAGATGCATGATTCCTTATGCACCGTATGCACCGTGGTACTACTACACTCATCTATACTGCGTTTATTGTACCCACAAGGTGAAGCTCGCTGAATAAAAGGATCCAGAGATACAGGAGTACTAATGTTATTCATCTATTCATTATCAGTCCCAATTTAACAGGCTATTCTGGCAGACAGAAGGTGCAGGCTATTCTGGCAGATAGAAGGTGCAGGGCAGGGCTCTGCTTTGATGGGATGCCAGTCCATCGGAGATATTAGCCAGGACAATTCACCTATGCAGCATGCTATATAGTGCCAGTGGGTCTTGATCAGTGGCCGTATTTATGACCCATCCCCCACGACACCAAGCAACAACTCGGATATGTTTGTTTTACGGAATGCTTAGTCATCATTAGCGCATTTAACAAATGCATCCAGACATAAATTGACCGCGATGTGCGTACTTGTGCCCACATCTATATTTGATGCTGTGGCACACTTCGAATACCTTTCCAAATACGCACCGAGCGTCTTCAGCATTATTGCCGCTGTGAGTTTATTTGGTACAGGGAGACAACACTGAAAAAAACTGACCGTATGATTAATCACAATGAGAAAACGCAGGCCAGATTCGCTGCAGAGACTACAGGTATTTTAAATGTCAATGTTGTTTGATGCCATCGACTTATACGAAATAACAATAATCATTATAGGCGATACATTGGCTGGAGTTGTAAAGATTTGGAGGCTCGCTTTGCGCACTGTGGGTGCCATGGAATGTCTCCGTGTTGTTTTCTTTCTCGCGTAACGAGTCCTGACAAGAAAGCGTGGCTACTGGTTTTGTTGGCCGGAAACAAAACCCCGAATTGAATAACCGCGGCGAACAAACATTTGTGTTGGCCACTCGTCCCAACTTTCCCGAAGCCCTCAACGGAAGCTACGGCACATTCAACTAAAATGATTACGAGTTGAGAGGTGGCTTAGGGTCCCGGAGGGTAGGTGGAGAGCGTGAGGGCTGGGGAGCGTGTGGACCAGAGAGCGTGGGGGCCGGAGAGCGTGGGGACTGGGGAACGTGGGGACCGGAGAGCGTGGGGACCGGAGAGCGTGGGGACCAGAGAGCGTGGGGACTGGGGAGTGTGGGGACTGGAGAGCATGGGGACCAGAGAGCGTGGGGGCCAGAGAGTGTGAGGACCAGAGAGTGTGGGGACCGGAGAGCTTGGGAGCCAGAGAGCGTAGGGGCCACAGAGCATAGGGACCGGAGAGCGTGGAGACTGGAGAGCGTGGGAACCGGAGAGTGTGGGGACCAGAGAGTGTGGGGACTGGGGAGTGTGCAGTCCAGGGAGCGTGAAGTTCAGGGAGTGCGAGGGCCGGCGGGCGAGTGTGCGGTATTCTCCCAGCAGCGTCCGTGACTAAACTGGAAAGGTTTTTGTGTTTGCGACCTGCTCATGAAAAATCTGCCGAATTATACCCTAACTCTGCTAAAATAGCACTTTTTAAAAAGGTGAATAATATTATGTTATGCATGTGAATGTAAGTACAGGATTCGAATCCTTCATGAGCACGTTTTATATCTGCACAATTCCAGGCCTTTACATCGTACTCAGTTTTTCTTTTGAAAATACAAGGAGCCAGGTGTATGTTAAAATGTACATCAGGTTGAAATATAGGTTAGAGCAGCGACGTCAGCAAAACCGTAATTTACAAGAAACGTGAGAAGAACGTACTACCCGCTTAGAACAAGATCGCTAATGGGACGGGTACTCTGCTAGTTTATATAAAAAAGAAAACGTAACTGAAAGAGTTTAATATTCCTCATGGCATTATCCAATACTGGGTATGTGATGATGTTTCATATCATCAATTAAAATAATTCCATATTACTCATGATGCACGCATCGAATCAAGCTTGTGGTGGAATTGATTAGGTGCTGAACTGACCCTCGGATCTGGAGTAGCCTGATCTAGAGCCCCACGGATTCCAAATTGTAATCGGCCAAATTGTCCACCGTGCGAAAGCAACCTGCAAAATGTCAGCTCTGTAGCTTGTCTGTGACCAGAGATATCAGGGTTTAAACAAAATATATAAATACAAACTGCGTGAAGTGAAATAAAACTGTGCACAAATAATGGTGGCACGGTGGTGCAATGAGTACTGCTGCTGCTTTACAGCAAGAAGTCCCTGGGTTCGATTCCTGGCTCGGGTGCCTTTTTGTGTGGAGTTTGCGTGTTCTCCCCATGCCCACGTGGGTTTTCGCTGGGTACTCCGGTTTCCTCTTACCGTCCAAAGATACACGCTGACTAGATTAATTGGCCTGCTGAGTAAACTGCCCCCCCAAAAAGTGTACCCTTCAAATTTGTAGCGTCACATTCTGGGTATTCCCCCACCTTGCGTGCTCTGTCGGTCGAGATAGGCTCTGACCCTGGCATGATCCTGTAAAGGAATAAGCGAGTATTAATAATAAATGAAAAAAAGCAACTATATATATTAAGCGACGTTAAATAATGATATGTAATAAAAGTCTGTAAAAATGAAACTCAAAAATAAATTATTCTCGAATCAAACTGCAACTGAATATTGTGGGAAGAGGTGGGGGTTTGAAATCTAGTGTTGCACATAGGAGACCTATTGAAGTGAGTCCAGAAGGAAGCCTGTGATGTCATCATCTGGGGCTGTTCCACTGCACGACGTGATGCTCAGCTGGCTCTTGTCCCAGAGAAGTGTTTCTCCACGTCGTGACTCCCTTAACGCAAATTGGATCTGTTCCAATCTGGATATAAGGAATGACGAAGCCAGTGATAAAACATGTGCAAGTTAGAGACATCGTGCTGCTAATAAACGTAAGAGGGTTTTGGGAAGGATAAGTCACTCGAAGGGATGTGGCCTGGCTGTCGAGACTATCGACGGATTCGAAGCCAAAATAAGAAACTTGCCTATACGTAGTCCACCGTGGAGATGAATCGATGAAATAAGCTTGTGTGCAGGTAATAAATCATCGGAGGACCGAGACTCGGGGAAGTCCACGTCCATACTAAACACAGATCACGACTGCAAAACTTTATATCGTAAACATTCAAACAACGTTCGGCCTCGTGTGTGCGGTTCCCGCAGGAGCTGACCGGTGGCATGGTGCAGGCAGTGGGGACGATGCACCGGGGACCTGTCGGCATTGCTTCAGCCACCGGCTCCTCTGCTGGCGCCATGCTCCCCATCGGCACCGTGCCGTTGACCGCTGTACGCGGAGCCGCCCTGCCTCCCGACGCAACCGGCGGCACCGCGGCGGTGGGGACGCAGCCCGCTAGGGACCTGGCACCATCTGCACAGCACGGGGCACAGTCGCACGTGGTCCCCAGCAGCCCCGTGGCGGCGGTGCAGTCTGGAGGGGCCATCGGTACGGGTTTGCATCATCGCGTCGCTGACAAGCCAGCGGAAGTGGTGAGGGTTCCACTGGGGACACTCACCGGAGACACCATTGGCACGGCACCGCCACAGCGAGCGGCCGACAAGCTGGAGGAGGCGACGGGGGCGCAGTCACACGACCACACGCAGATGCATGGAGTGAGGGTTCCCGTGGGGATGCACGCCAGTGGCATCATCGGCGCCGGTGCCCACCGAGTCGCCAGTAAGCCAGAAGAAGACATGGGCGGTACGGGTGGAACGGGAGGCACGGGTGGCACGGGTGGTACGGGAGGGTACTTGCATCACCACGGCTCGCAGCTGCATGGCACGAGGATTCCTGTGGGAACCCATACTGGCGGCACCATCGCCATCGCCTCCCACCATCCCATGGACAAGTTGGCAGAGACCCCAACGGGGAGTACGGCGGTGCAGGCGCACGCACCAAGGCTCCCCGTAGGAATGCACATGGCGTGGTCCTCTGCTACAGGTGCCCACCGCACTGCCGACAAGTTGGAAGACACGTTGGCAAGCCTG
The DNA here is from genome assembly GCA_036362905.1 of Mordacia mordax. Lineage (NCBI taxonomy): Eukaryota > Metazoa > Chordata > Hyperoartia > Petromyzontiformes > Petromyzontidae > Mordacia > Mordacia mordax. Next base: position 2,012,855 of record JAZEWT010000011.1, read on the forward strand.
GGACCACAGCCACATCCGATGAGGCAGAGGCTTCTCGTGGGCACGCATGTGGCCGGTACAGTCGGTGCCGGCTCCCACGCCTCCATCGACAAGGCTGCAATGGAACTACTGGGGAGCACTGGCACGCAGCCGATCCACACATATAGAGCGAGACTCCCGGTGGGGACGCACACTAGCAGCAGCGGTGGCAGTGGCGGCAGCAGCGGTGGCTCCGAATCCGAGAAGCTGGCCGGCGTGGGCGCACCGCTGCACGAGATGAGGCTGCCCGTGGGCGTGCTAGCCAGTGGGACACAGCACCGGGCCGCAGAGCATTTGCCTGAGGGCACGGCGGTGGCAGCTCACGGTGGTGATGCTCATCGCCCAGCCATGGGGGCCTGGCAGCCCGGCGGCGTAGGCCTACAAAACGTGAGCAAGCACCTGGGTGACGCGCATGCCCAGAAGCACGCAGACGAGCACGGCAAGTTCAGCACCGGCAGCATTGCCGCCACGGACAAGCGCACGGCAGAGTCGGCCAAGCACCCAATGAGCACGCTGGAGGTGGAGAAGCCACACGCAGGTGGCAAGCACGGCACCGATGCTACTGCTGCACTGGCAGTGGGAATGCAGGCCAAGGAACTGGTGGTTTTTGGCAGCATGCATCAGGACGGCGAGCAGCGTCAGCAGCAGCAGCACCCGCATCACCAACATCACCAGCATCAACACCTCCAGAAGCAGCAGCAGTCGGCGCTAAGTAGGGTACCCGTCGCGACATTACTAGGTGCGGATGCGCACGTGGCAGCGCGGCAAGTACACGGCCACGGAGTGTCTGGGCAGCAATCAGAGGCGCTCCCAGGCGCCACTTACTCACTGGGCCCACTCGGCGGCACGGCCGGCGGGGCTGGCTCGATGGCGCCTGGAGCGCCGGGGACTCTGGGGCCGCCGCTGGCAAACTCCGCCATGGAGGTGCTGTCGCACACACTCGCCGCGTTCGAGACGCTGGAGGAGATGGTGAAGTATCTGGAGCCCGAGTCGTGGCGGGTGGAGCTCGACAGACTCGCCCACTCTGTCCCGCAGGCTCGTGGCAGGAGCTCCGCGCACGGCCGCCGGTGGAGCGGTAAGGAGAGCGGTGGTGCCAACCCCCCCCCTCCCCATCATCCAACATGTGGTAGAGTGGTAGAGCCCCTGGTGTTTGTTGCCTCCGGCTTGAGCAGAGCGCCCTCAGGTTCCATCCCTGCCCCTGATCCCCTCCCAGCCAAATATGGGGTGATCACTAAAAATGCTTCTGGTGCTTTGCCTATTTACGTTCATGAGGCGTAACGAGTGATGGTCAGGTGCACATTGTTGCAGATTTGGTTTATATCTTCATGGAACGGTAGAGCGACGCAGCAAATTCTCTCCTCCCCCAAACCTCCCCCCCTCAGTTTGAGAATCCCTCTTGAGAGCTGCACTATTGGGACAGCTGTGGAAATGTGAAGGAAAGGTGAAATATACTCGCAACTGTGAACCTGCAATAGCAGCTTTTAAGAGCGATTTTCAAACACAGAAATGTGTCGACGAATAAAGCACACCCAAAATCTGTTATCATACCAGCGACTGTGTGAGCATCTATAATGACAACGACAGCACAAAGACAAAGCACCGTATCGCCTTAATAAGCTGTAGAGTCAAGTGTTGTTAGTGAGCACCGATCAAGACAAGCATGGTAAATGAGGGGGTAGGTTGACATCACTATGCCTGGCCACCCTTGTCTCTATAGTATTGGAGACTATGGAGACAAGGGTGGCCACACCAGGTACCCAGTTGAGGCTGAGTCTACCTAGCGGAGGCCTGAGACTAGGACAGAAAAGCGTCACTGGTATTAGCCATGAGTGAGAATCGTATTGGCATCACCACCGCTTCACACAGATGCGCGTGCGCATGCATGCCACCACACTACTCTGACACCGTCACCCTGGATGGGCCATATCCACCTGCAGGGGAACTCAACCTGAACCGGCTGCGGGAGGAAGTGCGCCTATACAGCTGCACGCCGCGCAACTACTCGGTGTCGCTGCGTGAGGAGCTGGGCCGCACTGACACCGTCTTCTGGCCGAGCTGCGTGCTCGTGCGCCGCTGCGGAGGGAACTGCGCCTGCTGCGCCCACAACTGCACTCAGTGCCGCTGCAAAGCTACGCGTACCACACGCAAGGTGCACGAGGTAACTAGCGCCCGGCACTGAGCGGCCGTGTGGGGGGCGTGCGGGCAGCGCCGGCGCGTGCGGGTCGCTAGTTTGTTTAACGGTGTGCTCGGCCATGTGGGTCCTTGCTTGTTGGTGGCATAGGCGGTTCATCTGGATCATGGTGGTGACGCCCGTCAGGCTGCACAGGTCTTCAAGTGACTCAGGAGCCACAACTCCCGCCATGACGAGAACCAAGATTGTATGGGGAGATATTTGTCCAGCAGCGAATTGCTTTAAAACAATGTTAAACCTAAACTATAAGTATTTGTACATCCACCGAATTTAAATTTATCTTTGTCTTGGAATTGCTGCATTTGAGGATCAAGTGTTCTTGAAGCTATTCAATAATGCAGTTTCCGCAGGCCATGTTAAATTTGCATTGAGGCTGATGCATGTTAGGCTCTTATCTTTCATGCGACTATTAGAGAATGGAGCGGATTTGCAAAGCCAGTATTCCCTGCCAAATATCTGTGGTAATTTCACCAGCCTGAAAAAACAAAAATGGGCAAACCCTGGAGAGTATTTTCAGATCCACAGCTGAAAGCTGAATTGGTCAAGGCTAGCGTCTATCGGTGTGTGCAAGCTTTTAAAAATAGAAGCAAATACCGCACATTTAAAATAACAAGCACGTGATGTACAAGAATTGGCTGCAAAAATGAACGTTTTGTGCACACAGGCGATTCCAACGGTTGCAAGAGCTGACCGTGGCAGACATCACTTGGGTTGAGTGGAACGAAAGCTGAAATGTACACAAACACTGTGGTAGAGATGCACGCGTGGGCAATATGGGGAACAATTGTTCACGTAGACTTTTACGACGGGCGGCGCGGTGGCCCAGTGGTTAGCGCTGACGCCTCACAGCAAGAAGGTCCCGGGTTCGAATCTCTCGGCTCGGGTGCCTTTCTGTGTGGAGTTTGCATGCTCTCCCCGTGTCCGCGTGGGTTTTCGCCGGGCACTCCGGTTTCCTCCCACAGTCCAAAAGCATGCTCCTGGATAGGTTGATTGGCTCGCAGACTAAAAATTGTCCCGCAATGCCCGGCGATGGACTGGCGTCCCGTCGTCGGGTGTATTCCTGCCTTACGCCCTGTGTTTCCGGGATAGGCTCCGGCTCACCGTGACCCGACACAGGATTAAGCGTTTTCAGATAATGAGATGAGATGAGACTTTTACGACTGATATTATACATTTACATTTAATTAATTTGTGCAAGATCATGTAGGTAATGCGTTGCCGTTTAGACATATGTGATTCAATGCTAAATGCACATATATGCATATAATTAAATATAGTTTTTAGACATCTGTTGGAACACATACTTTATACCCACACGATTTATCTCAAAACAAACTAGTTGAGACGTTAAGAGGAATAGACGTCATACATTTTCTCTCTGCGATGATCTGCATATTTTTACCTACTTATTTAGAAAATGTTGAGAACCACTGGCTTCGAGAATGTTCGCTGATGAAGATATCGATAAAACTGTACCTACGTAGGTGTTCACGATGCGAGCGAGAACTGTTCTCTCTGGTTCGTTGTGGGGCAAACCAGTCGACTGAACTGCTTAGAAAAGTAACCGGTCTTGGGTAGAAAACGTCACCGCAAGGGATGATGGCCGACGATCAGGACTACGAATGAGGGCAGCACCCGAGGAAAGGATCTTTTCCAGTTCCATTCCATTGGTTGACTTTGTATGGAGTTTATATGTTCTCCCCGTGTTCTGCGTGGGTTTCCTGGGCTCTTTGGGAGCCTCCCATAGTTAAAAGACACTCAATCACGAATTTGCCAGCACCATTACAAGATATAAGATAAAGAGTCTGGTGGGTTGGCGACGGCTGTCTCCCCTCACCTCGATGCGGTTTCTTGTAGCACAATGGACGTCTGGATGTACCGCTATGTAAATGTGATCGATCATTGTTATTGTCATTAGTTAGCGGTGGATTTATCGAGGCTGACGATGGTGACGATTCGGAGGCGACGGCAGAGTGCGCGCATCGTTTCAGTGGGTGATGGGAAAAGTTGCGTGCGGCGTGTGGCCTCGTTGGGCCGTCACCTGTGGGGTTACAGCTATGCGAGACGCGTGCTCGGAAGGCCTCGCAGCTGCTTGTTTTATAACCGCGAGGGGCAACGGAATGTGCAGCCCTGCAGAAAGAAAAAAGAATTGACGGAACAAAAAAGAGAGACGGGAGAGTGAGGGGGGGCAAGAGAAAGGGAGAACAAACATTTGGGAAAATATACGCCTGTGTGCGTGCGTGGCTGGAGGTTAGATGTAGAGGTTGGGCTGGTGGGAGACAGGGGCCAAGACAAATCAAGTCCCTTTCAATCTGCTGTTAATTAGTTCTTTTTAATGTGTTATTCACAACAAGATAATCACAACCACCATACAACTGTAGGGAAACATTGCTTAACTTTAAGTGGCTCACTTTGAATATTGTGCGGTCACACAATTTATTTTGGCAAATCTGTCAAAAGCAAAAAAAAATATCCTACATAAAAAATTATCTGACATCACTGCTGTAAGCGTAAAACTAATATAAATAACTACAGTGATTCGAGAATTGGCAGAAACATTGCAACGCAGTAACTTGCGTTAATCGAGCTTTAAACGACTGGACTGTTACAGCTGGCACGAAGTGGAATTGTAGCAGTTCTTGTGATGGCCAGGGTGAAGAATGTGGGAGACAACTCAACAAACTAGGAGCCTTGGGAATAAGCTTTGCAGACAATCCCCTTGTTGTACTCAAGCTTGAGTAGCAATGGTGGCTGATGTGGAAAGTCAATGGTCCACAGTAATTAGTGAGTTACCTTCATGAAGCCATCTTATTTTTTTAGCACTTTTTATTTAACGTAATCTAGTATGTAATTATATATTTAGATTTTTATTTACAACAAAAATGGAACCCTTATATCTCTAGTCACAGATAAACTACAAAGCTGAAAATTTGCAGACTGATTTTTTACGATGTAAAATTTGACCATTTACATTTTGAGATACATTTGGATGCTGGATCCCAGGGTCAGTTCAGCATCATTTCTAGAACCAAACGCCACAAAGCCTTAAAAGTGTGTATACTCAAAATATTTGTTTAGCTTATAATGTGTTCTACCCGATTCATTTTGAAGAGCATTGCACTTGGATCATTGTCATCATTATCAATGTCATCCTGAAGAGCTCACAGGAAATCGCTCTCTCCGCAAGTGATTCTCTAACTGTGGAGACATAAGGGAGGCACTAGCAGCCAAGTCAGAGAGGATTGAGATGTTCCATATTCATCGGGAATTTGTTGAAATTGTCTGCCTGCTTCAATTAATTTACACACAAGGTATAAATATATATAGACATAATAGAGCTAATCTACTGATAAGGAATCGTGTTAGCCTTCTAAAAGAGTTATGAAGTAGCTACCTCATTGTCATGATGGAATATTTAAAGTATCTGAGTGGAGCTATACATGTTACCTCCTCGTATGCATGGTGGATTTCTCCAGGTACTCTGATTTCATTATAGATGCCACACAAAGATAGTGGAATTGAACAAACATCCCAACACAGGCTTTATGTGAACGTACATTGAGGAAATTGCTTTCCCACACCACTTCTGGCAGAAAGGCCTCCATTAGAGACAGCTCTTGAGAGCCCCGGTAGAGGATATATTGGCCTACTCTTCCACATTGGTTAGATATCTTGGAAGACTTGGCAATACCCACACTTTATCCCACCAAACACCACCTGCTTATCGACCCTAGCACTAATTTGTACTGCTGGGAGGATTAAAATGAACTTGTCCAAGTGTTCCAGCTGCCGCTGTGGGAGATCAGGCCCGCGGCCTTTGCATTGTATTGTCCAGTATGGCATCCCGCACCCCCCCCCCCCCGAGTAAACAATTGGTATTAAGAGAATGATTATTCGGTCTTTATTGTAGTGTCACCACTTAGATGCCAGCCGATGGAACTTGCAAATACATGCGTGTGGAGGTGAGCACAACATATTTGGTTGAAGATGTTTAATATGTCACAGCGACCAAGCGTGAACATTATGTTGATGCATCAAGCTTGAATATTTGTCCGTGTTTTTATATTGAAACAACTCATAAATGTGTGTCGCAGTGTACCTTTCACATCGTGGCCACAAATGAGTTGATATTAAACCATTCATATTAATATATATTGTCTTAACATCAAAGATAAAGACAACTGTACCCTCCCTACGCATTGTGGTGGTCCCCAAATTCCTAAGGTCCCCACCTCCGTAAATATCTTCTCTAGAGCTCCAGCGATCCCTAACTCCTAACACCAATCTCTCTCGGTCCCTGAATGATCACACGCAGCGCGCGCTCTTTCGGTCCCTGATTGATCACACGCGGCGCGCGTTCTCTCACACGTACCGCGCTCACACCACGTTCACTTGTACCACCGCTTTGATACAAAAATACCGGACAGAAGATGACTTGGAAGCCTTTTACTGCTGCAGACTTGCGTGCCGCGACGAGGTCCGTTTTCAGCTGCCCCAACTGCTCCCTCGCTACAACTCGCTACGCAGCACAACCGCTTGGGCCCAGCCGCTCGGCACAGCCCCTCGGGCTCAGCTGCTTGGCGTAGCCCCTCGCTCAGCCCCTCGGGCTCAGCCTTTCGGTCCCTTTTCAGCCACCCCAACTGCCCCTCGCTACAACTCGCTACGCGGCACAACCGCTTGGGCCCAGCCGCTCGGCACAGCCCCTCAGGCTCAGCCGTTCGGTCCCTTTTCAGCCGCCCCAACTGCCCCTCGCTACAACTCGCTACGTGACTCACAGCCGCTCGGGCACAGCCGCTCGGCACAGCCTCGCACAGCTCCGGGCACAGCTCCGGGCACAACTCTCGCGCATGACTAACTAAACCCCGCTACTCGACTACCCTTAACATGCCTAACTAACCCCGCTACTCGACTGCCCTTAACATGCCTAACTAACCCCGCTACTCTCTGCCCTCGTCCCTCTACATGGCTGCCCTTCCTAACCGCTTCGACTCAACTAGCAACTCCCACCCCCTTGCTCCGCGCTCCCTTAAATACCTCCCCCCGTTCGAACCGCCCCCCTTTTAAAGGTCGTCTCTCTCTCCACCAATCCCCATCGTTCCCCCTTGTCTCTGGGCGCCGTGTCTTTCTCCTACCAATCACCGCTGTCGTAAACACCCTGGCGCCGGCCTGTCTAGAGAGCGCACCAATCCACGGGACCCAGCCGTTACAACAACAGGGCAAGAATATGGCGCGCAACGTCCATCCGAAAGCCCCGCTTAGCTCGCTAATGCCCCGCCTAGCTTGGCCCTGCATTGCACGCCGGTCAGATGGCCCCCTCCGGTCGACAACCCCACCAGAACTCAATTGTCTGCAGCTTTAACGTTCCGGGGGAGTTATTCTCCCCCGGCAAAACTGGTAGATGGCACTCGGCACCCCCTAAGCCGAATACCAGCTGACTGAGTAACCACCAACCAAACTGTCCTACTGACAGGGTCTATGGACAAACCTCAGCCGCTGGGGCCGAGTCCATCGTCGTTCTGCTACCCACCGAACCCTCGAGTTGTGCGGTACACTCCGTCAGTGTGAAACAGTATGCTGTTGTCAAATGTCCACTCTAACAACGGATGCGCGCAGGCATCTAGCGGTTGAGTGCGATAGTGGTGGTTGCATGTGTGTCTGTGTGGCATAAAATACTTTCCGAGGGGGGGTTCACAAGGGGAACATCGCGGGTACACAGCCAGCGTCCCTGGTGGTTCCGAGGCCCATGAAGTGGGCCTCCACAGCATAATAGTTTGGATAACTTGGGACAAATCCTGTTGGTGAGCATTCGTTAATGCTGCTATGGTACTTGAGTGAACAGAGTGGGCAGGGCCCAGAGGTGATAGTAGGCCAGTATAGTTCCGCATGGCTTGCTGGTAAGAAAGTGGCAAAGCATCGGGTACAGCACAGGTGGGAAGGAGGGTTGTGTTCCTCTCACCCCGGCTTCGATAATACACTACCTGCGGGAAGATCGGCAGGGTGATCGATGAATCAGGTGCCCCTGACATTGCGCATGGCCGAGACTGAAAATCTCTATCTTCAGGGCTGTGTCATAATCATGAAACATACACAGCCGTGCTAGCTGCAGAGGCAAGTGTCGCTTGCCAGCTGCTATTTAGGCCACCACAACATACTCGATCGCCTTTATCTCTCCAGTGCTGATATTTACACACTGCAGACAGTACTTATTTCAAACTCAGCAGACTTCGGGCAGGCTCAGGATCGGTTCAAACATCGCTTGTTGTGCAAGTTGTCCATAGATGAAAATTAGGACATGCGTGGCCATTTTCATTGTGCGTTGTACATCAGTAATGCATTCCCGTTCCCCATGCACAGATGCACATTCAACTAAATGTACGTGCAGCAATAATAAAGCACACAAAGCCTCTTTGGAAAAAAAAAACACATTTCGAGCACAGACTTCAGTTTCGCATTTTTCGTCTGACCGCATTTGTTCCACCGCAGTTTGCTGAATTGGAACAGGCGGCTAGACGGTGGAGATTTAATATATAACTCATGTGCAGATGAAACGGAGAAATTGAATCTGTTCCTGTCAATAAAGTTGGTATGGGAAGGCTTTAGATTAAGGCCGATTTAGCACTGCACACAAAGTGTGACCAAAGGTGTTATTTCACGTGCGCGCGTGTGCGGGTATGCATGTGTGCGCATGTGTGTGTGAGTGAGGAGCGGTGGCTCAACAGTTAGCACGCTGAGATACAAACCTGGTGACCTGATTTCAGATCTCACTCACAGCAATATCAGTGAGCAATTTCTGAACCGGTTTTGGCCCTCTCCTTGGTCGAATCAGCTTCAAATGGGTGCCTGGTGCAAAGTGCAAACATTGCCACCAGGGAGACATAGGTGACCGATCATGGTGCTGGTCACTCAACTCTTCGAGTGTTGTGTCTACCTTAACAGGTGCTCGCCAATAGCATTTGACCCTACAGTCTTTAAAAGCTATACAGGGGATTTTTTTTTATCTTTGTGAGCAGTGATGGTGCAATAGTTTGTGCGACGTGATGCACTTCTGGTGCTGTGAGTTCAATCCATCGCCTTGGATAAACACCAATGGCAAGTGCTGCCTTGATCTCTCCGGAGCCTGCGTTAGGCCTGCACAGCATTACACGATTATCTGGTACAGTGTGTAAAGATCAGCATGAGCGAGGCACAGAAAATTTGCCCTGGCACAGACGATTTGCCCTGGCACAGGCCACACCACCTTCTCGCGTACCATGTCAAACTTAATAGGTGCTCGTTAACCACACTTTTTTCCACGTACTTTTTGGTTAAATACAAGGTTTTGGTTTGTGTTGCTTAGTGGTTATTGTTACTCCACCGTATCAGCATCCTCGCTTTCATTTCCATGACAATACACGTCATTAGGCCTGAACGTTTTCAGGACCTTGTCGAGGTTAACTCGGACTAAAGGTGGATGGGGAGTGAGTGGTATTAGCCGCACGCTTTTGCGTGCTGACCCGACTGGAATAATGTGTGCTCAATAACAGCAGAAGCTAAAATGAGATCTTTATTTTTGTGCTTGTGTGTGTGTGTGTATGCACGAATGTGTACGTGTATTTTTATGCATGTACGGTGTGGTTACTGGGAGTAGTGGTGCAGTGAGTAGTGAACTCTGCTACTGGTAACACAAGTAGAAAATCGTAAACCAAGCTCTGCTGGGTCTCCCCTAGGCCAACTCAGCCTTAATTAATTCCCTTGGGTAGATGGTAAACATCAGCACTCGTGAGACGGCAATCTCTGGGCATGGCGCTGGCTCACGTCCGCTCGTCGCATGCCATACTAAGCTTGAGAGTCGGTGTCTTGCTGCTCTGGTAGTGTTTGAGATGTGGACATTCACGTGTCTGCTGTGTGGAAGTGGCAGGATCTGGTAGAGAGTAGAAAGTGGTGGTGAGGTGGGATGGCATCAACAGCTATGGCCTTGATGACAGCTCCATTTATCTTTGTCCGCGTCTGCGTTGTGCGTGTCTGCGCACATGGTGCCATCACAGGTCTTGCAGATACGGGCGTGGAAAGGATCCTTCCACAAGAACCTGACGGACGTATACCTGGAACACCATGAAGCGTGCCAGTGCACCTGTGCCAACGGAGTCAATGGATAATCACGGCCAAGCCACCCTCAAACGAGCATCGCACTTACGGCTACACCACAAACTACAGCGAGAGCAGCAGTAGCAATGACGACGACAACAGTGGCAGCACTATCCAGCAACCACAGCGTCAATGCCAAAGACAATGTCAGCAATTCTCAGTGCATCAGCAGCAGCAGTCGCCACGAAAATACAAACAGCAGCACCAGTACTGCCGCCAACAGCAACGCCACTGCTACCCAAGCAAAGCACAAACAACCGACCAACTGTGACCTCAACCCCCGACAAGCACACGCAAACCAATCAGAACTGAAGCTATCGCCAGCAACGACACAAAAACAATTACGGCATCCAAGAATGGGAACCGAGGGCGTGTGCCAGCCCTGTTTACCAGCGTCCTGCCAAATTGGTCACGCAGACCCGCGCCACTCAGCCGGGGCTGTGTGGACAAAAGACCTGTTTAAGCACAAGCAACTGTGGCTCCCCCCCCCCCAACGTCCTAGAGTACCCCCCACACAACCAACATTTCCCTCTCCCTACCCCATCAGTCCCGCACATCCCCCTACCACTGTCCCCCTGCTCTCCCACCACAGGGCACGCTGCTTAGAAGAGACTTAAGTCAGCAGCAATGATCGTACAAACTCAGTGAACGTTACTGCCAAAGAATGGCATGTCATGCAACGGAGAGGGCCTCAAAAGTAAAAAAAAATCCAAAGACATAATTATTATTTTTTTATTCTAAGAGCTACTCTGGATTGTCACGGTGATGTTGTTCAAGGCAGAGCCTTCCGGCAGGACATGCGTGGCTGCTCCCGGGCAGTGGGTGGAAGGGCGAGTGGTGACAGAAACGCCCGGCTTGGCGGTATCGCCGCAGAAAGTGCCACAGATCTATGACAAACTTCTTCCCTCCCCCCCCTCAAAAAATTGAAACTCTTCAAACTGTTTCCATGTGTGCCTGGGGGCCTCCTGGCTGAGTCTTCGACCGACGCTGGAATTTTGTTGTTAGGGATGCACACTCCTTCGCTGAAGCTCCCAACGGCACCTGCCATCCACATATATTTTATCTTTTATTTTATATTTCTCTCTCCCCCCACCCCCAACGCCACGCTCAACATCGCACTCGAGTCGTCACCTGCTGTACGCATGTCTAAGGAGGCTTCTCTGCGTTTACAGTTGTTTTGTTTTCATCTCCTCGCCGACAAGCGGTCGAGTGAGTGGATGGACAGAGAGTACGAGAGGAAACAAATGGGGATGATTGAAGAAAAGAGAAAGATACAAAAAGTTCAAAAGAGGGACAATAAAGCTGCTGGGGTTTTATAGGTTATTATTATTATTATTATTTTGTGATCTTGATTTATGAAAGCATTTCATGTTGGGCTTCTGCTCACTCCTGGCTTCCAAAGCACTACTTTATAAAGAAATTTTTAAAGCTTAACAGAAAAGCAATTTGCATTGCCAACGCACTTTCTCTTTGCCACGCTGATGCTACACTCGGTTGAAACGTCACAAAATTTTACAAAAGTAAGCAAAACGTCAAAGCACTTAAAATATTTTTCACCAACTTTACCACTATCCCACAATACCAGTACGGTTATTTGGAGTAGTCAATGCCACATATAGGCAAACACCAATATTTAACGTGCGGTAAGATTATATTTTAATTTGGGGGAAAGGAATACCAGATCTAAATGGACAAAAGAGACACCATGGCAATAACTCCCAAACAGAAAAAAAGAATGTACTTGTTTGAGATTTATGCCATGTCAAGACAACAAGTTTTGTAAAAAAAAGGTATGGTGCCCCACTACTGTCTTATTTTAAGACATTTTCACCGCCCATAGAATAATTCTTTGTTTGTGTACTTAATTTATACGATGTAGGTGCTGTTTTGTTGTAAATATTACATTCATTATAGTGTTAAGGGCATTTATGCTGTTTTTGTATTAACGGTATTAATTATTTTCAATGAGCAAGCTTCCTGAAGACTGATCGCCGCTCGTTTTGTCGCGATTGTGAGCCCAGTAAAACGCCTAGGATAATGGATATTGTTTGCTTGCATTTTTTCTAGATGTCAGCAGTGCCATTTTTCTTCCAGGCCTCAGACTTTGGTTAACTGCGATATGTACGTGCTTCGTAATGGTAACAGCTGCAGTGCCCGGTGTCGCAAAAATCAAAGAAGCATTCAAAAGCCGCGATCCATAAATATCTGCTCTCTAATTGTCCTAAAAGAACACGGTTCAAACGGCGGTTCAGAAAACGCATTAATTTTGCCTTGAGTAAATTGTACATTTACTTTACGGTCCATTTAACGTTTATCTTAGCTGTGGAGAAGCAATCGGAATAAAAAGCAGAAGTAGTTCTTGAGTTTAAAACAAAACACATACAGGCATGCAACAAAACGAACATCTTTTAAAGGTAATCATTGACTGACCATGGAAACATTTTTGCAGTTTTTTTTAATAAACAGCTGTCCAATGCCTGCTTTAGTTCGACTAAACTGGACACTCGAATCCAACTTTTGCTCGACGACCATTGGGCCCCTCTTACTGAGATGGGTTGTCGTACGTTGGATGAGGGGATAGCAATGCCTCTGGTTAAACCAGGGGCACTGCAAGGGCAGTAAATGTCACGGTGAATGTCTCACGACTATGAGTGACATTCGACGACGCTCTAAGGGTGCAACAGTGGGTTCTTTGGTTAGTTCTCAGATTTTCGAGTCAATCACAGTTTAAGGAAGCATTATCGATCCTTTGCATAACTGTTCTATTTTTTGCGTCGTCGTTTTAAATTAAACGCATACTTGTTTTGTACATCACTGCCCGTATTTCTGCAAAAAATAAACCGCAAAATACTTTCCTTTATTTTTCTGAAGGAAACGCTAAGTTTGGCTCAGTACCGTTGTTGGTTTGCTCCTGCTATTTTTTTCGTATTTAAACCAAGAAGCATTATGGAAAAATAAAACTAGCCTTTTAAAAACCTGCGAACGCAACCTCACCATGTTGTGATTTTGTTTTAATGTTCATGCACGAGCCCCATCGCGTCTCCCCGCTAAAATCATATTTTTTTGACAAACCATACCAAAGCTTTTACACAAATATTTCCTTGGCAAATATCCAAGCTATTCCTAGAACGGCACTCTGACATAATGTGCGCTTATAAATAAAGTACTCTTTGTCCACCTAATTAGCCTGATTGTTCTTAAAAGGAAGTCCTCACTCCCTGCAAACTCCGAACCCCTACAATCAATTTTGTGCTGCTCTATTTTCTGCTACGAGGCCAAGGGCGGCACGGTGGCCCAGTGGATAGCGCTGTCGCCTCAGCAAGAAGGTCCCGGGTTTGAATCTCGGCTCGGGTGCCTTTTTGTGTGGAGTTTGCATGTTCTCTCCTCGTGTCCGCGTGGGTTTTCGCCGGGCACTCCGGTTTCCTCCCACAGTCCAAAAACATGCTGCATACGTTAATTGGCTTGCAGACTGTATTGCCCGCAGTACCCGGTGATGGACTGGCGTCCCATCGTGGGTATATCCCTGCCTTGCGCCCTGTGTGTGCCGCGATAGGCTCCGGCTCACCGCGACCCTGTACAGGATTAAGTGGTTTCTGACAATGAGATGAGATGAGGCCAAGGATGGGCCCAAACCGGCAGATCAAGCAAATCGGCAGGTCCTGGGAGCCGGTGCGGCCTGCCACGGATAACGTTGGAAATACCCGTGGCCATGAGGTTATTTTATTCTGGCATTTCACTCCTTGCCACGTCGCAAGTGCCCCGCAGCAAACGCGCCGGTCGAGCATCCAGTCGAGTATCCAGCTTTCAAGTTCAGTCCGAGCAACAAAGACCGGCGTGCCCAGCGAGGCTCCCCGCCCCAAACGCACCTCGAGAACACGCACGACTGCATTCCGAGAGACCCTCGCTTTGATGAACGGCTTGCAGACCCGCGCTTGGAAACGATCTGGTTCTGACGCTCAACTCAGTTCCGGCCCAGCATTACAGGTTCACCATGAGCGTCTGGATTTTCATGTGGTCCAGGTGTGGTCAGAGTTTGATGATGTATTTTGGCAGTCAGATTTGAAGTCGTAGCACAGAGTGAAATGTATCCTCTTAGCTTGCTCAAGTCACATCGTGGATGCTCATCGGTGATTCAAATGTGCTAATGGATATATCGACTTCAATCAGAGATAATATAAATTCTGCCTTTGTATTAATGTGGGTTTTCACAGTTAAATATATGAGAATTGCATTTAAGAGCTTTCAAAGGGGTGAGAGGAGGAACGCTCAATACGGCTATCCCGAAAGAGCAGCTATTCAGAGCAATTCTCAAATTCTTCCTCTCTTCAAGTGACTTCGTGTGCGACCAATCACACTAAATTGCTGAAGCTAGGCAGGCTTGAGCTGAGTGTTTTAAAGGATGACCGCTGTGCACAGCAGGTAACAATAGGCTGTGGGTCTACCTGCTTGGCAGTGAAGACAAAGCACTTGTAGTACTTTGCTGCTATGCTGCCATGGTTACGCTCGCTACCGTTATCAAAAACATGGTTAAGTAAGTTCAAATATCGCCTATAGTCTCTAGACTGTGGGGAGCACCCCATTCCTCAAGTCGATTGACAGAGGGCGGTACATTTGCATGTACAATTACAATTCTACTACTACCACCATCATCAAACGTGAAGAAATAAATGTTGACACTTTAATGCTGATCCACTTGGATCCATGGAGACCAGACCTAAGTGGGCCAAATGGACTTTGAGTTGCAAACGTTTGACAACCCCTGCCTTAATGTACATTATGCTCTAACAATGAACCCTCACCCAATGCTAGAATACAATGTTAGATAGCAGGACTTTGGGGGGGGGGGGGAGTGGTGGGGACCACTTGGGTCAGTGGCATGACAGAATTAAAAGTAATCAAGGTCATGGCTAAGAAGTTATCACAGTCAATGCATTTGTAACCATAACACTTCCCCAACACTTCCTCTCTTGTGCCAGATCAGCTGTTGCACTGTTTGCACATTTTACACAAAACTCACTCGCATGGTCGCACCACCACTACCACCTCCTGATGTTTGGCCTTCCCGTCATCATCGACCTCGGGGAGCTATCTTCTAAAACCTCCCTCCGTAACTTTCTCCATCCTGTACACGTGCTCTGCCCATGACAACCTCCTCTTTGTAATGATGTATGTTTTCACGGCTTGATGCATGATGCTTGCTTCCAAAAGCTGCTCTTTCGGGATATCCGCGGCGATCAGGCGCCTCAGGATGCCTCCAACGTGTGAGGCGAAACGTCGCAAAAGAGAGAGGAGGAGCGATCGACGCGGCTATTCCAAAAGAGCAGCTTTGGGAAGCAATTAACCTCTTTCTCATAAAATCTATGACAGTGTAGTACTGTACTTAAACGCAGAGGCAAGCAGCTTCTGTTACGGTACCTTATATAAAGTCAAGCTCTATGATCAATACCATAAAAGACTTTACTCCTGCATCTGAAAATAGCAATAACACGGAGATAGCGATGAGTGAACTCAAGTCATAAGACAGTCACTGCCGTGACAGTCATCGTGTCATCAATTCATCATATGGCCTTTGGATCCAAATTTGGTCAAACACTGTAAGGCCAGCAAGAGCTTGTCACCACTTCAGCTCGCTTTGTTGATATTGTTGCCGGTTGAAACGGCTTGCATTCACGTTCACTCGTGTTGGCTGGATGCCCCCCTCCCAATGGTGGGGTAATTAAAGCAGAACTTTACAGCTGAATGTTCTTCCCCCCCAGAATCTGTTCACCAAGGGAGACCCTAGCAAGAGCGCTAGACTCCAGGCATCTTCACCAAGGAAGATCCTAGTAGGAGTACTAGAGTCCTGACATATCTAGCAAAGGAGACCCTACTAGGCGTACTGGACTTCATCCCTGTTCACCAAGGGAGGCCCAAGCAGAAATGCTATACTCCAGGTGACAGCGCTTGGGTTTTGTGTAACACGCAGACTCCTCCACCACGCTGAGGTTACGATCCATGGGAGGGTGATTCTGAGCCATTTCGGCTCTAGAAGCAGTAACATCCCAATCTAGAATGCACCGTAGAGAATGCCTCTATTGTGGTTCTCGAGACAAGAGTTAGTGGGTGCAGGCACTTGCTTTGCTGTGTCGGTTGTAATTACGCCTTTGCCAGCCACACAAAGGCCAGAACTAGCAGTAACACGAAGCTCTCGCGTGCAGGGATTGTGAGAATCAATGTCTCGGAGAAATGGAAAAAAAGGTAATGATCTTAATTGTGCTCACATAAAGAAGAACATAATCCACTACAGGTGCTGCCACTCCTTCAGTTGTTGATATTTCTGCCGCATGTGCTTACAGACAGAATCTAACGTTACAGGCAGATCCTGGTCTATACTCTAGTTAGAGGTTATTTGGAGTCTGGCTTGTGTGGAATAAAGCTACAAAGTGCTAGATGTCAAATCTCGGATGCTAAGTAAAGTTTGAGCCTCTATAGTGCTCGGATGGGTAACAACAAGGCGTGCATCAAGTACCATAAGGAGTCACCGCCACGATTCCAGTCAGAAATTATGTTTAAATATCGTGCTGAATGTGTCTCGTGGCTGGTGGCGACGTATGATCCCCTGCACACTCTTTTCAATAAACGCATCGTGAGTTTATTTCATATTAATTTGCCGATTCGATGCATCGTTAACTCCTAAATAATTACGTCCAGGCATACATGTGGTGCTCTAATGATTATCCCACATGCAAGAACACATGAAAGAAGAAATTCCCACAATACAAAAACTACAGGTGCCTGAAATCGAGTGGCAAGCTGATGTCTTGAACTGTAACGTCTCGACAAGTACAAGTATACTGACCAATTTCTTCTGGACCGAAACACAATAATCCAAAACCCCATCAGGTGGCATATTTTCAAAGCAATCGACTCAAATTTAGAGAGTTGAAAGTTTTAATTTCGGTCACGGGTGGAATCAGACCATCACTTATCCATAACACATAAAAAAAAACACTTTATACCAAATTAACAGCGTTGGTTCTGTAGACTTTCACCTTACACCTGTCTCAGGGCAGTCACAAGGGATGAGACTGTTCCAAACTGCTTTCGGCAGGAAACCACGCTAACATCACCTTACCCTTGCAATTGAGGGCAGTGGTGGCAGAGTGGTTAGCACACTGCACTATGAACCCTGCATGTATGCCAAGTTCGAATCTTTGCTATGGCTGTTATCCATGGCCAGTGAAATCTGAACTGGTCCTAGTCCCCTTCCTTTTACTACCCCGCATTAACAAATATGGTGCGGTATTGTCAAACAACACCCACGGCAGACACAGCATTGGGGAGCTCTTCATCCAACACCGCAGACGAGTTTTAATGGTCACAACTCTTGCCATTAACTGTAACTAAATCTCACCAGCCTAATTACGGGATTGAGGACTGAAGCGAATTCAGTGGTGAGGCAGGGAAAACGCATCAATTGTCCTCCAGGATCTGTAGGCGCGGGCTGGCACGGGCTAGATAAAATTCTTGGCACGATAATCGCAGGCAAGGAGAAGGAGAGCAAGAGCCATCGACAAAATGTGCTTTTAATATCCACCTCTGGCAACCACTGCCACCATTTAAAAGCATTATGCATCGTTTGAAAGACGCGGTGTATTTTAAAGTGATTATGGGGACGTTCTACGGACGAGGGCATCTGCACTTTAAATAAAAGTGGCCGACAAGGCTTAAGCTCACCTTCGAGTTCTGCACGTGAATCGTTGAAAAGTTGTATTATTATTAAAATCGCGTCACGTTAACACGAGTGGTGGAAAAAGTATTGAATCGTCTATAAATACATAGTATGGGTTTTATATGCGTAAAAATAGCACTTTGAATTTTATTTATGTGACGAATGTAATGGGTTCAAGTTGCCTTTAAGGTTATTAAACTACTAGGTGAAGGTCTCCCAGTAACATTCACCCAAGGGTCTTCGTTTGGTCAATGTGGTTAAAATGGGGGTCCACGAACGGTTTATTTAATTGATCATGGTTTAGCCATGGCTGGAAATTTACTCAGGCACCGGGCTTTTAGTACAGTAGTAAAGTACACTCACAACTGCTCCATCCCACAAACCACTTCGTCAATCATCTCAAATGAGAATCCAGAAAACAAAATACCTGCGCACACGCATGCGTGTAGTTTAGCAAGTCATGTAGTTTAGCGAGTCAGGGCAGGGTACACATACCTTGAAAAGTTTGTTTATTTTGTCTCAGGCAGGACACAGTCTGTGCCTGTCTCGCCTAAAACTTACGATGTTGTGAAGAGGGCTTCAAAGCCAGGAGATTGGCACCAAACACAACACAACAGCCATTTGAACTGACCGTGTCCTTGATCGGGAGAGCAAGGAAAAGAAACACGGACAAAGTAAATAAATAGATACGAAGAGAGAATAACATTTAAAGAAAAGTATATTTCAGCTATAAAATGTTACTGTAAGGAGATTCTACGATGAGATGTTTATAAACACATGGGTGAGGGCTTTTGCAGCCGATGATGTAATTGAGCAATATGCCAGAGAACATTGGAAAGGCTGACTGGGGCCACGCTCTTTGCTGAGGAGTGGGAAGATTGTACGCGGTTGTTTGCTACAAGAAAATTAATTTAGGCATTGGGGTTGCGTGATGAAGGTGAGTGGGAACACCTTCAGGGGGCAAAGTCAAGCAATAGCCAGCTGATAAAAACAGCTTTCTTGTCGTCTGGCGGTGTTGTAGCCAGGGGTAAAAGTTAACTTTAATTATTGCAATCCTCATTCCCACCTGTACTGTTAATGAATGCTTCGCCACTTCCTTCCCAGTACGTCCTACTGGCTTACTTTCACCTCTGGGTGTAGTCATCAAGTGAGCAGGCAGTACAATGACGAGTTGGACCCCAGTTATTTCCTTACACCCGCGCCCAGGTCAACAGGGCCACACCACCGTCTCCTCGCCTTCGCATTGCGAGCAGCGGTCATAACAGGACTGGATTATAGTTATAGTGACCGTAGAGATATTTTATTTGTTCACATAGAATAAGCCCAAGTGTAAATAATTAAGTTGATGATTGCTTCGAAAAGCTGCTCTCTCGAGACAGCCGCGTCGTTCGCTTCCTCTCCTCTCCTCACGACGTTTCGCCTTGTACGTTAGAGGTATCCGCAGGCGCAGTATGTGTGTGTAGTGCCTGTTTCTCCTATATATATGTGGGTACTATGTATGTGTCGAGTCATCTTTTGTTGTGTGGGGTTTACATCTGAATCACATTAACACTAATCTCCTTGTCCTATTCACACTCCGGAACTGCGATAACCCCCTCCTGCTTTGTCTGTGGCTAGTCCCCTAATTTGCATCTCATGAAAGAACCTCCCACACACCTTGTGATCCCCCTCTGATGTCCACACTCCATAGCTCTATATCTGTGCATTACTGACTTCAATAACTGGCCTCCAGCTTTGGCAAAGCTTTATATTAATTTCTTGTTTTCGGTTCATTGTCTTTTTTGTCTTGTGAATCTCAATTGCTTCACGAATTAATCTTGGACCTTTATGGCGGATGGCTGCTAGTACTTGTATATCTTATCAAAATCGATTCTATGTTGTTTATCTACACTATGTGCTGCTGTTGCTGATTTATCCGTGTGCCGCAAAGGTACTGCTGCCTCGTGTTCTCTTTTTCTTGTGGCGAGTTTTCAGAAGGAATTGTTTTCATTTTTTCTATTTTGCTGATGTTGATCACGTGTGGTTTTCTTTGGCAGGCAAGGCCCCTGTGGCAGACAGCGCACCTTCCTCTTTCCCAGAAATCTGGCGCGAGCGCTCCTCATTTTTCGCATCATTGGCTAAGGTATTTGCAGCGACCTGTGTGCCGGTTACGAGGCCTTCGCGGATGCCCGATTTGAGAATCAAATGCAATCTCAGGTGGCATTTTTTTTGGCTTCGTTCCAGAGGAGAGTGCAACCTGGTGTCTGCTTGCCGCGAGGACATTCCAGCTGTGCACTCAGCGGTAATGACAGGGAAACTCAAAACGTCTGCATTTTAACCGAATACTTTTAAAAACGATAATTGCTCTCAAGAGCTGTTCTTTCGAGATAGCCGCGTCGAGTGTTCCTTCTCTCTTAATTTGGAATTATTATATTTAACATTAGAGACATCTCCAATGCTGGTATTAAGAGCTTATTGAGGCTGGCATGGCACAAAAATGGGAGTGAGGTTAATACCGTACTCCCCCGATTTCATTTTCCTGCTAGTCGCATCTAAACAATATACATATAGGATGAGGTACTCATCTATGGCTGCCTTTGCTTAGGGGAAACGCAGTGCCAATGCAGTGTTAGGGTCTCCAGCCCAAATACCTGGAACAAGTTACCAGCAGATGTTTGGGCTCCATCCTTCAGTCCGAGCGATTTTTGAAGGATTTAAAATAGGGTTATTCCAAAGAGCTTTTAATGGGTGATTAGCTCGGTTCATTTGTCAAGGACAGCACTTTTTAGAGTGTGCAACAACAAATGCTCAGAATTGCTGGGCAGGTTCAGATCCCACTTAGCAGTAATGTGGTACATGACCTGGAATCGAACTCACTGGGATAAGAGCTCAGTGTACAAAGCACTGCACCACCACTTGCACACAAAGGCGAAGACCACCCATGCAGCCATGTGGACGGTTGGGGAAAGTACTGTAGCAGGACTGTATTTAGGCTAGCATGGCGCGCACGGGAGTAAAGCATGGCCATAACCATGTACATCCACCTTTGTCTCCCCAGTGCTAATGTTTACACAGCACGTCGGGTGCTCGTTTAAGCGCGAGTGATCTTATGGGAAGGGGCCCGGAACAAGTGCAGATATCACTTGTCACTGATGTTAGCCGTGGTCGGGAATCACACCGGGTCTCTAGGGATCAGCGCTCACGCACACACCCACACTGCATACTGCGCGGTATATTTTGGTAACATCAGAAGGTATTATAGTCTTGTATTTCAGCGTACGGAAACTTTGCCTTCATCACATTTCACCACCATCTTCCTCACAAAAGATACTTCTGTGTCTTATCAGGGGGAAAAGCTTCTCTCGTCATGTTTAACGGGAGATAGCCTTGCAGGTGGGAAAAAGTGTCTCGATCTTGACCGAGAACAAAGGCGTTCTTTGTGAAGCCGGGGAGACCCTAAAACCACAGTTACTACAAACCCATGACCAGGGCCACGTACAAATCTGTGGAGGCAGTTTCAACCCCAATGAGACTTCCAATATTTTTACACGGTCTTAAAAACAAACACAAAATGTTCCTTACTTGTATTTCAAAATTATTTCCGCACATATATTTCAGTTGCTTCATTTTCATTTCCATGCTGAGAAGTGTCGGCGGGTCAGTGTTGCCAATATGATGACTTGCTCTGCACACCTAGTCATGTTCAGGTAAGGCTTAGGGTTAAGGAGAGGACAATTCACGAGGAGTGTGATAATGCAACGTATTCAATGAACCAGAATAAAAATACGTCTAGTCTCAAAGCCACACCAATCGAATAGCTTGTGTAGAAAATAGTGGTTATATATGGATGAGAAGAAAATGAAATGAAACATAAGCCGTAAGCATAAGATGGTAAAGAGCAACAGAGAAAAAAGCAATTGATTGATGAATCAAACTGACGGACCCTAAATTGTGATACTTCATCGAAACGCCAATGAGAATACGGTTAGGTCACGGCCAGTCCAGGAATCATAATTTCCCGTAATTAATACAGCAGTTATAAAACTAAAATCTAGTAGAGCTACCGCTTTCATCGCTATGAAAAGTCTGTGGTTTTTAAGGGAGACGTGTCACGAAGGTTGTATGGAATACGGAATAAACCAATTGCACACAAAGTCAAGAGCTAATCAAGCAAATAGAGACCACAGGATATATATGAAGCACTGAGAAATTAAATCACAATTGAGATGAATAAAGTGCAAAACAGACCGTAATAACTCAGTAGAAATGTAAAAACCAAGCATGAGTTATGATTTAAAAGCACTTTAATGCTTATATGCAAATGAGAGATAAAATGAGTTAATGATACACGCAATAAGCCGAACTGCCAATGTAGTGACTGGGATGCAATGAGTTTCGTGGGTCATGTGATTTTATTAATGTGCGGGAGACGCAATTTTTTCCACATATGGGAAACGTTGTGGTGAAGGAAACCGACTACAAGTCAACAACCCTGAATATTCTCATTTCAGGGAATGTAATCGAAAGGGGACACTGCTTGATATTTCGCTGCACGTTGCTTTCTTTTACAATGGTTGTTAAAAACGTGATAATGCTAAAAAGTTCCTGGGTGGCTAGTGATGGTTAAACCAGTCTCCTAATTTGCCATTTCTACTAACATTGAAAAGCGTGGTCAAACAATCTTTAATGACCAAGACGGTGTGGAGAGGTGTTCGTCTCCCAAAGAATTTTCAAAGCGCTGTATAAGGATTACTCGAACTAAAGTCTTCTCAACCTGTGCATTGAGACCATGCAGGGTGGAATACCTATTAAAAGTTCACCACATACGACAGAACATTCTTAGGGTTGCCACCCAGAAGGCACATAAAGCCGGGACATGGAGGGGGTGCACAGAATAAGAGAACTAGGACTGTGTGTGCAACTGGAAAATTCCCAAACTCTGAACGACTTCGTCCGTGAAAACGTACAAATCCCCCAGGACAGCTGCCTCCTTAAAAAGGAGCACGATCCTGGGAAGACCGGGACAAGTGGCAACCCCAGGCGTTCTCTGGCGTCCAACTACGGTATGCTTTAATGCGGTGCCACGCGCCGCTGGCGTCGGCACCAAAGGTCCGCAGAAGCTGCAGATCAGAGCAGATAGCGCGGGGCCGGTGGAGGAGGTGGCCGTGCATGCCAAGAGGCCCTTGGTGACAACGTCTCTCGGGCTGTCAGAAGGTTTTTGTTTCTTCAGATCCTTGAGATTACCACCACACGCTACAAAGCCACAATGGGAGGCCGCGTCGAGGCCATGAACCAGAAAAAAATAGAGAAGAAAGCCTTTGAACGGCAATCACGGCTGCAAAGCCAATTTTTGACGGTTCCAAAAAAAAGTCCTTCCATTTACCGTAAGGGTTAAGTAAACTAAAACATTGCAATGTTTTTTTGTGGTTTGGGAATGTCATTTTGCCGAGATGTATTGTGTGAGAATTTTTCCCTCCATATAGTTTGGAAGTATTTCTCTATTAATGAAGTATGATTCAGTGCAGTTACACATTTGGGTTGATGCAACACACCCTCGAGACTGGTGCTGGCCCACTGGTTAGCACACACCGTACACTGCGAACCCAGTGACCCCAGTTCAATTTCTGGCGATGGCTTCCATCAATGGTGAGTAATATTTGAACCAGTGTTGGACTGTCTCCCGTCTTTAACTCGCACTGACAAAGCTGGTGACGTATGAACAAACGACCCCCCCATGAACAAACAGTACAGAGAAGCCTTAATCAGGCAGTGAATTGACACATGACTTTACTTTTTTATATATATATATAGAATTGTCATTATTTTACTGGGACTAATTTTAAGGCACGTATTGTGCAAGAGTTGCCTATCAACAATCATTATGTATCAGAGCACCATGTATCAGAGCACCATCAGACAAGGTGCAAGGCAACCGTGTAGACAGACAGGGCAAATAAACAAAATCATAACTCGAACTTAATGAAAAAGACTAAAGGCAAATCAAAACACCACACCACCCTTACAATCCCCACACAGCAAAGTGACATCACCAGGGATGCTATGGTGGCATAATTGAGTGAGTTTAAACCCCATTTTTTTCTTACCAACGAGGACAATTCTTGAATAATCTCGTAGATAATTGGTTGTCTTTGGCTACTTGTTCTACAGCCAATTATAAGCCTAACCACCCTGAAATTATTAACCTCGCCGTCATGAAGGATCCACTGGAACCACAGTGATTTTCAACTTCAGTATAGCAGATGTATGCACCTGGTGCATTCCGTGCAGACGCAGAAGGTGGACTTGTTTTGTAACCACTTCAGCTCCACAACAAGAAATCTCTTGCTGTGTTTACCACCGATATTCGTCGACTGCATGCCACCTACCGTCCTTCCTGCCCTGGCTCCAGGAGAAACCACAGCCTGGCTGCCTTTAGGGCAAAGGACAATCTCAGCCAACGGATAGAGTGCCCAATTCATCAGCACACACGAGAATGAGCTGTCACCACCAAGTGAATGAATAAAATCGACTGGAAAATGCGCGTAATAATACTGTGTGGTGAGGTTTGAAAAAAAAAAATATTTATTACATGGTCCCTTAGTTTTCCTTAAATGCATTTGCTTTGGCTGCCAAACAGAGTATGGCATTTTTGTTTTTGATTGCAACAATGGAAAGAATTGGGCTGGTTCAATTTTTAAATGTTGCCAATTAGCAGAAATCAAGATGGAGCTCAGACGTTCAAGTGGAAATTTGTACCGCTCATGTACATTTTTTGCTTCGCCAATGCATATATGACCACACGGTAAGACAATAAACAGTTCGCGCCCCAGCGAGAAAGTTACAATTTTTTTTTCTCAAGTATTTTTTAGTACTCTTTTCCCAAATAGTTTCTTTTTGGCAGCGTAAGGTGTGCCCCATGTTTCTTCTCTGTGCAGTCAGAGGCAATGAAAAGAAACTTCGTGCTTAAAAGCCTAACGCAGACAAATCCAAAAACAGGGCGCATCCTGAGCCTCGCAGAGCCCAACGTTCGCTCGCAGACAGCGGAAAGGGATGTCTGAAATCCCATAATACCGACGACTTTCATTTTGCGCGCAACAAGCGCGACGGATGCTATTGTTTTTGCACTTACAGCGCAAGGGCGCGGCGCCTTTCTCTTCTTTCTTTATTTTTATTTTTCATAGGAATTTCCCATGGCTTCTACAACATTCGCTGCCCACCCAAGTTTTTACGCCGTGTGAGTGGCGGCCGAGAGTTTTTTTCTCTTCTCCTGGTTGTGTTTTTTTTTAATATACATTTTTTTCAGACACTGTTGATGAATTGACTTTGGGTGCCAACGTGGACATTTTCCTGGCTTGTAAGTCCCCCCTCTGTGTGTTTTTACAGGACGCCCGTGCCGCAATTAATCACGGGCAGCCACCTTTCTCTCCCGTAAAGCTCCTTGCCAATTTTCCGACGATTGCGCGTTCGTGTCGCAAGAAAACGAGAAGGACGTTCTGTAGTCGAGCTCCAAATCAACGGTAAAGTTTTCCCTTGTAAAGCTAAGCTGCGCTGTGAAGCATAAACACACCTCCACACTTTGATGAAAAACAGACCCGACACACGTGTTCAGTTCAAATATGTGACTGCTCATAACTTTAACGTTTGCTTGTACAAGACAACGTGGCACTATCAAACACGTAAGAGGCCTCGTCTGCAAATGTGTGCGCATCTACAATATCAAGAAATAAACATTTGGCAACACAATTAGTAACATAGCTTCGATTTGCAAAACGTTTAAATGCAACATTGTCTCAGCAGTGCTACGCATGTGCCGTGGGAATCGGGGAGACAGATTCATCTCGGTAATTTATGTGGTTATTTTAGGATTATATTCAAAGAAAAGGCCTGCACTTCAACGGGGGCAGGGAGTAGCAATGCTTGTGAGGGTCCATTCACTTAAGGTCCTACTGTTGTCAAAGCACATGCTTTGCAAATAGAGCAATCCTTCGGTAGACCAATGCCAGGGGGTCGTGCGTTGAATTCAGCCACCTAAGTTTGACTGATTTCTCAACTGATCCTAGGTCTTCCCTTTCACCAATCTGTATTGTCCTGTGTGGTGCCACATTGTCAAAACTGGTCAACAGGTAATAAACGACGTCTACATCCACCAATGGACTGACAAAAGAATTACATTTCTGTTTTATCTTACAGCAATTGTATCGCATATGTATTTAAAAATAACAGTTGAGCAGCTTTTCGCCGGGCACTCCGGTTTTCTCCCACAGTCCAAAAACATGCTGTTGCATAGGTTAATTGGCTTGCAGACTAAATTGCCCGCAGTGCCCGGTGATGGACTGGCGTCCCATCGTAGGTGTATCTCTACCTTGCGCCCTGTGTTTGCCGGGATAGGCTCTGGTTCACCCTGTACAGGACTAAGCGGTTTCTGGCAAAGAGATGAGATGAGAGTTGAGCACCTTTTTTTAGCCCCTGCGACAACACGGGTGTATTTGCAGCATGCAGAATACGTGTGGGTTTCTACATGCACTATGTATTACTTAAAAAGGTAAATCGATTCGCAACATATACAATTGCAGGCTTTTGTCAATTCACCGCTGGATGAAGGCCTCCCTCACGCTGTGATGGTTTGGAGTGCTGTTTCACCACCATGCTTCACCACACTAGCCTATGTGGGTTTTGAAAAGGGCTGGATGCCAGCATCGGTTCACATATCAATTCTCATCTCATTTCATTGTCAGAAACCGCTTAGTCTTGTACAGGGTTGGGGTGAGCCGGAGCCTATCCCGCCAGACACAGGGCGCAAGCCAGGGATATACCCACGATAGGACGCCAGTCCATCACCTACGGGAAATTTAGCCTGCAAGCCAATTAACCTATGCAGCAGCATGTTTTTTTGACTGCGGGAGGAAAACTGAGTTCCCGGCGAAAACCCACGCGGACACGGGGAGAACATGCAAACTCCACATAGAAAGGCACCAGAGCCGAGCTTCGAACCCGGGACCTTCTTGCTGTGAGGCGACAGCGCTACCCACTGGGCCACCGTGCCGCCCTGACATATCACTTAATAATAATAATTAACGAGAGTGCTTAGAAATCCGCTTTGAGCAAGCTGCACGCTGGCGCTGTTAACTACAGTTAACGTTCCACGGTAGGCGACATAAACCGGTAGGAGTTTAAGTCGACCGTGGAAGCCAGACACTAATGCTGACTACGACTGGGAATCAAACTCAACACAACGTTAACTATCGAGTGTTTGCGCTGCAATCACTTGAATCCAGCCGGCGTGTGCGTTGAATGCGAAGCGACGTGTCACGAACGTGGCAGAATCACGTGACAGGAGCAGGTGTCACGGCAAGTGAGTACGTGCTCCAGCCTTGGCCAGCCCGTTTTCACTGGGAATCGTGGTGATGAAACACACTGCAACATTCATATTATAATATATATATATACATTTAACGCATTCTCAAGTCGCAAAGCGCTGTGCGAAATTAAAAATATCAAAACTATCATGCAGGCTGATGAACACAGCACGCATTGCTGCTCAACGGTAAAGGAACCAACTCGGTCATCTCCAACCATTCGATCGTCCTCGACCAGATCAATGCCAGGGCCCTGAAAAATCGATCTCAATGTAGCCGGTGTTGGTTTAATTGTAATGAGTCGCACGTAGACGTATATTGAAGGGCGAATTGATTCGGACGTCGATTCTGGGATCGATCCGGAAGCGATCTGAAATCAATTCCAAAAATGGTTTTGTATTTTAAAAGGTTGGAGACCACTGCCATCAAAACGAAATAAGCGAAATAAAATAAAACTCCAACCAAATCCAGTCAATACACGTTTAGGATCAGGTCCGAGTCCTGAGGCGAGACCTGAACGGCGCTTATCTGTTTAAGTGAATTCCGCAGCCTGTGGGCTGCACGGAGAATAGCCCGATGACCCATTGGCACCATGCGAGATAGAGAGCAAGCTCATCTGAGTGCACACCCGCAGCCAATTCTCAACTGCATGAATCTGCTGCTCAGACCAGAGTTCAGATAGTAGCAGCATATAGAAGGTTGAGACGAAGACGTGAAGAAGTGTCATCATCCCTCACGATCGATTGGCTGCTGGATGAGGGCCTCTGCATGTTGCGTCAGTTTTGGCGGTTGATGCAGTACACTTCGCGATGCTTTTTAATAATAGTAATTGCATTCATAGAACGTTTTTCACCCGAGGGCCACAAAGCGCTGCACAGAGCTGCAGAATGAACGGCATGCCAACAATGACAGACAACGGAAAGTCAGCAACATTGTCTCATCTCATCTCATTATCTGAAACCGCTTAATCCTATATAGGGTCACGGTGAGCTGGAGCCTATCCCGGAAACACAGGGCGTAAGGCAGGAATACACCCGACGACGGGACGCCAGTCCATCGCCGGGCATTGCGGGACAATTTTAGTCTGCGAGCCAATCAAACTATCCAGGAGCATGCTTTTGGACTGTGGGAGGAAACCGGAGTACCCGGAGAAAACCCACGCGGACACGGGGAGAGCATGCAAACTCCACACAGAAAGGCACCTGAGCCGAGAGATTCGAACCCGGGACCTTCTTGCTGTGAGGCGTCAGCGCTAACCACTGGGCCACCGCGCCGCCCAGCAACGTTGTTTTTTTTGTTTTTTACCTTTATTTACAAATCCGAGTTGAAGAAAGAACGCCATGTTAACAACAATATCAGAACAGTTCAACTGAAAGTCACACAGTAGCGATACATCATAGGACACAATGTCAGCAAAAAATAAATATATTCTTCAACAAACAAGGAAGGAATAAATGTTCCCGAGTAGGTGCGGGTCGGCAGAGAGCCAACATTCCGGCACGGCCCACTGAGCCGCATCAACAGTCCGAGCCGGAGAGAGGAATAAATGTTTCGTGCAGGTGCAAGTCAGAAGAGAGCCATAATCCCGGCACGACAACACTGAGATTTCAATTTAGCGCGGACTGGTCAAGGATACGTCAGCAATCGGCTCAGATCTCGTTTGCCAATGATGTCAGCTGCGGCCAAGAATCGAATCGGATGGTGGAGTTGAAATTGCCATGAGTGCCACTAAAACTGGACCTGTACGTACACGTATGGCAGTGAAGTGTGCCTATGCAGTTTCCCCGTAATTATCTTCCAAATTGTAGAATTCCCGTATCGTTTTCAAGACAAATTGCCTTATTAGCCACTAAATTGTTGCATATTTTGGAAATTGTAATTCTTAACGTGTCTCCGTGGAAATAAGTACTGTTGCATTCGCCACTCCCTTTAAACATACACTATCCTTTAAACCTCATCCCTTAAAAACGCATGCTTGTTCCAACGCCTGGGCCAACACCCCCCTCCAGAGAAATCTGGGTTCTCCCACACCCTCCCACTCCCATCGTCCCGAAGAGCCTTGGGGCGACCTCCACTAAGAGCCACCACACCCTGCTATCACCCCCGAGGTGCATTCTGAAGTAATCGGAATTAATTAATAACAATAATACAAATTATAACGTGCGCATTTTTGTTCAATGTTGAACGAAAAGAGAGTGGACTCAGGCGCAAGGAAATTGCAGAAAGGCAGGGAGGGAGAAGGCAGTCAGGCAGTGAACCGACGCCAACATGTGCCACACACTGAGTCATATCCGTGTCGGGAATCCAAGCAGCGAGTGTTTACATCTCGACAGCTCGCGTGTGAGTATTCACGAAAGTCACCCCAGTTCATGACACCACGTCGGAGAGCATAGCTGCTCATGCAACAAGTGGGTCGTATTTGTTAATAATAATAATACATTTTATAATTCGTTGATTGTCGCAGGTAATCTAAGACAGAACATTTCCGAGGCTCGAGGAAACCACAGAGACTGGAGGGAGATAGCCATGCAGTTATCCAGTATTAACATTCACCAGACATCGCATTCTATATATTAATTATGCTATCGGCCAATTGATTTTTTTGTGGGAGGAAAGCCATGCAGAACAGTGTGTGAACACACAAACTCCACACAGAAAAAGGCGCCTCGGGCAGGACCTTCTATCTCTGAAGCGCAGATATTACGAGGTGGTGGCAACAATCATTATCTTCTCCATCTTGATCTATTTAGTATTATTGTAGGTTTCCATGGCTCGTTGTATGAGAATGGGAGAGAGGAGCTATGGACATGGCTCTCCCTTCTGCAATGTTTTGCCGCCCACGTCAGATTCCTCATGATACTGCCAACGTAGGAGGAGAAACGTCGGAGGAGGCTGAATACTCGACGCGACTATCCTGAATGAGCAGCTCTTGACAGCAATTCTCTGGATGATTTGTCATTTTTCACCAATTTTATTTCGACTGTGGTGTTCGTAAATCCCCCCGGACCTGTCTCGTAAGGCACTGCGACCGCTTCGTGTTGGAGAGCGACTCAGCGAAGAGAGAATATCAGAGATGCTTGTGAGTCGTGTAACCTCTGCTCAATGTTAACATGAGTGGCGACACTCCACATTCCGAGCTGCTCTGCTGCTGAGAGCAAGTTTCAAACGACACACGAAAAGCACCCGGTCTTGGTGCATTATGCAAAATCCATCAGCGCTGCAACGCAATTGCAACCGCAACTGCGAGGTTGAAATTCCTGTTCCATGATTAAACAAAGGGAGTTCGCCATCTCGTCCTGACTCTGCGTTTGCTCGTGAGGGAATGTTCCTTAACTCTGCATAGCCTTGCGACGTGCGGCTTGGCGAGGGCAGAACCCTGAAACGACAATGCGCTAAGATTGCCGACAAACACAATTTATTCAAGAGCGTAACAACACGTGGGGCGGCGCGGTGGCCCAGTGGTTAGCGCTGACGCCTCACAGCAAGAAGGTCCCGGGTTCGAATCTCTCGGCTCGGGTGCCTTTCTGTGTGGAGT
>JAZEWT010000011.1:2075036-2093471 GCA_036362905.1 Mordacia mordax
GTGTTACCAGTGCCGACGGAGGGGGTATGTATGATGGGATTGTCCACTCGAGACCTTGCGCTCCTCTCAGGACCTGTTAAATGACAATGGGTCCTGGTAGTCGGGAGTACCAGGGGCCATAGCACGATCCCAAGGCGTGGAGAGACGGAAGCAGGCACCGCTGGGAAGCTGTGGCGGGCGGGGCTCATCCCAGCAATGGAAGGTGACAGGTCGCCATTGGGACCGGTCACGGTGGTACGAGGGTCGGTGGAAGGGCAGACGACTTGGATCCTATTGGACATGGGAGCTACCGTGTCGACCCAAGGTGACTGCGCTCCTCAGACCATGGCCTAAAGCAAGCCAATGGCGGTGACCAACAAACCATCGGGCGGCTCTTGCTGGATATCCGGATAGGTATGGTGAGGGGTTGCATTGATGTGTACGTGGCAACGAGACTATGCTATGCCTGCATCCTCAAAACGGGAGCGCTGGAGGCCCTGGGTGTGACTGTGAGCATCCTAAGAAAATGTGCACAGGTTGGTAAGGGAAGGAAAGAGGTTCCGTTCTGCGGGTGAGAGCAAATGTCCATGCTGGGTGGGAGTGTCTGAAACAGGGTGAGGGAGGTAATGTCAAACCCGGGGGTTGTTGACATGACGCCAGTTCCCAGAAGCGCGGCTGTGATGTCAAACTCGAGGGTCGAGGACATGACGTCAGTTCCTGGGTTAAGGGGCGGGGAGCTGGATGTGGGAAAATATGGCGTTGGCCACGTGATCCGCTGATTGTAGGTGGGCCCGAACTCGGAGGGGCTGCTACACCTCATCACCTGCAACAGAGATGAGGCTGCGCTCACCGGTGAAGTTCTGCTGACTCCCTCTCCAGAACTCAATCGCCGCTCCGGACTAGTGGGCACGGCAACAGTAGTGACTGTCGCACCGGGCCTGGTGCTGAGAGTCTTAAATCCCCACAACATGCCAATACGGCTCCATCCCGGAACGGAGGTCACAGAGATTCATCCACTGTGGGCATGGACCGATCCGGGAACGGTGTACACCCTATGGGCTGGGGAGGCGGAATAGTCGACGAGGATGATCCTATCATAGTGATTTCGGGGCCCCACGCCGTCGTGCAGCACCTTGGAGAGGCTGACGAACCCCGGATGGAGCTGATCCGGGAAGAGGTAGGCTGCGAGTTCCCAGGAATGACAGAACAGCAGCTACGACAGGCCCAGGGTCGTGATCCTGAGTTGGCGGAGGTGAGGGACGCCCTCACCCGGGGTCAGTCGACCATAAAGGGACCATGGGCGAGTCTCTACCTCCAACTGGGCCTCTAGGAGGGGGTAGTTCGGGAGCGGGAGCCCGACAGGGGAAGCTGGGAGGGTGTGTGTCCCAGCCACAACACGGCCACAGCTGTAGTGCCTGGTGCATGACCACCCCTTGGGGGGGCATGGCGGCGAGCGACACACAAGGTTAACACTACGACGATGGTATCTGTGGCCCGGTCTGAACTGGGATGCAATTACCTGAGTCAAGGGGTGTTAACGGTGCCAGCAGGCCACGAAGGAACCACCACGCTACGCTGTTCTGCTGCGGACGCTACAGGTAAGCTGGGTGAATCAACTGGTGGGGATCGACCTGCAGGGGAAGCTTCCCACGATGCAGCGTGGTAACCGCTGCGTGATGGAGATGGAGGAGGTGCTCGCTCAGTGCCTGGAGACCCTGCACCAGGCCCGTGGCCGGACTTATGAGGCTGCTGAGGAGGCCCACATGAGGCAAGCAGTGGCGGTGCGACCGAGGGGTGAGGCCACAGAGTACTAGGCCGGCGAGCGAGTGTGGGTGTTCTCACCGCAGGTCCACCCGGTGTGGGTGAGGAAACTCACCTTGCCCTGAGAGGGACCCCACACGGTGGTACAGTTGCTGTCACCTGAGATGGTGTTGGTGAAAGGAAAAGGCTGACGGGCGTTGCGCGT
Organism: Mordacia mordax; assembly: GCA_036362905.1. NCBI lineage: Eukaryota > Metazoa > Chordata > Hyperoartia > Petromyzontiformes > Petromyzontidae > Mordacia > Mordacia mordax. The sequence continues at coordinate 2,076,982 of JAZEWT010000011.1, forward strand.
AATCAACATGCAGCATCTGAAGGCCTGGATTCCACCCCCTGGGGGGGATGTGGCCCCAAGAACAGCCGGGTCGAATGACAATGACTGTGAGCCACAGACGTGGCCCAAGTGCGTGTGATGGCGGAGCTGAGTGGCGGAACCTCGGCACCTGACGGGTTCAACGCCCACCACAGCTGACTCCAACCGAGCAGACGACCGCGGGGGCTCGGGGAGTTTCCCCACAGACGGAGGGACCGCGGTGGCCCCGGAGATGGATGGTGACTCCTCAGCGATCAAGCGGCCGAGACGGGCCTGGTCTGTCACTGGGACTATATCACCGCGGTCGAGCCTTGTCACGACAATGGCAAGGGGTCGAGCTGGGACTTCTCGCCAGGGGGGGAACTGTGTTGCCAAGCCTCACGACATGTCAAGCTGAGTACCTGATGACGCTCATGCTGGGATCAGATCGGGTCATTCGCCAGGTTACTTCGGGTCAGTTGGGCGGGGCCGTGGGTCAGTGCTAATTGGCCAACAGTACGTGGGGTGACATCGCTTGACTGGGTGACGTCAGATGGGACCAGGAGTGCGAGTCCGAGTGGATATATAAAGGGATCTACGAAAGCACGGAATGGGGGGGGACGTTAGAGAGAGTCATGTTGGAGGCGAGAGTTCGTCCTTGTGCCTGTGAGTTGACCGCATGGATGTGGTTCGGGTTCGTTGTGGGCGAATAAAGCATACCTCGTTTGTTGAGATGGAGAGTCTTTGGAGTCCCGGTATGCCTGTCCTGGAGCGAGAGAATGAGTGGCCGCTAACACAAGCGCAATCGTCGCCAGCGCGTGAAGGTCAGCAAGAAGAACCCACCCCGGGGAAATTCACGTATTGCGACAGCTCACCACCGAATTCTATCACGGTCGCAGAAATTCATTGGATGTGTACAAGGATATCGATGTATCAGTGTAGGACATAGTGCTGTGATAGAGCACTGATGAACTGGTGGGAGTGGTTGGTTGCAGCCATGCCTGCCAATAATGGGTTTGTTCATTTGGACCCAACTCAATTCACTCTCGGAATTGAGTCGGGTCCACGATCACCTTTAAAGCAGGGGTATGCAGGTCCTTCTTCAGAAATCGATGAGTTTGTTAGCTCACAATTGCTGCATTTCTGATCCTTCTGCCAGCAAAAATAACTTTGACCAGAGCACTTTCAGTACTATGGCCGAATCTGAACCCAGATGGAAGGGATCGAGGAGGCCATTGTTAAGTAACGTGTTTCTGGAGTTGCATGGCTACTGCACACTCAAGGATCTTAGAAAGGAATATTAGATTAGAGATGGGGTGATATTTATCAGGGATGTTTCAAACGAGGCCAGGTTTTTTGAGCACATTTCAATAGTGGGGGAACGATGCCAGAGTGAAGTGAGTTATTGAAGAGATTTGTGACGAAGGTCGAAAGAGATTTGAAATTTTCCCAGTTGATTTTGGATTGAAATGGGTCCAGGGAGCAGTTTTTAGGCCGAGATCTGGTAACTAATTAAGAGATAATATAGCCCGCAATCCCAACCCTAAAAGCCCAATAATTAAGTTTTATTTTTCAGGTGATTTTATTAAGAAGCATGTACATTAACAACAGCTGCCATATATCTAATATATTACTGAATACATTAATATCAATTATACAACCTATGGTGTTATGGTATGGTACAGTGATGTGCAGTAAAAAAAATAGTTAAGAATCTCCACTGTTATAATCTAATAAATTTCGGAAATGTGATAAATTTGCTCTGAGATTCTCTCTGGTAATGGTGTTCCCGTGCATTCCCACAAATTACACCCATGGTTGGAGCTGCATGCTTGTCGTGTTGTCATCTGCATGTATGGATAAAACCACTATGCTCCTTGGCGGCGCGGTGGCCCAGTGGTTAGCGCTGACGCCTCATAGCAAGAAGGTCCCGGGTTCGAATCTCTCGACTCGGGTGCCTTTCTGTGTGGAGTTTGCATGCTCTCCCCGTGTCCGCGTGGGTTTTCGCCGGGTACTCCGGTTTCCTCCCACAGTCCAAAAGCATGCTCCTGGATAGGTTGATTGGCTCGCAGACTAAAGTTGTCCCGCAATGCCCGGCGATGGACTGGCGTCCCGTCGTCGGGTGTATTCCTGCCTTACGCCCTATGTTTCCGGGATAGGCTCCGGCTCACCGTGACCCTATATAGGATTAAGCGGTTTCAGATAATGAGATGAGATGAGAGACATTTAAAGTATGCATACGAAGAGCGGTATTTTAATTATGGCCGGGATGAATGAACAAGGCGAGGTGGACAAGAGCAGGATGGAATTCACTATCAATCTTAATCCTGTGCAGGGTTGTGGGGGGGCAGAGCCTATCTCGGCTGACAGTGGGGGCAAAGCGGAAGAATACTAGGGATGTGACGCCAGTACATCGCAGGGCACACGTTTTGGAACAATTTACTCAGCAGGCCAATAAACATAGGCAGCAGTGTCTTTGGACAGTGAGGGGAAACCGGAGTATCTAAGAAAAACCCACGCAAAATTCCACACAAAAAGTACCCGATCCAGGAATCGAACCCGGTACCTTCTTGCTGTAAGGCGGACTTTGACAACGTACCACAAGAGAGTTAGCAGTGGCGAAACCATTTAATCACGAAGATGAAAAATCGTTTTGTCTGTGACGTGGGATCAGCAGCGTGGTGCGAAAGCTGAGCAGTGCGCGACATCGCATGGAGGTGCAAGCTGGCGGTTACGAGACACAGGTTGGAACACGTGGATCAGCGAGCACATGCATGTTAGAGAGATCACATTGACTTGTCAGGACAAGCAAGCGGGCTTGGGAAATAAAACGTTCAGAGCAGAGACGGTTGTCAGTGGTCAAGACTGGCAACGCACTGGCAGCATGTGTTTAGGAGCTGGATGCGATTGTTGCATCGAGAGACCGTGAGAGATGACAACGCCGTGTGCAGGCCTCCTTCCAGCACTGGAATGATCATGGCTTAAGAGGACAACGATGATCACGAGGCTTTTAAATAAAAAAGACACCGTAACACGAACCCAGTAGTAGTTGTCAGAGAGAAAGAATGTCATGTAAGAGAATGTTGTATCAGAATAACGGGCTTGCTTTGCCTACTCCTTGGTGGAAACACAGTTCCTGTTACTCCGACAGGGCGCGCGGGAAATAAACTATAAAAGCATTCCAGCAGAAAATTGCCCTTATAAGGAATTCACTTAAATAAAAATCGCGCGCGCTCGGACATCGCTGTACATTTTTAAGTAACTTAACGGATGCTCCGAAGTAACAGAGCAAATAGCGTGGCAACTACACAGATAGATGGTCATTACTACTGCAGAAAGTACCGGGTGGGCTTGCACGCACGTGTCTTACACCGAATGTTTTAAAAAAATAATCGGTAAATTTTAAAGGCTAGGCAAACATCTTCTGCAGCGTAAATAACATTTATTACATTGCAAGCGCCAAAGTCTCATATCACTGAACATTTGAATGGGACATCATTAAAACATCGTAAAAAACACTGTACGATCATGAAATATAAACATAGAGCAGCATGGTTATAGGTAAAGAGAAGAGAATAATAACGGAGTGGCAGCTAAAGGAGGGAACGCGCCAGAGAGGACCTCCACCGCGGAGATGGAACGCTGGCAGTAGCTCGCGTGCAGGTGTTGAGTGGATTTTTGGATCGCAATGATCGTGGGAGATTGCTACAGCTCGGAAGGCCTTCATCCAGCAGTGGATTGACTATGGTCAATCATGATTTCGCGCACGCAACCTCCATGTACAACTCCACAGTAAAATGTTAATAACTGAGGTAGGGGTTTCACAGTTCAGTGCATGACACGGCTATCCCGAAAGGACAACTTTGGAAAGCGATGATCAATTATTACATTTATATAGCGCCTTTCACCAAGTGGGGAGGGAAAGGGGAGCCACGCGGTCAGCCGACGCCAACCCGCCCGACATTGCGTCCTATACAAAACGATGATGTCCACTAATAAATAACTGTTGTTTTAGCTGTAGGAGGAAACTAGAGAACCCGAAGAAAAGCACACAGAACAGAGGGAGAATACAAGGCACTTCACACAGAAAGGCGCCCAAGGCGGGAATCGAACCGCTTCGAGCAGGGAGATGCGGATGTGTCACCGCAGCGCCACACTGTGCTGTCGAAGGCAGAGAAATTGTGGCGGTCTCTCGGTGTGTGGCCCTGTTATGGATATTTATAGACGGCAGCCAGAATTCACGGCCAACATCAATTGCTCCACTGCCATTCATTATCGCGCCCGACGCTTACGAAACATCGAGACACAGGTGCTAGCAATCAGCTGCGGAGCATTCCAATATGTGGGAGCGTGTTTAGGATGTGTCAACCATCGACGCGAGAATGTTATTGTTGAGCACTTTTACCCTTTAGCTGAACCATTGCGTCGCTATTGCTACGCGAGTCTGCATAACATCATGTACCAATCATTAACCGTGATATATCTTCTGTTGCGATGAATACGGGATTGAAAGTATAGCAACTTAACCTCCTTATCGGTGAAGCCGTACCGTATTATTATATTATTATCTCAAACCCCCTTCCCACCTATGTTACGCTCAATGCTTCGGTCACCTTTTTTTACCGGTACGTTGTACCAGACCGGCTTACTTTCACCTCCAGATGAAGATATTCTCAAACCATCCCCGTCTCTAACGCACCCGCTGTGGAACAATTCATATATCACCTGCGCACCAGCTTGCTTGGGTGGTGTGTGTTTCCCCACATGGCCTGCCACTCCACCGCTAGTCTTGACCGTTCATCGCGCATACGTGCAACGCGTTAAAAACATCTCTGATGAACGAAAAATTCACCAAATACAGCGAAAACACTTTGCACGTCTAAAACGGACACAGCATCTCAAAATTACTGTCGTGTTTATTCGCCCGAGAGCGCTCAGTATTCGGAGCTATGGGTGACACCGAGAATGCGTAGCTTTTAATTTGCGCGCGCTAAAGAAACTAGAAACACAAAGCTGTGAAATTATTAGTTTTCGACCGGCCCAATAATATATATATTTTCTGAAGGAAATTGAGCGCACGGATCACAGAGGAGCACACGGAGTGAATAGGAGCCAGTAGGAAACTCTGCTACGCGCACAGTGTAATGTATCTCCCAGCTTTATGAGCGCATGACCGCAGATAAGCTCGTGCCAAATCCCTGTGTCTCCGATAATCACCGGGCAACCGACCTCTGTGCAAAACAAATCAAGTAAAGTCACGGCGTTCAACCAACACCTGCAACTTCCTGGATCGGGGAACCACCACCACAACAGCCTTGTGTTTAAGGCCAAACGGACGGCCAATTTTGTGCGAGCTAAACAAAATACAAATCTGTTGACCTTGTACACATCTGCTGATGATTACATTCCCTAATTTGAACTGGCAGAATTTTCCCCAGAGGTGGCCCTCTGGCCTTCAAACCCAGGGCGTGTTACTGCAAACGTTGAGCGAGTGCGAGTGGGGCAGTGTCGCAAGCAGGGGCATGTGGCACGTTAAAACCTCCGGCAGCTTCGGGGGGCGCCCTTGCTAACAACATCTGGCAAGCCAGCGTTATTTTTGTAACAAACCTGAATGATGAGACCCAGAAAGGGAAAAACCAATCCTTCCAGAGTTGCCTTGTTCAAACATGGGTTTGCATCGTGGCCAAAACAAGCATCTGCTTGAAATGAAATCAGTCATTATTTTGCACACACCCCCACCAACCATGAAAAAATTCGTATCGCAAAAAAATATTCCTTGTGTACGAGGTAGCTTGAAAATGAAAATCAGGGTAATATTATGGTAAAAATGAAATAAGTATGGCTCCTTATGAAAGCTACGAACACATACCCACAAATCTCCAGATATGGCTTTGGGTCTGTTCGTTATTAATCCCCAGCTCTGACAACGCGAGTGAAATGTTTTATTGCAGGTCCCGAAATGCATTATCGCCTTGCAGTCCTGAGACATTTTGATCGATAGTGTAATTTCAAACGCTAACCTTATAGAGGACATGCTTTAGAGTACACAGAAACTGCGTCAAAATATTGTATTCCATAAAAAAACCAGCGAGCAAATTAAACTATGGAATAAGAGCCAGAAATTGTGTGTTGGCTTTAAAAAATCCCAAAATTACGAAAGATTCATACGCTGTGTTGTAATTTTATCGTGGTGGAGGTGTTTGCGTGTTTAATAAAGACTTCAGAAGCTATGATACCTTAAGTTTAGCACTCCTGCAAGGGTCTACCTAGCTCTGGGGGTAGGTTTAGGACAAATAACGATCCGAGGACCTTCTGACTCCAAGGAATAGCATCCAGCGGTAACTTCTGCCCAAATACCGCACCAATGGGAAAACAGTGAACTTGGGTCAACCTGGATAGTGGCCGCTCAACCAGCAACAACGATTAAACGTTCAGAAATCACTGCTTCCAAAAGATGTTCATTCGGGATAGCCGTGCAGAGTGCTGCTCCTCACCTCCCACGTCCGAGGCATCTTCAAGCTTGTTGAAGCAATCATTATGAACGGAGCCGTGAAAACCAACATCAATAACCAATCATACGTCAATGTAGGTGATAGGCATTACTTCGCGACTCCTCAAAGGCCTCGGAGATCTTGCGATCACCCCTCTATCGCGCATCTTTGTGTTGTCGCGCCATGTCGAGCGGCGCTGCAATTCCACTACTCGTTGTTATTACGCGCTTAATTAAAATGTCATTCGTAAATCATTCGCGTTGTCAAGGCATGCAACGCCCAGCGCGCGGCTGTCTGGAGCGCTACTTGCAATAACAATCCCACAGGCTGGAGACAGTGTGCAGCACGTTGACGCCATAAATTAAAAATTAATAAAGCTTGAAAATATTTCTGATTACGGTGTCATGGTTTTTTCCCCACTCTCTATTTAGGCTTAGAAGATTTCTGACAACTGATTTGCATAGCGCTAGCGCTCGTGTGAGGACTGAGCGGAACTCGACCACCTTAAACCACCCTGTGAGATCAGACGCGAGGAGAACCCAGGGCTCCACATTCCTGATAAAGCAAACATCAATGTTTTTATATGTACCGCAAGCAAAGAGCCCCCGCATTCTCTAGAATGTTAAGGCAAGTGTTGTTAGCGAGCACTTATTTAAAGGCATGCGTGTCTAATAATGGTGCCAGCACCACACCTGGGTCACCTTTCTCTGTACCGCTGGTGTTTACACTGCACCTGGTGTTGATGAAAGGCTGAGTCGACTTAGGGATGGCCAAGCACCGGTTTAGCTACCACGCGCCACTCATGTTGGCTGCTGCCGGGAATTGAACCCAGGTGACCAGTTTTGTAGCGCAGTGCGTTAACCACTGCACCACCGAAACCCACTTGTGTAGTGAAAAACAGACACTATGAATAAAAATACCTTTGACGTAAACCACCAAATTCAATTGTGTTACTCGACGGTTTTTGTTGTGTTCTCCCGATGCCTTTATTGAAAAAGAATTATAGGGCTCAACAAAATGAATAACGCGGTTCTCCGTCAAAGCTGGAATTCCAGCACAGATTCCAACTGAAACTCCTCTTGTGCAGAAAAACAGCATCCAAAGTGTCGCCTCTTGATAGCAAATCACACATAGGTGTATCGCAAACAGCATGATGTGCAAACAAAGAAATATGTATTAGATATAGTTCATCTCAGGATGGTTAAAATACTGAAAGTATCATCAACTTTGATCAATCCACTACCTGAGGCCTTCCCTGCTTCATGTGTTGTTATCGATAAGAAACCACGTTCACGTAAGTTCACCACTCTACCTCCACAGTGGGCGTAGTCTTAGTCGCATCACTTCCTTTGGCTTTCGTCATTACGGTATTCATATTTAAAGCTACAATAACGTGGTTGAACCGGAGACATGACTGGGATATGTTTGTCGGAATATCGAAGACATCTGTCAGGTGAGATGAAAAAAAAGAACTGTATTGTTCCGAGAGTGGATCCTTAGTCTTCCTGGCAATCAAACATGGAGCGTTAGGTTTCACGAGTACAAGAGGAACATAATCCCGTCGCACTTTCCCAAGTCAAAACAACCTTGTCTGTGCGCTCAGTCTGCCTCATTACTTCGCATTGGTGTTAAGGGTGGCTATGGGATAATAATCGGTGCTCTTGAGTGCACTCGGGCGTACACAAGTTGTATGTGCGTACACTGTCACTCTTTAATTGGAAGCATAGCGAAGCATACCAGATTAAACGTGAAACACGTGCCCTGCTTGTTGGGCGACGCGGCCTCTTCTGTGTCAAGGTGGCATGCGCGGCTACAACACCATCGCGCCTGACCTACACGTGCCGTGGGTGAGTGTGTGGTTGAGCAAGTGGTTGAGTGGACAAGTACGAGCGGGTGTGTGGGCGAGTAGGCGGGTGGCGAGCCATTGATTTGATGGACGGGTGAGTGCGCGTGTTGGTAGGTGAGTGAGCAAGTATGTTAGTGAGTAGGTAAACCGGTGAGTGTGTGCGCGAGTGGGCGTATGAACGACTGATGCTGCCTGAGTGAGTTTTGTGGACAAGTGGTTGAACGTCCAGGTGATTGGGTGGGTGAATATTTGGGTGTGGGGGTGAGAAAAGATGGGTGAATGGGTAGGCAAGTGTTTGAGAGACTGGATGGGTGAAGAAGCGAGTGGGTGTATGGGTGTGTGTGGGGTTGAGTTCGCGAGTCCCTTGTACCCATTCCCACGATCCACAGATTTGTGTGCCGCCTGTCTACACACGCGAAGAGTCTCAAATTCCCATGGTCCCACAGACCTCGCCTCATTTTTTTTGCTCGACACAGTTGTTATTGTGTATCTTTATTTATTTCATTTATTCTAACACTCGAACGTGAACAATGAAATTTTTCTTTATTTTTGTGGGAATATACATTAAACCACGTCCAGCTTTCATACACGGGCAAGGAACGTGATGTTAGCGGGCAACTGGTAATGCCAGGATGAAAACAGAGTTGTGTGGATAGCACTGCATTACTAATGATGGGCGGCACGGTGGCCCAGTAGGTAGCGCTGTCGCCTCACAGCAAGAAGTTATCGGGTTCGAATCTTGGCTCGGGTGTCTTTCTGTGTGGAGTTTGCATGTTCTCCCCGTGTCCACGTGGGTTTTCGCCGGGCACTCGGGTTTGGCTTGCAGACTAAATTGCCCGCAGTGCCCGGTGATTGACTGGCGTCCAATCGTGGGTATATTCCTGCCTTGCGCCCTGTGTCTGCCAGTAAAGGCTCCGGCTCACTGCGACCCTGTACAGGACTAAGCGGTTTCTGACAATGAGATGAGATGAGATTACTGATAATCAGCACATCTCAGACTTATTACATTTAGGCTGAGCCAACCTCGTCGAGGCCCAGGTTTAGCTCCAACACGGATTGCCGGTGAATTATTTTTTTTTATGTTGACATTGTTTAGCTGGTCTACTCAGCACCATAGCTGGGAGTCAGCTATGAGGACTGTCCCAGCGCAATGCGGCCTGTGCTCCAGCAATTTCAGCTTGACTGTACATAAGATTACAACAGGTTTTACCGTATCTGGCGATTATGCAGGTGTTAAGATCTTAACACCTGTATAATTGCCAGGCAATTATGCAGATGTGAAGATCCCAAACACCGCAATAGACACATTTTACAATGCGTCCAGTTTGCAAAAGCCACACATACTAGTGGCAAAGTATGCAAACAGGTAGCTTTGATAACCTATGCATTGTCCTTCAACTGACCGACCTTCACCTGGCAGTGGCTTCCTTTTGAGCCTATTTGCCGGTGTCAGCCGCTGCCAAAAGGCAGTCAGCTCAGGACAATGCGGCCTCAATGCTTTATAGCTTAGGTGGAGCTCGACTGTAGTTGATAGTTAACACAAAGCCACTACTTACTGGTCTTTGAAAAAAGTGAGACTCATTGCTCGCAAAGTAATAGCCAGTATAGTTTAGGAATCGTTCAATATCAACACTGTCAAACTGTTTCTCCAAGAACCGATACTATATATTGTCTCTATGGCAAAAAGCTTAGTTCATATATTTCCGCCAGTCTAAACAAGTAGGTCACGACCCATCAGTCGGCCGTGAGCGCCACCTAATGGTCCGTAGATATCATATCCGAGTGAGCGTTGAGGTGTAAAAGATTGAGGACCCCAGATATGGACTATTGATACAACACGTTGAGCCTCGCCATCAATCCCCCGCTGAGTAGAGGGCAGCCCCATGCCAATTTGAAACGGGGGGAGGTTTCACCATTCTTCATCACAAAGATAAGAGCGGGCTTGTGAAGATGGAACCATGTACGCTATGAGAATGACACAATTCATTTTGATGCCGCGTTCACTGCCAACAATCACATTGCCCTGCAACCTAGAACACCTGTTATGTACAGTAGCCACTCAGTCGCTGTCCAGCTTCCACTCTGCCTAGCTTCTGAGATCAGACGAGATTGACTTGGCTTTGCATTGCCTGTAAAAAACTATTGATTGCTTACCAAAGCTGTTCATTCAGGATACCTGTGTCGAGCGCTCCTCTCTCCGTTGGGAGGTTTGGCCTCACACGTTGGAGGCATCTTCGGGCATTTTATCACCATGCATCGTGAATTCCCGCACCAATAAAAATGTTGATGTTTAACAAATCCTTCAGCTGCAAGACGTCAGCGTACCAAGGGAATCCATTATTTATTAATGAAGTAGTGTTTCGGCGACTCACTGACACTCATTACTCTTTTACAGCCGTGACTGGGCTTACAGTAAGCATCAGCAATAACTTAATACGCAAAATATTTTAAATTTCTCCTCTCATTCACTACATCCCTGAACGTATTAATTTGAAGGAAACACGAAGCGATTAGGGATATATAAATCTTGCTGAGTCTTAGTGAGATACATTTTAAATGGAGGTAATAGCTATCATCCATACGTTTTCCAGACTCTTTCCACTCAAGAACACGTCACTTATTTCAACATATAGGATGGCAAGCTCTGCGAATGACACCGTTTTGTGGTTTTCCTTCTCGCCACGACCGCCCACATTAATGCCACCGTGGTGTCGGCATCTCACACAAGTCTCCAGCGAGCAGGGTATCACGTGGTTACGACCGCGAGAGACGCCGTTACTCCTGACGCAATCACATGTTTAAACATCCGAGTGTCACTTTTATAGTTTTTGCTTATCACCTACATCAGTCATACAAAAGAAAGAGAAAGTAATTCCCCGGATGATGGCATAGATCTAAAATTGGAAAATCACTTTGCCACAGGCCTCTCTATCAACACAATAGACACACGTTTGTGTGAATGAAATGGTCACCCTTAAAGCACTGATCATGCGTGCTAATCAAACTGATAAAAATAATCTCAGAGCTCGAGTCCATGCAAACGAAATAAAAAACCCAAACTATTGATGTATGTTATGCATTATGATGCCTCCAACGTGGAACATGAATCATCATGAAGGAGAGAGGAAGAACACTCGAGTATCATGCATCAAGCCGTGCAAACCTACATCTATACACTGAAGCTATCAACTCATTACGCTTCACAACGACACGGTTTAAAATCGCAGACAGCCGACCTTCAAGTTCAGCCCCAGGACCTGAACTAGTGACAGCTCCTTGTGTCTCGACCCCTAATTACCCAACCACCTGTGTCCAGAAGTGTTCATTCCTCTATTGATACTAAAGCACTGGACTGGGCAAAGGAATGAAGGTGCCCTGCGCAACAGGGATTCGTTCACATCCCCCCCCTCCCGCCAGAGCAGAGGGGGCCCGTGCCGATCTCGATCTGTTGCCGCAGCCAGGTGTGGCAGGATTGGCCCTCTGGCCATCTCTTCATCACCACTTGGCCGGGTCTTACCTCTCTGACAGAACATGTGCAGGGCTGTGCTCAGGAGATAGGGGTGATGATGAAAATGATGATGAGGATTGTAAGGATGAGGGGGGAGGAGGAGGGAGGAGGAGGCGGTAGTGGGGAGACAGGCGTTGCTGCAGGTCGCGTTTGTGCAGCTGTCCCCCCACGCAGTCGCAGGCGTCGATGCCGCCTGGCACGGCGCCCAGCACCCGCGTCGCCTGTCCAGATAAATTGGGCTGCGTACAAGAGTGGTCACGCGGGGGCTGCCACCCATTTCCTGGCAACATTCGTAACATTAGCTATTGTTTGGCTGATATCTGTGCCTCTCGGGAGAAGAAGAATTCCAGATATGCACAATGTATATAAATCTAGAGTCATTTTTTTATATACATGTGTGCATGTGTATGAATTCACACGCGAAAGTTGAATATCTTGGGGCCCTTTTGTTATATAGGGTGAACAGATGCATCTGCTGAACTTAGCATTCTTAATGTACCTCAGATGGTTCGGTTGAAGTTTAAGAGGTCATCGTGGCCAATGTCGCCGATGCCAACACCCTTACCCTTCGCTGTCTTCCTTCTGCCAGATCCTGCAGCTGTTGTACAGTCGGTAGAGAACCCACGTGGACCGTGCATCAATGGTGGCGCAGTGAACAGCGCTACTGCCTCACAGCAAGAAGTTCCGGGTTCAGTTCCCGGCTCGGGTGACTTTCTGTGTGGAGTTTGCGTGTTCCCCCAGTGTCTGTGTGAGATTTATTCGGGTACTTCAATTTCTTCCCACCGTCCAAAGGATACGATCATGTCTAGGTTAATTGGCCTGCAGAGTCAATCGCTCTCAAAAAAGTGCTCCGCGACGTATTGGCGTGACATCCTGGGCATAGTCCCACCTTTCGCCCTCTGTCTTCCGGGATAGGTTCTGGTCCCCCACGACCCTGGGCAGGATTAAGTGAGTTCTGATACTGAACTGAACTGCACTTAAAGTGTCATCTCCAGCGTCTGGTTGTAGGTCCTACCCTTGTTCACTGACCTCTGGGTATCACTCAAATGATTGGGTTCAACGCTCATACTCAGTCTAACACTCAATACCTGTTACTTGCAAATACTACTCACAGCATTTGTATTGTAACGTTATTTTTTGCATTACAGTTTACATTTATAATTTTATGATGTCTCAGTGTTCCAGTACACCAGCAGGAGGGCACCTTTGACATTATCTGTCTCAATGCAAGTTCTCACATCTTAAAGTATGAGGATTGTTCAATCGCTGTTCTTTTCGGGGCAGCCATGTTGAGCGCTAATCTTCTCTCCTTCACGACTTTTTATCTGTAACGTTGGAGACATCATCAGGCCTCCAACACGAAGGTGAAACGTCTTTTTAATCTCTCCACAGTGGGAGTTATGCTTCCCATATCCTCTGCTCTGAGGTAGTATGTTGCGTGACAGTAAGGGAACGAGTATGAATTCCCTAGAGCTGGGATTTGGCCAAACGAACACCAAAACCAGCCTTCATATCACTGTATTTAATGCAGTAATTGGTGACTAGACTGGAGCCATCATGTCTCCACACTGGAGATCCCAGTTTAAATTACTGATTGCTGAAACACGATTCAAACTCGGGTTCTCAGAGGTTACCGGCTGGAGGCTCTGACCCTGAGCCACTGGGACACGCTCAAGCATGGGGACAATGTTTATATATTTATTTACGAAATTACAGTCCTGGGCGGCATGGTAGCCCAGTGGGTAGCGCTGTCACCTCACAGCAAGAAGTTCCTGGGTTCGAATCTCGGCTCGGGTGCCTTTCTGTGTGGAGTTTGCATGTTCTCTCCCCATGTGTGTGAGTTTTTGCCGGGCACTCCGGTTTCCTCCCGCAGTCCAAAACAACATGCTGCTGCGTAGGTTTATTTGCAAGCAGACTAAATTGCCCTCAGTGCCCGGTGATGGACTGGCGTCCCATCGTGGGTATATCCTTGCCTTGCGCCCTGTGTCTGCCGGGATAGGCTCCGGCTCACCGTGACCCTATACAGGATTAAGCGGTTTCTGACAATGAGATGAAATGAAATTACAGTCCTTTATATTTATCAGTTGGACGTCTACCAAAAGCACCGATTTTTCAAATGACAGATAACGAACGATCTTCTCAGAATAACCACTGTATTTTGAGCATTTACGTATGGAACAATGAAAAGTTATTTTTAAAAACATCACTACATTTATTTTAGTTTCCGTGCGTCTCCGCCACGGCAGATAAACACAGTCTGGTCCCCTTTGTCCTAGAGTTTCCTGAAAAATAAGCTCACCCCATTACACACTGTCTACAGAGTGAGCGGCTAACCAAAATATCGTCAGTCGCTGGCAGTGAAATTGAACAGCGGACTATCTGTCTTCAAGTAACATTTCATCACGGCTGAAATAATGTCAGAAAGGCACCACAGCATTAAAGAGTATTGATTACGACCCGATTGCAATGCAAGTTTCTTGCCTGATAGACCCAGACTCCTGAGGATTTTGCTTAGAATATATATAATAATATAATGATGTTTTCCTTTAATAACCAGAATTGCACAACAGTTTGGGCGAGGTCGAGGAAACCACACACACACACCTGTATGTGTGCGTCGAGGCACTGGGGACGAGCATCGTATCGAGATATGGGAGTCCCAGGTGAACCTCACAATACTGTCAACACGTTAAGAATGCTTCTCTTATGCGCTGATGGAAAATACAGAAAAACGCAAGCATATGAGGAATACGTTCAAAAGCAGCTCTAATTCATCGAGCCATGAAAACCTGAATGAATACATAAGAAAATTACTGCCAGCAGTGTATATAGGTAGATGTTTATTATTACAACAAAAAGTACCCAGTGAGTTTGCAAGCTCTAGATACGGGATGCCTGCGACATAACAAACGTCAAAACTGACCAATGCAACAACGCATAAAATCAAAGGGTAAATAAAAGTTACACATATTAACGATCTGTGCAAAAATGAAAATCAGCCACGATCATCTAAACAAACAATAACACTAATTTTTGCACAATTAAATACTCACAACACCAATTTGTACAAAGATGAAACCCTAACCATAATCATGCAATAAACAGTAGCACTCACGTAAAAAAAACCAATTTGTGAAAGGTGTCTATATGGTATTCTAAGATTGTAACGCTTGCAGAATTGCCAAAAATGATAAAACCTCTTCTCTTTATTAATCTGTGTACCGGCAAAAATGTACCCAAAAAAGTAGCACTCAAGATTGCACAGCACAAAGTGACCAATAATTCCAGCAAATTAACAAGAGAAAGAAGAGTAACAGTGCAACAGTGGTATAGGGATAGATTGAAAAGGTTTTATGCACAACAACAAAAAGAATGAACAAATGCAGCCAATTAACTTTTTTTATTGTAGCTGGCCCGAAATGTTGGTACTAATTGGGATCTGTGGAAGCTCAACGATGGTAGTGACGGTAGCCTCAAGCTCGGTGCAATGTTGTTCCAAAAGCGAGCCAACACATCGTTCAAACTGCTGTCATATTCTAATTCTTTAACAACGGATTATACGATTATACGCTCTCTGTATACGTATAGGTGGCCAAGAACAAAAGCCGTGCTAAAGCTTGCCAAGTGTTCAAATGCCAAGCCCACGCTCATCCTTGTAAGCACACTTCTTTCAGAAGTCGAGACACCCTCAAGACACGTAAAAAGTCACATCCAAACACCCTTTACGGATATATATTTCAGAAGTTCAAAGCTAGCTAAGAGTTTCTGTATGAAATTGTAAAGATAAGGATGTTATGGCTGCCTTTATAACAATGCCGGAGCAATTACGATGCATTAAAGATATTATGCAGTACTTACGTGTCGCTTCAAAACACATGCCAAAATAAAAAATTAAACGAGCAAAATTATAACCGCATCGAACCTGATAAGATCACAAGGAACACAGTGGGTGGCATGCAGACCGACTGCAGGCAGCACTCCAACTTTTGGGTTTAATTTAAATTCCACAAGCGTGCGGTGAGGGGCAATAGGATGGATGTCACAGGGGGATGAAACGCCTTCCTTTTCAACACTTTCTACCAGATCCGTGTAAAGAACGAAACCGACTCATCGTCTGCTGCTACTAGGAGGCATGATCGACTTGAGACTTCAAACGTGGTATTAATGATCACGAACTCTCCTGTTTGAGATGCATTTTTGACATTCTTACTCTCCATTCACAGGTCAAGATTAAGCCGTGGGTAGCACAGCCGGTGATACCTATAAGCCAATTTCCCCACTTCGACTCGGATTACGGCGACGGAAGAGGCTGATGTGAGTGTTCGCATTACCAGTCCTGGTGAGCCCATGTCCGATTAATCATAAATCACTTGTTCATCCCTCCTTGCCCATCTGACAGTGCACATTTGTGACGTTAAAGAACAATTCTGAAGCATTGCTAAAAAAAAAGAACCTGTTTATAGAGCCGTTTAATACAACGCCATGTTATTAGGGGCTGAGGCCGATGTGTTAGGTGGTTAAATAAGATACGGTAAAACCTGTATAGCCGGGCTCACCTCCACGCATAGCTTGGGCTCCGGAACCGAGCTCCTTGAGAGGGGCTGGACCCTCCACTACTCTGGAGTTGCACAAGGTGAGCGGCGGCGAG
>JAZEWT010000011.1:2103890-2114421 GCA_036362905.1 Mordacia mordax
CTCACAGCCACTTGTTGCTCACAACTCTTGGCTGCTCACAGCCACTTGTTGCTCACAACTCTTGGCTGCTCACAGCCATTTGTTGCTCACAGCCACTTGTTGCTCACAACTGTTGGCTGCTCACATCCACTTGTTGCTCACAGCCACTTGTTGCTCACAGCTCTTGGCTGCTCACAGCCACTTGTTGCTCACAACTCTTGGCTGCTCACAGCCACTTGTTGCTCACAACTCTTGGCTGCTCACAGCCACTTGTTGCTCACAGCTCTTGGCTGCTCATAGCCACATGTTGCTCACAACTCTTGGCTGCTCACAGCCACTTGTTGCTCACATCTCTTGGCTGCTCACAGCCACTTGTTGCTCACAACTCTTGGCTGCTCACAGCCACTTGTTGCTCACAACTCTTGGCTGCTCACAACAAGCGTTTGAGCAATTAATCAATATTCTTCTTTGATGCATTCTCATGACACTTAAGTCCAAAATGAAATTGAAAAAAACTCTTTGGAAGCCAAAAAGGCCGTTTAACAGCCAATGCCAAGTAATAATAATAATAATTGCATTTAAGAGTGCTTTTTACCCGAGGGTCACAAAGCGCTACACAGAGCTGCCGAGAGAACGGCCCGCCAACTACAACTGAAAATCGGCAACAGTAATTTTTTGGGGTTTTTTTTTTTAATATACACATCTTTGCAGAGCAACAAGTAAAATATGATCAGACTTCCAACTATAATTTAAAAACGCAAAATTATCAGTATTTATAATACATTTATTGTGAAATGGTTTAATTACAACATCTCATCTCATTGTCAGAAACTGCTTAATCTTGTACAGGGTCGCGGTGAGCCGGAGCCTATCCCGGCAGACACAGGGCGCAAGGCAGGGATATACCCACGATGGGACGCCAGTCCATCACCGGGCACTGCGGGCAATTTAGTCTCATCTTATCGTCAGAAACCGCTTACAGTCCTGTACAGGATCGCGGTGAGCCGGAGCCTATCCCGGCAGAGACAGGGCGCAAGGCAGGGATATGCCCACGATGGAACGCCAGTCCTTCACCAGGCACTGCGGGCAATTTAGTCTGCAAGCCAATTAACCTATGCGGCAGCATGTTTTTTGGACTCTGGGAGGAAACCGATGTGCCCGGCGAAAACCCACGTGGATACGGGGAGAACATGAAAACTCCACACAGAAAGGCACCCGAGCTGAGATTCGATCCCTGGACCTTCTTGCTGTGAGGTGACAGCGCTACCCACTGGGTCGCCGTGCCGTTCTTAATTACAACATATTCCTTGCAAATTATACATTATTAAGTGCGTGAGTGCGGCGTTTACGTGGCAAGGAGTGGATGATATAGGTCACAGCATCAATAATTTGAGTCCGTCCCAATCATCTGGCCCTATTACGCATGAGCGTAATGTGCTGTGACAATCATCAAACACTTGTCGAGATAAACTACAAGCTGCATAATATCGAGGGTCTCGCATCCCTGTGCTCCCATATGAACGAGCCATTGAATCGTGAGCCTTCCATGAGAATTCCAGCAACAGTGAACACAGTATAGATACATATTTAAATTGATCGTCGGTGGAATCTTCTTCTTCTTTGTACAATGACTGACTTCTACCACCCGAGTTCAATTCCTGGCCATACCTAATATAGCTTGTGAGTGACATCTAAGTTTGTAACGCGCAAAAAATATCCTCTTGGTAATGGATAAGACACGGATTCCGAGGAGCGAGGAAACTGCAGAGGCGGGGAGGGGCAAGGTAGCTTTGCAGGCAGTCGGCGCCAAGATTTGTCAGACACTGAAGAGAGGGAGAACACACAAACTCCACGCAGAAAAGCGCCCGAGGCGGTAATCGAACCGCCTCGAGCAGAACCTTCTTTCTGTGAGGTGCAAATTTTATGACAAGGGTAGTGCAGTATGGTCAAATAATCCCCATAACTGGCTCGGCATGGGAAGCCTTTAGTCAACAAATGTATTGGAAGTGGACTATAAATCATTATTAATGTTATCATAATAACGAAAATATTTATATAAGTTATCTCAATGGCATTATGATCAATGTTTTACGGCTGTAGGACCCTAATTATTTATTTGTAAAACAGCCTCCGAAAAAAATCTTTAAAAATTCACTGCTCATCCAGTTAATGGTTAACTGCCCGAATCACCGCCCCACCTTCACAAAGGGTGGCTGGGTACACAGGCCGACATCAGTCATCAGGGACACCAGTGTGGCCCTCAGAATACAGAGAACTCCAGGGTGTGAGCTCTATGCTGATGATGTCATTGGGATGACCTCCCATTCATCCGAGGGGAGGGGGCAATAGGAACATGGGGAGAAAGTGATTGGTTAGGAGAGTTGAAGGGGAAAGCAAGAAGGGGTTTCAAGGAAAAACCCAACAGGTGTTGCCAGGTGAATCTCCATACGTGTGTTGGCTTGGTCAATAAGCACCCACAGAAAGAAGCACGTATATGGTGAGATTGCATTTAGCTCAGTAGAAATATTATAGCAAATCCCTAGTGCCCCCTATTGTCACAGTGCTCGGTCAACACAGCAGCAAACTAACGTTATCATGGTGTACTTGCTTGCTGCATGTGCCCAGATCACACCTCCGTTCGCTATGTGACAGCCTTCTCGTGAGCTGCTCCCAAACTCTGGATTGCCTTTTCATTGGAAATTCAGTCAGTTGAGTCCCTTGGCATCTTCAAATCCCGTCTTAAGACTCACATATTCCATACGGCATCGAAGTCCTCTGGCAAGAACTGTTGATGCTGATAACTGTTGTTGTGCTGGAATGATGGCTTGCTGTTGACCTGTTGATTTATAGTCATTATTTCACTTTAATTGATATATTTGAATGTTGTTGTTGATATGCCGTTCTCTCCACAGCTCTATACAGTGCTTTGTGACCCTCGGGTGAAAATTGCTCTAGCAGTACAAACATGATTACTATGTTATCACCATGTAAGAGTACAGAGGGCTGAAAAATTACTTAGACATCAGCACCCATAATGGAGCTCAACTACTGCCCTCCTAGTATACATCATACAACAATTAAGTCTTGACTTCAACATTTGCATCACAACACGCACAACACAACCATAACAGCGTTCGTGACAACTTTAATTGAAGTCCTACTTAGAATACGCGACTTTCAGCAACGTCTCCAAGTGCATTGAACACGCAGCGGTCGTTTGTCAAAAATGGGCAAATAAGGGCACATCGTGCAGGAAAGTAGAGGACATCGCCATGTGGCATCACCAGGGAAACGCTTCAACTAGCGGGAAGCATGGCAATGTTATTGTTGTTAAATATTTGTTGTTGTGCCGTTCATGTGTCGTTGTTGGATTGACGTTCTCTCCCCAGCTCTGTGCAGTATTTTGTGACCCTT
Organism: Mordacia mordax; assembly: GCA_036362905.1. Taxonomy (NCBI): domain Eukaryota; kingdom Metazoa; phylum Chordata; class Hyperoartia; order Petromyzontiformes; family Petromyzontidae; genus Mordacia; species Mordacia mordax. The sequence goes on from JAZEWT010000011.1 coordinate 2,107,284, forward strand.
GGGTGAAAAGCACTCTAGAGGTGCAATTATTATTATTATTATGGCAGCCAGTGCATTTGCCAATGTTCAGAATCCACGGTTGATTGAGAGATAATTTAAATAAATAAAACAATTACCCTAATTTTGAAGGGCGGCGCGGTGGCCCAGTGGTTAGCACTGACGCCTCACAGCAAGAAGGTCCCGGGTTCGAATCTCTCGGCTCGGGTTCCTTTCTGTGTGGAGTTTGCATGCTCTCCCCGTGTCCGCGTGGGTTTTCGCCGGGTACTCCGGTTTCCTCCCACAGTCCAAAAGCATGCTCCTGGGTAGGTTGATTGGCTCGCAGACTAAAATTGTCCCGCAATGCCCGGCGATGGACTGGCGTCGCGTCGTCGGGTATATTCCTGCCTTACGCCCTGTGTTTCCGGGATAGGCTCCAGCTCACCGTGACCCTATATAGGATTAAGCGGTTTCAGATGAGATGAGATGAGACCCTCATTTTGAAAGAGCATCTAAAAGTACTTTAATTCGAAGGCTTTCGTGACCAATATTATCAATGAAATCCATTTTTTTTTTTGGGTTAGGTCACGTAAAAAGTTTATAGATTATAAAATAGTGTCGTTTAACCCTTCACCACCCGACACGGCCAATCAGCAAGGGGTTGTCATGTTGAACAGAAGACGCGCCAATTCCTTTACTATTTCAGCACACCGGTGTGTTGAAAAGCGACCCCACAATATTTTACAGGGCGTGTGCATAGCTGGATATTGGCAAAGGTGTGGTATGAATTTTGCCGCCGTTCCATGTTTGGTCTCGGTGGGATACCAGGACCATATCCCAGCCTGCCTCCCCTCTACCGCGTCCACATCTCCCCCTCAGCCGTCCCAATAATAATATCAACAATCCTTATTTTTAATGTCCCTTGACGAACATCCCAGCTGTAAATCATAACGTTAAATATTCTTCAGCTGCAGAGTGGCTATGCTGTGGTAACATCTAAGCGTCACATGAAGAAGATCCTGTCCAAGGCGGTTCGCTTCCTACCTCGGGTGGTGCTTTTCCGTGTGGAGTTTGTGTGTATGCCCCCTGATCTGTGTGGGTTTGCTCCAGGTTCTCCGTTTTCATTCCACAACCTAAAAAGCACTCGTTAATTAAATGGCTGGTAAAATCACAATCTTTGAAACAGTCTTTGGCGGGTTGGCATCAGTATACCGCCTCGGCGACTTCCCCCCTCCCGCCGCAGTTTTATCACGCCTCCGTATTCGTGTCTCGTCCATGACCAACAATGATACTTACACGCGTTATACATTGTATCATTATTTTTACAAGCACCTTCCAATACCCGATCGTGGCTTAGTCACATCTCACCAAGAGCACGAGTCAACAACGTCTCTTATGCCGTACATTTTTCCAATTTCCATCCCTTCGGGTTATTCATTTATTATATTACATTTGGCAGCGTTAGAAGGTGTTTTTCGGAGGTCCCAACTTTCCCGTTAGACCTGGCTTGACTTGAAGCAGCGTGGCTCAGATTTCGCGAGGAGGGGAGTGCAAAAAACTCCACCTCAGATTTTCCAATTTCAACCAACACAAACGCTGGTGGCTTATTTAATAATTGGGCTGCAGAGGAAAAGTATGGTAATGCGCTAGTGTTGGGCTCTAACTAAAGCAATTCCATCGGGAATCTGGAGATATCAGCGTTTTAATGTGTACCATGCAGATAAAATCTGTCTGATAATGATGAGTCACTGTAAGTTCAACGAAACTCTTGGTTTCAATCAAACCACCTGCACTGGTCACCTGAAGCAAAAATGAAATCCAAGCCGGATTGTTTTTAACAGCCTGAAAAATTGGGGGTCATTAGCCGGGTACTCTGGTTTCCTCTCACCGTCCAAAGACATGCTGCTGTGTAGGTTAATAGAACTACTGAATACATTTCCTCAAACGTGCCATTTGCTATACTGGTGTCACATCCAGGGTATATTATTATTATTAGCAGATCCCCTTATCCAGGGTAATTTTCATCACATGCCTTGCACCCTCTGTCTGCCAGGATTGGATCCTGCTCCCCACGACCCTGCACAGGATTAAGCGGTTACTGACTGACAATCTGCCACCGCAGCCTGACTGGTCTCGGGAAGTCTGCGTTACTAGAATACACAACAGCTGTAACACTTGTCACTGACGCACACTGCCAGCAGTTGGGAATTACTGCTGCACCTGTCCGTGTCTGATCGCGAGGACCCACGCTCGCAATGTGCAGCCGGTCGCACGCGGCATCTCAGCGGCCTCTCCACCTTTCACTGCCTCCTCGCCCATCCATCACCGGTTCACATTTCAACCTGCGTTTTGCGCACGCCTCACAGCAAGAAGGTCCCGGGTTCGAGTCTCTCGGCTCCGGTGCCTTTCTGTGTGGAGTTTGCATGCTCTCCCCGTGTCCGCGTGGGTTTTCGCCGGGTACTCCGGTTTCCTCCCACAGTCCAAAAGCATGCTCCTGGATAGGTTGATTGGCTTGCAGACTAAAATTGTCCCGCAATGCCCGGCGATGGACCGGCGTCCCGTCGTCGGGTGTATTCCTGCCTTACGCCCTATGTTTCCGGGATAGGCTCCGGCTTCACCGTGACCCTATATAGGATTAAGCGGTTTCAGATAATGAGATGAGAGATGAGACAACGAGGATAAATTAAATAAAAAGGTCCGGAAATTTCCTAATGCGACATTCGGTGCATTGTTTCATGTGAACGCAAGTACTGCTGTCTGACGGCCAAGAAAGCTGCATTTCAAAGGGTAGAAGGTAAAGAGGACCTCGTACAACCTCTGCAGTGGCATAATTGCGTTTTTATTTAGTGCAGAGAAGGTCTTTAACTGCTTCCTAATCGAAACGCTGAAACTAGACAATTAGGTCACTGCCCACGTTGAAAATGTGCACTTTTATGGAGAAAGTTTTCGAATGCACCATAGAGTTTTTTTGTTCATAAATCTTGTTACAAAACGACCATCGGGGGCTTTAGAACAACGTCACGTGACTTCATAAGCAGAAAGTCGCGCTACGTGCAAATGCTAAACGGTGCCACAAAGGGTCTCATAAAAGAGACCCTCAATGCGAAGCCATCACAGCAGCTATAAATGTTCACTCAAATATCAGTTCATTCAAAGGTTACTAAATAAACCCATTGTCATGTGAAGATTAATTAACAGCCCATTGCATTCATTACCTAAGGTACCTTTGCAACTTCACATTTGCTGCGATGATGCCATCTCACTCCCAGTGAACCTCAATATATTTTACGTCGAATTTGTCGTGGGTAGAGTTTACTAAATTATTCATTACTTTGGAAAAATGCTTATAAATAGTTGGCGTATGGGCAGAAGCGGATAGGAGTCTTAACAGAAGTAGGATTATCATTCACAATCAGCAGCAGCAGATTTGCAGGCTCATCATGATGATGATCAGCAGCAGTAACGCGTCAGTAACAGCTGCAGGGCACTCGATCCACCCAGGTCTACGTGTCACACTGTCCACTGGATCATCGGCACGTTTCTGGGAAATGTGATTGCTGTACAATGTTTATCAGGGAAGGGAAGGGACGCTGAATGGTTCCGTTTCAACTCGAGCCTGTAGGTCTTTTCTGCTTGGTTAAAGATGAGGTCGAAGTTAGATTTTTTATAAAATCAAATTGTTGTGTGTTCAATGGCTTCGTTTTGCGTTATGCTGTTATTGTCAAAACCTGTAATGTTTTAGCATAAGTATGCCAATGACAAAAGCACATACCATGAACTTGCTAATTTTCATTAGATCTTGGAGGCCAAGTAAGGCATAATCCTTCGTCATACCTGTGAAATGACTAGCAGACGTGATGAAGAGAACTGCAATTAGTGATTACTAAACTTACAAATAAAGAACACAGCAGTGTTCAGTCCGATTCGATAAAGAGGGGTGAGAGACACGTTCCAACCCGCGTGACTCCTCTCAACATCCACTCAACAACCTCACTCCCTCCTCCGCACTCCCTTTAAATATCTCTCTGCCCCGCTTCAACCGACACCCCCGTTGCCATGGCGTTTTCCTCCAGAATCTCCCTCCACCAAACCTATCTTGGCATTTCAAATTCTCAGACTTCTCCAATCAGGGTGCTGCTGTCCTGTGACATCATCCTGTTTCCTGAGTGTCTCCTCTAGCGCTATAGAACAGGTCATTACACCTGGATGGGTGACCAGGACTTGGCTTACGTGTTACAGAAAACAGGAGGTTGAAGTGCCGTGTTATCCCCTCATATACCAAGGTATTGTCCAGGCTCTACTTCCTCTCGCATCAGCCATTGTATTGGCCACACACCCTAATGCAGGTGTAGCCAACGCCAACCTGCACCGTGTCTCTACACCCAACGACACGGCCGCCGATCGCACGAGAGACTGCAGGCCGGCGCCTAGGCCAGCGAGATGTCAGACAGCAGGTGAACTCGGCGCGCGTGAGTGCACGCATGGCAAGGAGGGGGTGGTTCTGATGGTAAAGTTCTGTGTTGTGTTTTTTGTGAATCCCCCTCACGCTCCGCATGCACCGCCGACACTTGAAACTCTTTTTCCACCACAAGGACTTGATTCCACACGTATCTTCTCTCGAAATTACGAAATTTATTCATTCTGCAGGCACAGCGCTTCAGACACATCCACCAACATACGAAGCCACATCAAATCTCCACAGCCCTCTATCACGCTTCACTCACACTCAAAAACCGTGCACCTAAGATGACCGCCGCGTGCAGCCACGTGCACCTCGCGCCAAAACCCACAAAAGATTCCCCCCTCTCATAAATTACAATATCTTAATCGAACCGCTTAACACCACGTACCTTCAGACACACCCACCAACATACGTAGTCACATCAAAACTCCACAGCCCTGCGGATAATACATAACACCTCATTATTAACCAACCACGGATATAATTGTATAAATACGTGCGGAGTTCAGGGCAGCGTGCTCACCTCTATCATGTGTCACACTGAGACGCGCTTCCGCAATGGTGGGCGTGTCTCCCTGTATGTGGGGGCGTGTGCGATGCTAACACATCAACATTTAAATATGTTCGACCATGCATATGTACAACTCATTACCATAGCCACCGGTTACACAGGCCAGTCCTAAAAGCTGTCTTGAGACTAAGGTTATTACGTAAAAATAAATAGCGTATGCTGTATACTGACCAGGGCGGCGCGGTGGCGCAGTGGTTAGCGCTGACGCCTCACAGCAAGAAGGTCCCGGGTTCGAGTCTCTCGGCTCCGGTGCCTTTCTGTGTGGAGTTTGCATGCTCTCCCCGTGTCCGCGTGGGTTTTCGCCGGGTACTCCGGTTTCCTCCCACAGTCCAAAAGCATGCTCCTGGATAGGTTGATTGGCTCGCAGACTAAAATTGTCCCACAATGCCCGGCGATGGACTGGCGTCCCGTCGTCGGGTGTATTCCTGCCTTACGCCCTATGTTTCCGGGATAGGCTCCGGCTTCACCGTGACCCTATATAGGATTAAGCGGTTTCAGATAATGAGATGAGATGTTTTCATGAAAAGGATCGTGCAAAAACAATCTAAAATCAGCAGCATGATGATGCATCCAAAGTGGGAAGTGAAATCTCACGAAGTCGCGAGGATGAGCCCTCGACGCGGCTGTCCAGAAAGAGTAACTCTTAACAACAAGTCTAACAATTTAAATTAGTTTACCTTTAAAAATATCGCAAATAATTCATCTGAAGAAGGATGTTTATTTTTTACCCAATGTTCATTGATGATTGCTTCGAAAAGCTGCTCTCTCGGGACAACCGCGTCGTTCGCTTCCTCTCCTCTCCTTGCGACGTTTCGCCTCACGTTAGAGGCATCCTCAGGTGCAGTATGTGTGTGTAGTGCCTGTTGCTCCTATATGTATCTGGGTACTATGTATACATCGAGTCATTTTTTATTTGTATGGGGTCTACATCTGAATCACATTAACACTAATCTCCTTGTCCTATTCACACCCCGGAACTGCGATAACCCCCTCCTGTTTTGTCTGTGGCTAGTCCCCTAATTTGCATCTCATGAAAGAACCTCCACACACCTTGTGATCCCACTCTGATGTCCACACCCAATAGCTCTATATCTGTGCATTACTGACTTCAATAACTGGCCTCCACGTGTGGCTGAGCTTTATATTCATTTCTTGTTTGCGGTTCATTGTCTTTTTGTCTCGTGAATCTCAATTGCTTCACGAATAAATCTTGGACCTTTATGACGGATGGCTGCTAGTACTCGAATCTTGTAAAAATCGATTCTATGTTGTTTATCTTCACTTTGTGCTGCTGTTGCTGATTTATCCGTGTGCTGCAAACATACTGCTGCCTCGTGTTCCCTTTTTCTTATGGCTATTGTTCTTCCTGTTTGTCCAATGTATGCTTCCTCACAGTTGCTGCAAGGGATGCAATATACACCTTCTGTCTGTAACGGTAGTCGGTCTTTAGGTGATTTGAGTACATCCTGTATCTTCTGATGGGTTGTGAAGACTGTTCTTATTTTATATTTTTCAAGGTATTTGCTAATTTTGTCTCTGGTGCCTTTCACATATGGCAGGAAAGCGTGGGTCTTGATATATTCCTCCTCATTTTCTTGCTGTTTCTGTCTACGTTCTCTCATTATGGCACGTTGGATTTCTGTTTTTGTGTATCCATTGCTCGCTAGTGCTTGTTATCGATGTTGTAGCTTATCTCTTAGATGTTGTTTGTCTGAAATTGTTTTTGACCGGTGGGCTAAGGTGTACAGTATCCCCCGTTTATGTTTCGGGTGATGGGGAGACTCCGTGTGAAAATACCTGTCCGTATGTGTTGTCTTCCTGTATACAGTGTGGCTGAGCATCACCTGTGCGTTTCTCTTCACCAGTACGTCCAGGAACGGAATTTGGCCATTTTCTTCCATTTCCATGGTGAACTTGATATTCGGGTGTGTGGATTTTAAGTGACCAAGGAATTTCTCTAGCTTCTGTCTTCCGTGTGGCCATACGACGAATGTGTCATCAATGTATTGATACCAGTGGGTAGGTTTTAGTGTAGATGAGTTTATAGCTTGCTCCTCAAAACCCGCGTAGATACAGGTTGGCTGCTGTGGGTGAGACTGGTGATCCCATTGCTGCACCCTCTTTTTTTG
>JAZEWT010000011.1:2125370-2141541 GCA_036362905.1 Mordacia mordax
AGAGAGCAGCTTTTCGAAGCAATCATCATGCATCGAGCCGTGAAAACCTACATCATTACAATATTTATAATAGGCTACCTTTTTGGCATTGGCCTTTCAACACATCACAGTGCACAGTGTGCTAACCATAACGCCAGGGCAGCATCCAAATGCCTGCAAGTAGAGTGAGCCAATAACATATTTAATACATACATTTATAGGTGCCGGTGCCAGTGGTATAGCTATTCGGTGTGCAGACAGTACACTAACACTGAGGCCAGAGGTAAAAGGAAGCCAGTGCGGTCTGGTACAGGGTCATCATCCTTATCAATACCTGCTTAATCCTGTACAGACAGAGGGTGCAAGGCAGGGCTATACCTAGAACATGACGCCAGTACATCACAGGGCACTGGGGACAATATACGCAACAGGCCAAGCAACCTCGGTAGCAGCTTGTCTTTGGACAGTGGGAAACCGAAGTACCCGGCAAAAACTCACGCGGACACGGGGAGAACACGCAAACTCTTCACGGAAAGGCACCCGAGCTGGAAATCGAACTCGGGACCTTCTTGCTGTAAGGCGACAGCGTTACTCACTGCCACCGCGCAGTAGTGAGAAGCATTCAGTGCAGTACAGGTGAGAAGGGGGGTTGCGATACACTTCATTCCCTGTACCAGGGCTTGTGTCCTTCACACCACGCCACTGACTGCTGTCTACATACACACCTACGCAACTGTATCACTTTCGCTCGTTGGTACATTTACATAAATAAACGTCTGCCTTCCATCTCAAGGAAACCAGTTGCAAATTGGAATAAAACGGTTATTTTACACTTTTAGATGTGATAGCTTGCTGCTCAAAATGCCCTACTCGTGTTTTTATATCAGCATGTTGTTTACACGTTCTAAATAATTAATCGTGTTTGATTTCTGTTTAAAAGTTATTAGGGTTTTTTTAATTAACACCGCTTCAAGCAATGAAGGTGATGGAGGCTGCGCTTAGTGGGCTGCGATGGTGCCTCGTTGGCGTCGCCCAGATGGAGCCGCGCTAGGAAGCTCACGTGGCGATGCAATACAGCAAGTAGGTTGCTGAATTCTCTTTGCGTAATTTATTATTACGTACAATATATGCAAAATACATAAAATGTCATTCGTCCAAGAGCACAAAAGGAGATTTTTTAAATGAATATTTGGACGCGGAAACAAATATCCCAAGACAGAATTAATGTATTCTAAATATACACCTAATCCATAGCACGTACAACTCTCGTGGCTTCTAAATAATTAATAATGATATAGCGCCTTTCACCCAGAAGCCCCAAAGCGCTGATAGCCAGCACCAACCTGCCAGATACTGCGCGCTTATATGTTATGAAGGCATTGTGGGAGGAAACCCACGCAGAACTGGGGGAGAGAACACGCAAACTACACACAGAAAAGCACTCAAGGTGCGAATCGAACCGCCTCGGGCTAAAAGTTCTTCCTGTAAGGCACAAATGTTACCAGCGCACCACTCTACCACCCGATCAACGACCAGCTTGAGTTTAAACTTAAGTTAATAATTTTAGGTTCAAATTACTGATTAATGTTTGTAAACCAGGGTGCAATGTAGTGAAGCATTACATCTCTTCAAGAGACACTGAATTGTTGCAACTACCGCAGAAGTTTAAAAGTGGTTCCACTGAGGGGTTTGTCAGGAGGTCCGGAGACATCTGTGCCAAGCTCACATGGGTGGGTCAGAATAATGACGATCTCGCTTGCTGTTATGTACCACTAAGACGTTTCTTTATCCATGCTTAGGCAATTGGAATCGCACTATAAGCTGCTTATCTCAGTTTCAAGCTGGTTATCACCGACAAGCACGTCTCAGATTTTGAGCCAGTGACCCGCTGTGGCTGTTTGTAACGCGTCGTCCCCAACACACCCGACTACAATTTTAATAACTTGCTATGGACTCTGAAGAGAAAGGAGGTCGCTCAGTCTTCTCTGCCATCTCCATTGCCCATGAATAGTCTGAAACGCACTCCTCCCAGCCATCTGAGCTGTCAGCTCCCTGCCCCTCTTCAAGTTCAGGCTCAATTACTTTAATTTATTCTTCTCTCGCCTGCGAGTGAGGACCTCCTATGTCGACAAAATTAGAATTCCCACTTTGTCTGTAACGGCGCCTTAAGATGGGGCCGCAATTTCAACCCCGTTATAAACACTGCACGCGATATCAATTGCGCAAACTACGTTCAACATCATTTTGTCAACCCTCAGTTAATATGGAAACACACTAACACGTAAAGTATGCTAGGTTGTTACTATGGATGAGTAGACTTTGTCTTTACAACGGACGGCTACCATAAAGTGCGTTACAGCGTCTGCGCTAAACATACCGATCTTATCTCTTCGAAGCTGCCTGTTGACCATGGCACGCCAGCTCACCGTGTGGGCCACGCGTGACACCGCGGAGGCACGATTACCAGTAACATGTGACATTGGCTATTGCGGTTGATCCCCACCTCCTTCGCAAAGCTGGTTTTGACATTAACAGGAAACGGGTATTAAAACTAGACCACACAGTAAACCCTTGAATATCACGGGTTTAACTATCGAGATTTTGAGTAATGTGAAAATATCTGTATGGCTGTTTAAGTGTCATTTGGGATGATCTTTTGATCTTTCGCTGGCTTATGAATTTTGATTGTGGTTGACTCACGAGTAGTAAGAACTCCATAAAAACGTTATTATTGCTGATTTGCCATTCTTATATCGTTGCTGACGTGCCATTCTTTCCACAGCTCTGTGCAGAGCTTTGTAACCCTCGAGTGAAAAATGCTCTGGAAATGCATTTATTATTATTAATTGTAACGAGGGCTTTGTGTGGGGTACGTATATGGGTTAAGGGGATGATGGCACTGGGTTGGCGGTGGTGGCACGTGTAATAATTATGAAGAGCAGCATTTGCGGAACACCTTTATAGGATAAACAAACCGGTTGTAAAATCTTATATAAGCTTCACGTTTTAAATATCTTTCCGTGGTACCTTTCTTGAACGTAATCCTATTGATATTCAAAGGTTTACTGCTTTACAATTAATCCCAAAAGGACCCTGGTGTAGTGGTGGAAACATCTCAAATACCAGTCGCAGTTTTTGTCACTAAAGCCGCCTTAAATTATCCATAAAATCCATTTTTTGGTGAGGTCACCCCAATCTGGTGTCGTAAACCATGCAACACCCGACACAGAAAGTTAATAGAGTTTTGTCACGTGAATAGAACATGTTAATTCATCACTATCTCAGCACACCGGTGGATTGGAGAGAAAACCCACAGCATTTACAATAAAATACGACGTTTCGCTGATTACTACAATAAGCATCATCAGAAACTCGCCCCAATTTTGGGCGAGCAGCTTCAGGAGAGTATTCCAGCCTTGGGTCTTTTTCAATAAAGAGGTTGTGATGTCATCAATCACGTGCTGACTCGTGTAGAGATCCAATGGAGGGTAGGGAGGAAGGGCAACACATTATGCAGGTGTTACAAGTTAGGTTAGTTAAATTTTTCAGGTTTTTCAAACTACACCAGTCAGATTCAGACAAAAAGGCCAAGAATATCGATTACCTTAATTAGTAAGTGTTATAAAACAGGAGTGTGTTAACGTTTAGAATATATGTTAACTATTAAGTTTACAGTTACAGGCAAACCATTAGCAATTGGCTGTGTCGGGTAAGGAGAGTTTACAATTTTTTTGAGTGACCTAACCCAAAAAATAGATTTCATGGATAACATTGGTCACAGAAGTGTTCGAAGTAATGTCACCTTAAATTATATAGTAAGTGGACAATTTAGGAAATTTCCCTTCTTCATAACGAATAGAGGCACCAGAATAACTAACTTGTAGTAATAATAACGATCATGACAAGCATTTACCCAGGAAAATCTCACTTAGGACGTTTAGCCAATTCGATGCATGTGTGTTTGGCATGATGGAGGTGACCAGAATACCTCGAGAAAACCAATGCATGCGAGGGGGTAATAGTCTCGACTGCCACCTCTTTACCACCTCACTACCTGATCAGATCTGGCGGTTGCCTATATGTACTCAACCGAACTTAACGTCTGAGATCTAATGAGATCTAAGTGGCAGTTATAAATGTGTGATCAATGAATTGATGTATGTTTTCACGGCTCAATAGAAGAGAAATGCTTTCAAGAGCTGCTCTTTCAGGATAGTTGTGTTATGCGCTCCTTCTCACCCCCACTGCAACATTTCGCGTCTCACTTTGGAGGCATCAATAGATGCCTGAGGATGCAACATGTGTGAGTAATCACTCATTAGGCAATAATCCTTCCCTCGGGAATCAACTCCAAAACAGACATACTGCTATTAGCAACTCCTGTCTACACCGTAACTGGGATTACCCTATGTTATCTGTCCCAGACGCGTGGGTGTTGACGTAGCTGACATTGCGACAGGCCTTAAAGGCAGCCTGGCCCAGTACTGGTGAAACGAACCTTCCCTGTGCTAAGTTAGCCTTACTGGACAGTTAATGAGGCGAAACGAGTGCTTTTCTAACTTAGCTATTATAAAAGAATAATTTATTACATTTATATAGTGGTACCTTTCACCTAGAGACCTCAGAGCACTGCAGGAAACAGAGGTGGGGAGAGGCAGCCACGGTGATAGCTGATGCCCACCCGCCAGACCCTGCGTCCCTGTCTTTTATGTTGGCATTGGCCAATTAATGTGTTATTATAGTTGTGGGAGGAAAGCAGAGAACCCGGAGGAAAACCGATGCAGAGCAGGGGGAGAACACACAAACTCCACACAGAAAGTCGTGCAAGGTGGGAATAGAACCATCTTGGGCAGGAGCCACTTTCTGCGAGGTGCAAATGTTACCACTGCGTCACCCTGCCACACTGTGCAAAGGATATGGCTGACCATAGTTCAATTCCTGGCCATGGCTAACATCAGTGGCGAGAGATATCTCAGCGTCTTCATTCACCGACCAGGATGGTCGGTGAATGAAGGATGGTCGGTGAATGAAGGTCAACTAACGCACACAATGGCACAGTGTAGAGAGGCCCTCGTGCAGCAAATACCAATAGTTACTGTTTTTATAGCGACCTATACAACCGTGATTGTAACTAAATCTGTATCGTATACCATCTCTTCTGATGTTGGTTTTCATGGCTCAATGCATGATGACTGCTTTCCAAATCTGTTCTTTCAGGATAGCTGTGTCGAGCGCTCATCCCCTTTCCTCCTCTCTCATTTGCGAAGGAACACTCAACACGACACTCAACGTGGCTATCCCGAAAGAACAGCTTTGGGAAAGCAACCATTGTGTAACATGTGCACCATCGCTTGACGTCCATGAAATACGACCTCACAGCTCAATGGGCCCTTGTAGCTGAAATAAATATACTTTTCCCTGTGGCCACGTACCGTATTTCGCTCGCAAGACACTTTGATCAATCACACGAGCTTAATTCATCTCCGCTTGTGCGTTTGCTGGTCATGGAAGCCTTCTGTTTATTTTAATGCGTTTGCACCAGGAGGAATATTTTGGGCGTGCGAGTGCACGTCTTGCAGGTGCAATCGCTGGCAGCCATCGAAACTGCCACTAATGTGGGCCCCCCGGCCTGGACACCCTTTAATAGCTCACGGCTAAAAGCGCTCTTCCGAGTCCGCACTTGCGGGTGATCTCGGTATTTTTAGATTGTGAGGTGGGTCGAGCTGCTACTGTTACTGCTGCTGGTCTCATCAATGGAGCGGCGATGAAAATGCCTTAAAACCCTGTGACGGGTCCAACAATTCTATATGGATGATAAAAAAATCTTTACAATACAGCAGAAATACCCAGTAAGCTTGCAAGCTCTGGATGCAGGGTGTTTTTTATACCCATGCTTGAGAATTGTCGAGTGCTCCTGCTCTTTCCACACGGCTATCCTAAAAGAGCAGGTATGGCGAGCATTTCTCATGCATCGAGCTGTGAAAACCAACATGTTAGGTCAGCCTATGACGGATTTTCAAGTCATTCACAGAGTTGATTAAAACGTTCGGCAGCATAATGGACTTAAACTGGGCCTTATGTATTGGTGTGTGAATATACATGCATTCTCCCTTTATTACAAACTCAATTGTAAATTGCCCCTTGCCCATTATAAGGTAAAGGGAGAGAGTGAGACCTGCAAGCCGTTCCTCATTCAACCGTCATAACAAACAAACGACATCTGTGGCCACGGCTACGGTCGTGGTCAGAGGTGAAATTAAAACAATATCAATCTGGGAACGCACCCGGGTAGAGCATGGGTGTAGGGGTCGTTCCTTCCAAAAGCATAAGTTTATCTCAACGAATTTCCTGCATTTCGGTGACTTCTGAGAAATAAAATATCCATCCAAATTTCAAACCACGACTACTTAATACATTTCCTCTGGTATTTTCATTTATGGAACGGCATTCCTGTGCATTCCCACGTAAATCCTCGCCTGGTTACAATAATAAATTGGCTGCAAAGGAGCCGCTGAAGAAAGTCACACTGAAAGGAATGCAGGTGGGAGTCTGCATCGCGGACGTGGTTCACCTTTGGTGCCACAGGGCAGCATCACGGTCGCCCCCTCTACTACGATGACGCTGGCACCTGGACGCCCACATTCCTCCTCGGCGGCCAGGAGGCTCTGTCCAGCTTGGTGACCCCCACAAGTCACCCCCTCGAGCAGCCGAGCTCGCGCTTCACTCTGCAGAGGCCAGCTCAGCAGGGCCGATGGCCTGCACTCACATGACCACGGGTTGCCCTTCAGATCTAGGAAGAGGTCGCCCGTGCTGATCAAGTCCTCGAGGTCCACCAAGGAGTCTGGTTGTATACTCGAGAGCGAGTTGTCACCAAGGTTCAGCTCCTGCCGATGAAAATGTGTGTGCTTGGTGTAAATGCCAAGTCTAACGGAGTGTGGATCACCAGGCTACACGTTTCAATGAGGAGAAATAGTTTTCATTGTAATAACACAAAGCCACAAATTTCTGGAAACAATTTTGCACGTAAATTAATCTTCGGTTATATAATATAACTATGTATCAACTACATGTTTTCTTTGGACAATGTACTTTCATGACTAATTTGAAATCTCGTCTGACTTGCAGTGGCTGTCTGAACGTTGCAGGTGCGTCTAGGGAAACCTTGCTCTAGGCTTCAGCTGCATGATGATGGCTCGATCATGATGCGGACATTCGTTGATGATCAATCAACAAACATAGGTGGCAACAGCAAATACTGTTTGCAACTGAACGGTGATGAGGACTGTTTGTAGCGAGACTCAAAAAAATCTCAGCCTAACACCAAGTTTATTTTGTGAATTCACATCACTAAATTGGACAGTATATTACAAAGCAATGAGGTATAATTTAATGTTCTGTGATATATAATAATATTTAGCATTTTAAAAGTGCTTTTCACCGATGGTCACAAAGCGCTGCACATAGTTGTGGAGAAAACAGAATGTTAGCAACGGGCGGCACGGTGGCCCAGTGGGTAGCGCTGTCGCCTCACAGCAAGAAGGTCCCGGGTTCCAATCTCGGCTCGGGTGCCTTTCTGTGTGGAGTTTGCATGTTCTCCCCGTGTCCGCGTGGGTTTTCGCCAGGCACTCTGGTTTCCTCCCACGGTCCAAAAAACATGCTGCATAGGTTAATTGGCTTGCAGGCTAAATTGCCCGCAGTGCCCGGTGATGGACTGGCGTCCCATCGTGGGTATATCCCTGCCTTGCGCCCTGCGTTTGCCGGGATAGGCTACGGCTTACTGCAACCCTGTACAGGACTATGCGGTTTCTGACAATGAGATGAGGAGATGAGAAGTGTTCCTGAGCAGGCACAGGTCAACAGCGCCCCATCGCCCGAGCAAACAACAGTGAGCAGCATCAACAGTCATCGCCAGACGACTTTTTTTAAAACCCATGTGGCTGATTTGTTTTCCAAATTTTTAATCTAAATTTCTCATAATTTCGTAAGCCTGTTTATTTATCGCAGTCATTCAGTTGAAAATGAGTACCGAAAAAGTCACTCGTGATTGTTAAAAAAGAGGACTTAACACAGCAAATAACACACGAGCACCTGATTGGACAGAGATTGTAAAGGCAATTAAACAATAACTGAAAAATTCGTGGAGACAAGGAGCGTACTTGTAATTACATTAAGCGACAGAGGAGCACATGGATTACGGAACAAACCTAAATCACAAACTACATACCGCTAAACAACGTCAGTGGGCTTGTTCAGGACATGACTGGAAGGGGAGCTAATCGATGGACGAAACTGGTTTTGGAATGCCAGTAAAAGAAGGGACCACATCCCTGTGTTTACTAAGCATGGTTCCCTCCATTACGTTATCATAGTAAATTAGTGCGTATGGTGCTTCTGCCTTCGGTATAGAAGAATGCTATCACAAAGTGCCGTGTATCATGGACAAGAACATAAAAATCGTGGCTGATGAGGCTATGCAGGTTCTCTATTTTCAAAATGTGTAACTTGTAAAGGTTCCCAAATTTGGACAGCGATGCCCTGCAAACTCATAATAATGAAACAATTTATTCGATAGGCGGCACGGTGGCCCAGTGGGTAGCGTTGTTGCCTCACAGCAAGAAGGTCGCGGGTTCGAATCTCGGCTCGGATGCCTTTCTGTGTGGAGTTTGAATGTTCTCCTCGTGTCTGCATGGGTTTTCTCCGGGCACTCCGGTTTCCTCCCACGGTCCAAACAACATGCTGCTGCATAGGTTTAATTGGCTTGCAGACTAAATTGCCCGCAGTGCCCGGTGATGGACTGGCGTCCCATCGTGGGTATATCCCTGCCTTGCGCCCTGTGTCTGCCGGGATAAGCTCCGGCTCACCGTAACCCTGTACAGGGCAAAGCAGTTTCTGACAATGAGATGAGATATATTCGATAACGTGCACGAATTTTGATCCCTGGTCATGGATGGGACGCGGATACGGAGGCGCATTGTGACATTTTAACATATCCTTTTCGAAATATTTAAACTGTGGCGCACGGCAGTAACTGACAATACCAGCGATAAGTAATGGTGGCAGCTGTTAACAGCATCGGTAAATATAGTAACGATGATGACATCTGGGATGCCAATATTGATGAACTGAATAATCACGTGTTATTAATTATGCTTATTAGTCACACACAAACCGAAGACACCCATAACAAGGTAGAGAACAGTTATAACAGTGCAACACACACACACACATAATGGAGTGCAGCAACATGCTCAGGCACAGGCCACAAGTTCAATGACAGACTGCATACGTCAATTGGCCTGACTAAATAGCCTTCAGCCTCCAGTGCTCTGCAATGAACTTGCATCGCATCATGGGTATAGCTCTGCCTTGTACCTTGTGTCTGTCTGAGATAGGCTCCA
This sequence comes from Mordacia mordax, assembly GCA_036362905.1. Taxonomy (NCBI): domain Eukaryota; kingdom Metazoa; phylum Chordata; class Hyperoartia; order Petromyzontiformes; family Petromyzontidae; genus Mordacia; species Mordacia mordax. The sequence goes on from JAZEWT010000011.1 coordinate 2,134,748, forward strand.
GCTCACCACGACCCTCTATAATCTATAGCATAAAGCGGGTACTGATAGTGAACGAATGGGAATCGCTCTCCAGAGCAGTTCGTCCAGGATGGCCGTGCCTAACGCTCCTTCTCGCGAAGGATCGCTCGACACGGTTATTCCGACAGAGCGGCCACGGAAACGCAATCCTCAAACACCGAGCTGTGGGCATCTGCGTCATGAGTGCACGCGATGATTGCATTGCGGTAGACGGTCAGAGCCCGCGGACAGTGGAGCCGAGCAGTCCGCGAGCGTTTGCCGACCGTGAGCGCGCCGAGGCCCCGGAAGGCTCCACGTTCCACGAGGGAAATGCGGTTCCCTTGCAGCTCCAGGTGACGGAGGCGGCTCAGGGTGTGGAGAGCGTCACCCGGTATGCTCACAATCTCGTTACCCGCCAGGCTCAACCTCTCCAGTGACTTCAGCTCCCTGAGAACTGGACACAGTAACGTGTTAATTAAACAGAATGTGCTCTGCGGTGTCTTTTTTGTCATTCCACTGCTGGATGAGGGCCTGCCCAAGCCATTCAAGTCATGGGATTTGTTTGGCTATATTTCGCCAATGCAAGTTTGTGAAGGTGGGCAGCATATTTCTATATTGTATGCGGGTCATTCCATCAGACTTCCACAATATGTTACTCATTTTATGAAACCAATAGGAATTAACAGTTGAATTGACCTCTAACATGGATTTGAACTTGTAACCTGAATAATGTAAGCTGCATATGCAAACTTCTGGGCCACCTCGCCAGATATAATATTAAAAAAACATCTTCTAACTTTTTTTACTCAGGAATGGCTCGCTGAATCTCAATACTTTTATTTTTAAACGTGCCAAAATAATTATAATTTTACGGTCTTAGAATTTAAATGTATCATGTCTCAATTCAATTGTATGTTAAGACCGTCTGTAATGTGATGGTTCATCTGACTGACGTTCGGATAAATGCCAAGAGATGGCCCATTAGAACGGAAAGAACCCTCAAGGTCCCACAGAAGTATGATTTATGGTGTCTGTTCCAAAATACTCACCAACCTTCACTCGCTGTTGGTTATACATTCCCATACCTGTCTACAATGTGTGTTTTTTAAGCATTGGCACAAATGCTTTCACTAATAATTTTCACCAGAATTAAATTTCCTTTGTATAACATTCCAAAGTTTTTTATTCTTTTCTATGTGTGTAAAAAGTGTTTTTTTTTTACATAGATTTACCATGAACAACTGCCTTTTAGTCTACAGAGAGGTATTAAGGCACCAGTGAATCCAGTGAAAACCTAAGTAGCAAATAAAAAAACTTTGCAATTAAAACCACCAACAGTGTGGACCCCTTGGACAATACATACCTCAAGAAACTTAAAGGGAACCATAACGTGTATTGTAAAATGCTTCCACAGAACACGAAGTAGGCAAGAAGGTAATAAAACTGCCTATGATGTCAGATTTCGCATACCTAAGTATATGGATGAGAGATAACAGAGTCCAAACAAACCAACCAAGATTATTCAAACGGTCAATGAGTAACAACTATAAATATTACGTGCATTGAGGCACATGACAAATCGATGGGCTCTTAGTCGATCCACTGCTGAGTGATTACCTCCTCACACCGTGCTAATCACGAGAGTTAGTTTGATCATGCTTCACTTTGTTAGTAAACGGGGGACCCAGGAAATGTTCATTCTACATTAATGTTCGCCGCAAATAGCAAACTGAACCTGCACCACCAGGTTCAGTGTCGTTTTTCAACCACAACGTGTCTCCTCTACCTCCTGCTTTACAGCAGTAAAATACATTGTAATGTAAAGTTCATTCAGTACGTGCTGCTTTGTCTACTATGAAACTGATGAGAAATTCCCATCCAGTCGTTATTGGAATTGTAGTTTTTAAATGTTAAGCCAACATCGTTTTCATTAGGGGAAGGGAATACATTCCAGAGATGGACAATGAACGGGCAGATGTAGGGGAATCTGCACCCTCTCTCCAGCCTCTCCCTCTTCAAATCGTACCCTGCTTCGAGATGTATGCAGTGTTTCACCCCTTAAATAACCATGCATGTGATAACTGGTATTTTTTATACAACATTTTCACGACTGACTATGTATATTGCTTACGTCCGTCATTCCCAAGCGATGGGTCGCGAGACATCAGCGGGCCGCCAGCGCCACCTAGTGGTCCCTGGAGACCAGACCCGAGTGGGCCTTCAAGTGCGGAGATTTGAGAACTACTGGCACCGACAGGCTCTAAAGATGCTATGTGTCATTTTATAAAACAACTAGGTGGAGCGACCAGGCGTTGCCAGGGTAAATTAGATGGTTGATCCGTTCGTTGTCGGGGTAAATTAGATGGTTTACCCGTACAAAAAAGGAGCGTGAAATTCATGAACACGAACCCGATGGTGCTCGGTGCAAGAAAAGAACTTGAAATTAATCATGACAAAACAAAACATACAATAAAAAAGAGTAAAACGCTGTACGAAAGCAACAGCTAAAGTGGGGTTTCATTATGAACAAAATCTAAAAATCCAATTGTTTGAATGCACATGTACCGACTCCAACTCTTTTGGATACACAATATTCATGCTGGGCGGCACAGTGGCCCAGTGGGTAGCGCTGTCGCCTCACAGCGGGAAACCCGGGTTCTGTTCCCGACTCGGGTGCTTCTTTGTGTGGAGTTTGCGTGTTTTCTCCACGTCCGCATGGCCTTTGCCGGGCACCTCGGTTTTCTCCCACCGTCCAGAGACACGCCGCTGCCTAGGTTAATTGACCTGTTGAGTAAATTTCCCCCAGTGCCCTGCGATATACTGGCGTCACATCCTGGGTATTCCCCTACCTTTGCGCCCTCTGTGGCTCGGGTTAGGCTCTGCAACCCCCCCCCGCAACCCTGTACAGGATTAAGCTGGTATTGGTAATGAATGAATGAATGTTTTAATAAACTTGCTACCCCGAATCGTGGCAAAATATTCAGTCACGAAAGAGGAAATTGTTATCTCTTTAATGTATGTACGTTTACAGCCCTTTTCCAGTCAACTTCTGAATGGGTGGCGCTGTTTGACTGCTTCACAATGTCGGTTTGTTGGAGAGAGACTGCTTAGACGTGAAACTAATGATTTTGCTGCCTGCCCTAAGCTGCTGACTACATAGTCCCACAGCGACATACTATAGTGATTGCTTACCCAAGCACTATCCATGCCCAAACTTACTTAAATTTTACGATCTAACGAATCAGGCGTGAGTTTGTGCATAAGTGGCATATCACTTCATTCACATCACTCTAGGCAGGCATAGTAAATCACAGATGGGCTGCTCAGTACCAGTGTGCCCAGTTTCTTGATTCTGCACTGGATGACAGGCTAGAAAAAATTGTTCCATTAATGCGACAACACGAATTTTGAGGTTATGAAAAATGTTACTTTTCTAAAGGTCTGACGTATGCTACAGTAGACTGTTTTCCTATTGCTTGTGTAGACATAAAATGTAGTAAACTGTTCAGACGGTAAATGTCAAACACTTTCTATGTCTGATACTATCTATGTTTGCTAAAGCGTTTCAACTACCACTGTTACTCGCACTGACAGTCACTTAAACGTCACAGCAAAAGTGTACAAAACAATTTCAATAACGTAACACAAACCTGCAGGTATGTCCTCGAGCTTGTTGTTGTTCAGAAGGAGCACCTTCAGATTATTCAGGAACTGCGCATCACCAGACAACTCACGTTGCCAAGGCGTCAATTGCCAACCATGTCGAGAGCTGCTCCATATCTCTACGACGCCATTCTCGCTGAGATCGAGCACCTCCAGCCCATCGAGACCTTGAAGAAGGCCAAGGTCCACGCTGGCAATGCCGTTTCTGCTCAGGTCGAGCGTGCCGACAGCAGCGGGAACTCGGAGCGTGGAGCCGAGACGAGGCACGGAGGAGAGGCCGAGTCCGCTACAGTTCAGCGCGAGGTCGGCAGCGCCCGGGGAGGACGCGGAGGAGCAGGCGGGCGGACACACGGGCACGGGCGCCGCGGCGCAAGGGGCGGCGAGGGCTTGGAACAGAACTCCGGCGAACAGCAGCTCCATCGCACTGCACACGAGGAGATCCCGTCAGCGGTCACTATTGGTGCCGAAAATGGGTTGCAGGATCTACCAGCAGTTCCAATGATTCTATACCGCATACCTATTTTCACAGTTTATATTTTTAGAACCTGACCATCTCTTGTCAATGAGTGTGTGGTTTTTTTGGTCAACGTAAATCTATGTATTGTAATGTGCTGCACCTGATAATTAAATTATTACACGAGTCGGAAAACCTTGTATCGAGGCTGTAATGTTCTAATATAGTTTGCACGGCTCGATACATGATTGCTTTCCAAAGCTGCTCTTATGGATAGCCGAGTTAAGCCATCAGCCTCTCTCCTTCACCACGTTTCGCCTCACACATTGAAGGTGAAGGACCAGCTTTGGGAAGCCACTACCGTAATGTCATCTGCCAAACCCTCACGCTTTGCGCATTAGAACACTTATATATCAGGGATTCTCAAGCGTTGCATCTCAAGGCCTACTTGGGTCTGACCTCCACCGACCGCTAGGTGACGCACGAGGCCTTCTTTATATCGAAGTCCAAACTGATGGACATAGAAGGCGCCTTGACATGGCCACATTCAAACCACTTCATAAACCGTAATTGTATCACAATAACAACACAGCAACGACGAATTAGTTATTTACGCATAATACACATATACACACGCAGAACATATCTCATCTCATCTCATTATCTGAAACCGCTTAATCCTATATAGGGTCACGGTGAGCCGGAGCCTATCCCGGAAACACAGGGCGTAAGGCAGGAATACACCCGACGACGGGACGCCAGTCCATCGCCGGGCATTGCGGGACAATTTTAGTCTGCGAGCCAATCAACCTATCCAGGAGCATGCTTTTGGACTGTGGGAGGAAACCGGAGTACCCGGCGAAAACCCACGCGGACACGGGGAGAGCATGCAAACTCCACACAGAAAGGCACCCGAGCCGAGAGATTCGAACCCGGGACCTTCTTGCTGTGAGGCGTCAGCGCTAACCACTGGGCCACCGCGCCGCCCCAGAACATATACACTATCATAAAGCCATATGTACTATACACCTTCCTCATGCGCAATTTATCTTAACTCGTGTCTTACCCCTGTTAGGGATGGAACTTGCACACGAACTCTCCAACCCATGGCGAGGCACAGGTGTAAAGCATTAATTCTCGGGTAACACACCTCGGAAAAAGAGAATCAACTTTTCCTGTTACGTTGGAAAGTTTAACACGAATGCATAATAATAATACAATTCATAGCACGCGCATGCAGGAGAAAATATAAAACCATTACCATCCAGAAAGTGTCTTGCAACAGCAATATATGCGAGGTTGGAGTGTTTTCACTACATTATTTCATTAGTCTTCCTTCGAAATACGCGATAAGTCAACGTGTCTCCAAATAAAGTTGATTTGATAAAAACAAACATTTGGAGTGTGCGTCTTATACTAAAGGCAAGATAGACTTGCAAGTGCTTATGTACTACAAATAGCTACCCACACCTATAGGCCAAAGTCCTGGTGCAAAGATCATGGAGTTGAAAATTTATGACTATTCACGATAGCTCTTTGGAATGTCACTGCCGCATGAATGCATTCACTTACGTGGATTATTCATCAACAGCTGAGTGAGACAGTAACAGAGCGAGAGGGCATCGCTAGAACAAACAGCCATCATCAAAAGCCAGCACCATGCACTTCGTTACACATCACCAACTCTCTTAATATAAATGTTGACCCTGACCATTTAAACATTTTTTTATTGTGAACGCTTGACAAAAACGTGATGTTGTTCAAAGTTTAAAATGAAAAAAAGCAGGAGGAAACATTTGATGAGTTAAATGTTGTAAACAATAGACTGTACATATGTACACTGGCAAAAGTACCCATAGCTGTTAAATGTTGAGAAGGTAATTATTTCTTGTCCATACGGAAGTTTATAAAAATCAGGTGAAACATGTTCACTTTTCGTACTTTTTGGATGAAACTGCAAGCTAAACTACCTCAACACGTACATTTTTACAAAAGCAAAAAAAATGCCTATTATCAAACGCCCGTCGTTAACGATTGGAATTTTCCGTGGACAGCATATTAATATTTTTTCATTAAAACTTCGGATATATTTCCTCTACCTAGTCTTAAGATTGCATAAAAATGGCCCATCATCACATTTTAACAAATATAACATGACGGAAAGTATAAACGTTGGATAAAACTGTGCACAGACATTTCCCATTACGTACATTTCACCAGACAGCCTTCGAAACATTAGACACTTTTCAACATTAAAGTGGAACAAAACTTCACTTTGAGTTTGTTCTAACGCATGCCAATGCACTCGAGTTAATCCTTTGGACAATACAGTAAATGGATAGATATGTGGACATTATTGACATCAATGGGTAAGACAGCACACAGTGCCGTTTGGGATTTCGGAGGTTCCGATGGATATCGAAGCAAAACAAAAACACACTCTGCAAGGCTGCTCTTGAATGTTACGTGGTGCCAAGAAACATCTTAGGAATGCAAACTTCCCTTTACTAAACATAACACGCTCTTTAAATTGTGGAAAGAAACCACCTGAAGGCTTAGGTATTTTGTTAAACTCTAACAATATCCCTAATTTACAACTCACTGTCAATGAGCATTATCTCATCTCATCTCATTATCTGAAACCGCTTAATCCTATATAGGGTCACGGTGAGCCGGAGCC
>JAZEWT010000011.1:2144610-2155278 GCA_036362905.1 Mordacia mordax
CCCCCCCCCCCCCATCGTCCAAAGATATGCTGCTGTCTAGTCAATTGGCCTACTGAGTAAATAGCCTCAAAAAGTGTGCCCTGCGATGTACTGGCGTCACATCCTGGGTATTCCCCCGCCTTGCGCCCTCTTTCGGCCAGGATAGGCTCTGGCCCCCCGTGACCCTGTAAAGGGTTAAGCAGGTACTGATAATGAATTAATGAATAAAACACCACGATACTTGTGAAGTAACAATATTGTCGATAGTTTTTTTTTTTGCAGATCAAAAAACCGTACACATTTTAAAAAATGTTACAGCAGTACTTTTTAAAATATAGTTTTTACCTCTGAAATACACACAACAGTCGTTATCTGGAATGAGAAGACAACGGGGCTTTATATGGAAGGCATGTTTATTGATTGTAGAATCTATTACAGGCATGGGAACCATTTATCTGGCAATCACTAATCAGGTACGCAGAGAGGAATATATTTGACCTTGAGGGGCTGTTTAAAATTTGAGTTCCCTTGAGTCACTTAAATCACTGCAAATGCCTCGTGCGGTGACAGCAGTGAAAACTGAGATATGTAGTAATACGTTTGAAAGTCCCATTCATCCCTCAATAAAGAAACCCTTCCCTACCCATGTTTTACAAGCTAACAAGTTGGCTTTCTCAATAGCCCTTTAATCATCAGTGGATGAAAATTTTACTTTTACATATCTGTGCTTGCAAATACAATTAATGTACAAATGAATAAAGACTGGTAAACGTGGTAAAGAATATGTGGGGGGCATAGCAAATAGTTTGGGAAATTTGCGTTTAAACAATTCAAATGATTACTATACTTGGAGGAAACTGGGTTTATCCACATCACCGAGCAGCGCTTTGTGACCCTCGGGTGAAAAACGCCCTGGAAGTGCAATTATTGTTTTTGTAAATCCCTACAGTAACGCTTAAGTAATACACCGTACATATCAAACAATAAGTAAATGAAAAACACACAAATATATACACAAGTACACACTGTTTAGAGTTTAAGGCAGACATGCAATACCGCTTAAGAACAAAAACGTGCAAATTTGAAAAAAAAGTTCAAGTTGTGAAATCCTGCACAAATATTAAAAACCTTCATATGTATTTTGAAAAATATCTCCCCGGCACCACGAATTTCCCTGCTACAGTTGGAGACAAAAATTCACCGCAGAAACAACGTGGCCTCAAATGCATCGATTAAAGAACTGAAATACTGCTGCACGAATGCTGTGGTTGGTGTAAAGTGATTGTTATATTTAACACTGGAGTGTTTACAAAGACCTTAACCAATACTCAAGCATATAACCAATCCGTTCTTCAAACTATTCAATTTCTGAATCCTAAAAGATATTCTAAGCGATCTTCACAACATGAGTGGCATTTTATTTTTCCAAACACTGAAGTGCAATGTTCAAGCTACGTATATTTACCACAGGACCCAAAGTACGTCATAATGTTGACACCATCGCCCTCTACAGGAAATTCTAGGCGGCAGATTGAAACAGTGGTAACATCTGCGCCTCAGAAAGGAGTGTGGCGGTTTGCTGCTGTTCTGGTTAGTAGAGGGGGCGGGCCGGTACCTGGTCGTAGCGGATTCCCCCCCTCTGTAGTTTCCTCGCTACTCCCTCGTATCCGTGTCTCGTCCATGAGAAGGCGTGGAATTCGCACGCGTTATAAATTGTATTATTATTTATTCATTATTTCTTAAATGCTACAAAAGGGAAACACATTAAGTGTAAAGGTTCATGCTTTATAGGCAGCTGTTCCACGGAATTGCACAAATACATAAAACACACATGTTACGTAATGCTTTGTAAAATTCAAATTCATATGGCAGTTTATAAAAGATGTGTGACATTTGTGGTAGATGCAGTATTAGACAAGATGCCAGGAGCCGTCAACAACTGTCATAGTACAGCAGTACTGATGACTCAATATATATTTTTAATAATAATTGCATTTATGGAGCGCTTTTCACCCGAGGGTCACAAAGCGCTGCACAGAACTGCGGAGAGAACGGCATGTCAACAACGACATAACAGAAAATCAGCAACAATAACGTTTTCGGGTTTTTTTTTTACAATTCCGAGCTGTGGAGAGTAGTTGATAAGAATTGCATTTCTAGAGCAGTGTGTTTATGTGCAGTAACTGGCATTAAATAAATTCAATTTGCAAACATTTCCAATAGCAAATTAAATGGTAGGAAACTTTTAGCCACTTGACTTTCACGATGCACACAAAAAGCTGAACACAAGTCTAAATCCAATTTAATAAGAAAATGTAAAGGAGGGGTGGAGCAGTGTTGTAATGGTTCGTGCATCGAGCTATAAACCCAGTGACTTATTTTTATTCCTGTCCGTGCCAAATATTCATTCATGAGCGATAACGGAACTGGTCCTGGAATATTCCTTTGTTAACCGACACGGACCAGTCCCGAGAGCTATGGTCAAACAATTTACAACCCACATGGCATGGGAAAGGTCTTAATCTACCAAGACTGGCAATGCGTTGAAAATTATTAACGTTGTGGATATTATTAAAAAATCATTAAAATAACAACTTCATATTACCACCTTTATGGGATCAATAATTGTTTAAATAGAGAACATGTAATGAAGGCTTTCGTGACTAACGTCATCCATAATAATGCCCTGTGTTTGGTCAGGGCACGTAAACAATAAGTGTTATTTTGCAGCCTTGACCCAACACTGCCAACAAGCATGATTTGTCACGAAGAACCTGTTCAAAATGCCTGATAAAGCAAATTGCAATTATCAGGGAAACATCGTATTTCGTGTAAATATTGTGGGTTTGCTCAACAACACACCAGTGTACTGATAGTAAAAAATTGGCACGTTATGTAAAGAGGTTTTACCAATTGGCATTTTGTTCACGTAATAAACCTTACGTACAGACTGTCGGATATCTGTGGGTGTACGACACTTATGTTTTCTGTGACCCAACCCAAAGGGGCTTTTTATAGATAATATTCACATAATTTTAATCACTAAATACGTTTGCTTTCAAGCAATATAAATACATAGCATGCAATCATTCAACGTATGATCATATTTCTAATGCAGATGCCTTTGGCAAGTAGAGAAATGACCTAAACCTGCTCAGGACATTAACTTACTTGAAATTGCTACAATCCCTTAGGCGTCATGCGGACAAATAGGCCAAACAAGAGGCAAGGGTATCTGGGGACAGCCAAATGAAATGGAGGACTTAATAACAATTGTACACAAAGAACTACAAATAAATCCTAGCATTATTAAATATGGTGCAGACCTGAAATCACTTGTTCTCACCTTTGCTGGCTAAAGCACTAGAGTGCCTCTCAACAAGGTATAGCTTGGCCCACTCTTCCATAATGGCCAAACCACTTGGAAGAGGTGGCAGTGTTTGAACTGAACACCAAGATCTCTTGTGGACTCGCTGATCAAATAGACAGAGGAAGGGACATTTAAGAAACGTGATCATTGTTTCAAATGCCACGCTTGGGAGCATTAACTAAGACCACAAATGCCTGGACTGCAAGTCCAACGTGCTAACCGTTACACCACGGCAAGATCCCAAATCAGTACAGAGGGATGCGCATGATGATGGGTCACATGGCATGACTTCATGTCTCAGTCCAATAATTAGCTGCGTGGCCATAGTTCAGTATACATTTCAAATGTCTGTTTATATCTATGTCCTGTAATGCCCCTTAAGTCATGTAGTGAAGGGTGGCGTAGTGGCGCAGTGAATAGGGCTGTCGCATCACAGCAAGAAGGACGCGGGTTCATTTCCCTGCTCGGGTGCCTGTGTGGAGGATGCGTGCTCTCTCCATATCCATGTGGGTTTTGTGAGGTACTCCGGTTTTCACCCACCGTCCAAAGACACGCTGCTGCCTAGGTTAATTGGCCTACTGAGTAACTGCCCCAAAAAGTGTGCCCTGCAATGTAGTGGCGTCACATCCTGGGGATTCGCCCGCCTTGCGCCCTCTGTCGGCCAGGATAGGCTCTGGCTCTTCATGACCCTGTTTAGGATTAAGTGGGTATTGATAACGAATGAATGAATGTAGAGTCAAGGGCCTTGTGGGTACAAGCCGCGTCTCTCACAGGCGGCGCACACAAATACTCACCAACAGTTAAGATCTTAACACCTACATAATCGCCAGATACGGTAAAACCTGTTGTAATCTTACATATGTATACTGGCAATAAGTACCCATAGCGTTAACAGCTTCACCTAAGCTATAAAGTATTGAGGCCGCATTGTCCTGAGCTGACTGCCTTTTGGCAACGGCTGACACCGGCAAATAGGCTCAAAAGGAAGCCACTGCCAGGTGAAGGTCAGTCAGTTGAAGGACAATGCATAGGTTATCAAAGCTACCTGTTTGCATACTTTGCAACTAGTATGTGTGACTTGACGCATTGTAAAATGTGTCTATTGTGGTGTTTGGGATCTTAACACCTACATAATCGCCAGATACGGTAAAACCTGTTGTAATCTTATATATGTATACTGGCAAAAAGTACCCATACATCCACATACATGCGTGGTGATACCATTGCAAAAAAACCACTTTATCGCGCGAGTCCACAGAGACTGTTGGTGACGGGGCAGCCGGTGTTCTCCGAGGTGACTCGCACGCGGAAGAGTAGCCCGTCGGCGCACACGCACAACTTGTAGCGCTCGGCCTCGGCTCCGCGCAGCAGCGCTCCTACATCAGCAGTGGCGCGTGGTAGACGCGCCGGGTTTAGCATCACGCCGCCATCCAGCACCAGCGACTCCGTCTGCCAGGCAAATAAAGGTAAGGGTGGGCCGGGACTAAAGTTTAAGTTAGCGAGACAGGGGACACAGACCATGAGAGAGAAAGGGGAAGAATGCAGACGAAGGGCAAGCATTCGTGGTTGAGCATAGAGAGAATAGATGAATGGAAATACAGGTGACAATCGGTGGAGGGACAAATAGCTGTGGAAGTAAAGGAATGAAATGGATCTGAAGAGAACTCTCACGTGCTGAGTGTCATGAGACTTTTTAAGGAAGGATCTACCAAGTTTTAACAATAGGTGCGATGTATAATCGCAAATTAGTAATTTGCCATTAAGTTATAAAATGTGGACCATGACGCCCAGTACACAATGGCTTTCTCTTGAAAATGACGCCATGGGAACTTTAAAGTCCACTGTAAAGCAGACAATGCGTTTTTTTTGCGGATAACACACAGTGAAGTGATAACAAGAGCGTCCAATGGATGAGAACGGGGAACTTCTGCATTAAGTGAGATATATGTGCTTCCATTGGGCCATGCAACCACATTAACTTATTCAAAAATACAATACTTCACAACGCGAACAAAGGTTCGGACAAAGAAAACATTTTACTGCAAAGCACATGCATTTAGATCGCTATTGCAGGCAACCAAAACAATTTTGGAGAATGTTTAATTTATTAAGGGAATAAAATGTTCGTTTGGGGTTTAAAGACGCAAAGTTGGCCTCACCGGCTGCAGATGAATGTCTCCCTTCACGTGGAATGCCAACCGCATGCCGTTAATGTAAACACCTTCATTCCCACGGATAATTGCCTGCTGTGAGATCAGCTTCAGATCCGAGGAGTGGTTACTTGTCACCTGAACGTGACAGTGGTCGCAGTAAGTTTCAGCAGTTCAACTCAAATATGTTTGATCATAAAAAGACAGTTTCTAAACGTAAAGTTTGTCAAAAAATGTTTTTTTAAATTAGCTTGTTGGGCAACAGAATATCCAACAATGTGTGACAGTGTATAATGGGGTTACATTGTGTTTTGAAAAATATTTTGGGATAATAACATTATCAGGCATGTAATGATGCATTCATTTACGGACTAAAATTGATTCTTACAGGTAAAAATGTATGTAGAATCACGTGTAAGAATGTATTGTCTTCAATTTAATTATTTTGTCCACTGCTGGTTCCCATTAACACTGCAGCTACGAAAGACTTAATTTAAACACAATGGAGAGAAAAAAATATCAGAATTTGCAGCAGTGAATCATGACAAAATACCAAACTGTATCGGGGGTGAATTATAAGATGCCCCCAACATGACTAAATAAATCACGTAGTTATACTGCCTAGCTGAGCTGTATGGCAGCCATAACGATGACTGTGAGATGCAATTCAGCCAACATACTCGCTCAGTGGAGGCACGCTGTACGTTCAGAATCTTGACGCCCTTTGGCAGGTGGAACTCGTGCTTGTTGTAATCTGTGCTGAAATAAGTCTTCTTGGTGCGTGGATCGCTCACTTCTATGCCCAACTTGCTGACAACCGATGTCTTGTTTGTGTCCACCGTCACGCTGCTTTGTTTTTGCTGCAAGATAACCTGCAAACGCAGACGTGCGGTTGCATACTTATTTATTTCCAGACGTTTAACAGATACCTGTAGACCACACGTAATGTCCTTGTTTTAGCTGTGGAAGTTGGATAAAATCTGCAACAATTAACTATAAATTCCGGCATGTTGAGAGGATTGGCTGTAGAACCCAAACAAATGAGTCATATATTTGTATTGTTTTCAGTGTACAGAAAATTCAAACGTTGTGAATGCTGACCAATGGCTTACACCTGTGAATACAAAGCACTGCAATATAACTGCGATATAAAGCAGCAAGTCACTGCAGGAAAATTCAAACATTTAGAATTTGTTGACTACCAGTGCTTTATTAATTCAACGTGTATAAATACATGTTTAGAGGTAAATGCACTCCATATCAGTCTCAATTAAATCGTGTACAGGGTTGTGGGGAGTTGCAGCCAACCCAGTACACACAGGGTGCAAGTCAGGGCTATACTATAGATGGGTCACCAGACAATCACAGGGAACTGGGGGCAATTTAGCCAGCAATCCAATTAACCTTGACAGAAGCATTTCTTTGGACTTTGGGAGGAAACCAGAATACCTGGAAAAAACCACATGGACATGCGGAGAACCTGCACACTCTACACAGAAAGGAACCTGAGCTGAGACTCAAACTCAGTCTCTTCTTGCGGTGATAGAGCAGCATTCGAGGCTATGCCACCATGCAACCTTGTGAGGTGGATTTACCACTTCCACAACGTAAACACACTACTCTTACCGGCTTCGTGTTGCCAGTGATGACCAAGTTTTGGTTACTGCGACCACCAATGGCACTGTTGAAGGGGCAGACGATACCCATGTCCGACACCTGCTTGAAGCGCAGCAGCCCAGTATTGTGAAACTCCATGCTGTCACAGCCCTCAGGGCCCAGCCGAATAACATTCCAGATGATCAGCGTGGTCTACATAATGACCAGATGAGGTACACAGGAACAACTCATGATCTACAGTGATAACAGTGCACATCTGTAGCTGCTATCAGAGCTACCTATCTACGCAGCGTTTTGTAACCCTCGGGTGAAAGGCACTTTAGAAATGCAAATATTATTATATTGGAATGAAACAATGCATTGGATTTATACTATTTTTTATGCTCACAATACATGCATGAGAGCAAATATGTACCACTTGACATTTTTAGAGTGGAATGTATTGTTATTGGTTTATATGACCTCTCCGGCCACTGAGTCCACGACATTCACCCCCTTGTATTTCCAGTCATCATCCTGAATCACATATAATAATAATAATAATTGCATTTATAGAGCGCATTTCACCCAAGTGTCGCAAAGCGCTGCACAGAGCTGCGGAGAGAAGGGCACGTCAATAACGGCATAGAATGGCAAATCAGCAACAATAACTTTTTTGGGGTTTTTTTTCTTACACATCCGAACTGTGGCGAGAACGCCATGTCAACAACAACATCAGAACAGTTCAACCGAAAAGACACTCTGGACAGCCGCGTCGTTCGCTTCCTCTCCTCGCGACGTTTCGACTCACACGTTAGACGCATCCTCAGGTGCAGTATGTGTGTGTAGTGCCTGTTGCTCCTATATATATATGAGGGTACTATGTATGTGTCGAGTCATCTTCTGTTGTGTGAGGTCTACGTCTGAATCACATTAACACTAATCTCCTTGTCCTATTCACACCCCGGAACTGCGATAACCCCCTCCTGCTTTCTCTGTGGCTAGTCCCCTAATTTGCCTCTAACGTATGAGGCGAAACGTCGCGAGGAGAGGAGAGGAAGTGAACGAAGTGGCTGTCTGGAGAGAGCAGCTTTTCGAAGCAATCATCATGCATCGAGCCGTGAAAACCTACATCATTACAGTTCAAAGTCAAACAGCAGCAACAAATCATAGGACACAAAATCAGCAAAAAATAAATCACAATTAATTTGTTATTCAGGGCAGTGTTTAAATGAACACACCCCGAGTTATATAGTTTATATACAATTTCTCATCTTATTATCTGAAACCGCTTAATCCTATATAGGGTCACGGTGAGCCGGAGCCTATCCCGGAAACACAGGGCGCAAGGCAGGAAAACACCCGACGACGGGACGCCGGTCCATCGCCGTATATACAATTTTACAAAACCAATTCAGAGTCAAGCGTTGTGAGCCAAGGGGCCCAAACATTTAAGCCAAGGTTAATCAAGGTTATTATCCAGGAGGTCACGATACATTGCACCACTAATCTGTTATGTATCTCACTTTTATCTCACTAATCTTTATCAAATATACGTAACTCTCGAACTGCTATTATTTGCTTATCTCTCATGTGAGTACTCTAAACATCTTTAAGTCGTGAATTGTATAAAATGGTTATTCCATAGCTTGGCCGTACACCCCAAGCGCTTTGGTGGGTCAGATCTGGCCTGTGGGCTGCAGTTGGAAGAACCCCGATTCTTAGACAACGGCAGCCGGTCGTGCAGAACTCACGATGAGATTTGCGATGGCCAGCAGGAAGAGCAGCACAACAAGGCAGATGGCAAGCGAGCGTTTGCGGCCACGGAGACCCGTGCGGTGCAGCCTGCCCTCGTCTACGGGCACGTATCCCGCGCGGAAGTTGCTGTTGTGCTCCTTGTTCACCTTGCGCCGCTCCACCGCCTTCTCCCGCATTGACAGCCTTCCTCCGCTCACATCGTTCTGGAAAAGGAAAAAAACACAGTGACAATGTTCACTTAAGAGCTGCTCTTCACAGAAATACTCATACGTCAAGCCGTGAAAACCTACATCAATACAATGTTGACTTTATTAGAATTGTAAGAATGAAGAAATATTGCTGTATATTAGGTGTTTAACAATGCAATGATTCGCTGATTAAATCAAACTGTACATGTAGGCATCACATATTTTAGATTCATGTTGTAATAAGTCTGTGTAACCTGTGCTGTCACTAGAGGCATTACAATCAATCACAATGGTAAAACTATTCTTGAGTCGATCCTTTGACACTGTATAGAGAGATTTCATCAAATCACTGGGAATCATTTGCTGATATTTGCTTTTAAACCATAGTTTTACATACGCATATACTGTATTATTGAAATAAAATAACTGGTCTATATGAACATATTTTTGCTAAAGATTTTTCGTTGCTTACCAGCAGGCAATAATGTTACCAAGTTTGTAATGTGAGCTATGGTGCGAGCATATAATTTTAATATTGTTACACTGATCATCAGTGCCTAATTCACATTATTACCATTGGGTTATGATCATTTACATTAATTGCTAAAACTGTGCAGTCTTCTGACTGGGACAATTATACCCATATAATAACCACCAGCGAGTAGTGCAGTGAGTAGCAATGTTGCCTCACAGCAAGAAGGCCCAGGTTCGGTTCCCGGTTCGGCTGCCTTGGTGTGTGGAGTGTGAGTGTTCTCCTCGTGTCCGCGTGGGTTTTCGCCAGGAACTCCAATTTCCTCCCACTGTACAAAGATACCCCCAGTGCCTTGCGATGTTCTGGCGTCACATCATGGGCATAGCCCCACCTTGCGCCCTATGTCTGCCGGGATAGACTGCAGCCCCCTGCGACCTTGTACAGGATTAAGCGGTATGGATAATGATTGATTTACTCAACAGCTGATGCAGCCTCACCCAACGGCATGCACTTTTTTGAGACAGCTGATAGGATAATGGTGAGGCTCAGTGAACACTAACAACAATTTTAACTCATAACCTGACATATGAGCGCTGCTGACATGTAACTAAAAAGGAAATATTACACATCGGTATACTTAAATAATTAATATTTAAAGCAATATACTAATACAATTATTCTGGAAAAGCCTCATTATAAAATCACTGTTTGGTAAGGATATGCTTCTGATAAGTTAGTCTGTGGTCATTTGCGCGTGATAATATATGAGTATATTTTACAGCACTGTAAGTCATGAAAAATTTTTTTTTTAATCCTGCTGTACGGTGGCTATTTAAACGTCAATAAATTCATAAAAATACGACCAAATCACCCAGAATAGAACAGATCTCATCGGCTTTATAGGAACGTGTTTGGATGGATAACTATCATACCTAAACTCTATTGGTGCGTTGTATTGAACACCTATGCTTCTTACACTGTTATTGTCCCCACATTCATCAACCACCAGACTCGCGTGGAGTACAACTTGGACCAAATAACCTCTACGACCTGATGGCAGGGCGGCGCGGTGGCCCAGTGGTTAGCGCTGTCGCCTCACAGCAAGAAGGTCCCGGGTTCGAATCTCTCGGCTCGGGTGCCTTTCTGTGTGGAGTT
>JAZEWT010000011.1:2162377-2175370 GCA_036362905.1 Mordacia mordax
CTCCGCTCGCCATCGCTGCGTCGCTCGCCATTCTCGCCACCATCGCCTCCCTCCTCCGCTTTGCTGCGGCGATTTCTCTGTCGTGGCTCGCTCTCGCCGTCGCTGCCACCGCCGCACTCTTGAGTCGATCCGCCATTTTGCTGCGGCGATTTTCCCCCGCGCCTCGCTTTCGCTGTCGCTGCCCCGCCCCCCGGCCCACGCCGCTCGTTCCACTGCTAGCATGACTGCTCGTTGCCTCCACCGCCAGACTCCTCGCCGCTCTTCCAGCCACCACTCGTCGCAGTCCCAACGTGAGTCCACATCCCACTTCTGACACCAACTGTGGCACCACGACTTGGACCGCGGACTCATGACGGCCCGGCGATAACAGCACGGTGAGGATCGGCATTCACTCCACAATCTTTCGTTCAGCCAGCGAGCAGAGACTTCTTGCCTTTTGATGTTTTTTTGAACACAGCGACGACACGGGCCCGGGGCATGACGAACACGAGCTGCAGACTACATCCTGACGATCTGATGACTGACTGACGACTCAACTCCCTCCCTGATGACTCCCTCACTCCGTCTCCAAACAGCAACTCGAACAGCAACTCCCTCTCCTTGCTCCGCGCTTGCTTAAATTCTAATCCCAACCAATCACTGCCGTCCCCCCCCATCTCACCTTACGGCGCCTCTCTTAGCACTAATCACAACCGTTCCCCCCGTCTCACCTTACGGCGCCTCTCTTAGCACCAATCACAACCGTTCCCCCCCCTCTGCTGCTGGCCGTCGCCTCTCTCCCAGATGACTTCATGCAAATACCGGCGAGACAATGGGTAAGCAACAGAAGCTCGCCAACACGGGATTACGTGGCTCAACAACACGACCTCGATGAATCACGGGTTTCGCAATCGCACTGTCCGTCCCGAAAAACTCTGTAACTCCACAGCCTTACATATGTCGTGGCTGACATGCCGCTCTGTACAGCTCTGTGCAGTGCTTTGTGACCCTCGGGTGAAACGCGCTCTAGAAGTGTAATTATTATTATTATTAAAACAGAATTATCGCAGTGATGTTTTTCTTTTTGCAACCCGAAGCCAATGGCACAAATTCCACGTATGTTTTATTGGGATTTCAATTTCCTGAAATACGACCCCTGTTGATATTTTATTGACCGCTGACGGATGAAAGACTGACCCAAAACCTAGTGTGGGTGAAAAAGTTTCAAGGACAATTCATACATTATACCAATGTAGGTTTTCACAGCTCGATGCATGATTGCTTACATAAGCTGCTCTTTCGGGATAGCCGTGTCGAGTGCACCTCTTATCTCCTTCACGACGTTTCGACTCCCATGGTAAAGGCATCTGCAAGCATTTTGTCTGCATGTTTTGCCAGGAGAATATGTTTTTTTTACTTGGCACTTTGTGAAAAGCGCTTTGTGACCATTGGGTGAAAGGCGCTTTAGCAATGCAAAATATTATTATTATTATTATTTTGTGTTGTAAGACCTTAACACATATTTTTACCCAAAATTGTAAAACCTTTTCTCTTATTACATGTATTGAAGTTGTTTTAAATCTAAACAAGTTTACGCAGGGATTTTTTAAATATAATAATAATTGAACTTCCAGAGAGCGTTTCACCCGAGGGTAACAAAGCGCTGCACAGAGCCGTGGAGTGAACGGCATGTCCGCAACAACAACGTAGATGGGGAAGGGCAAAGGAGCCATTCACGACGCTGCCCATTAGCAGGAATCGAACTCAGGTTACCGGCACAAGATCACAGATGGATAACAGAACTTCCGGTTTTTAATGGACATATTCAGGTTTGTAATCATACGGATACGATAATGTTCAGTCTGCACTTATAGTTTGAGAAACAAATTGAATGGAAAATATATGTAGTATTTGTCAGGTCTATTTGGAAATGCTAGATTAAAAACTGATTCTTTTAAAAAGCATTTTTGACTTAGATGTTCTACTTTATTGACTACCCCAGCATACCACGGTTGTATCATGCTTGAGGTAATTGCAGTGCCCCTTGCATTTTAATAAGGCTATGTTTAAAGTATAGTGTACCATTTCAAGCTACATTCCTATTACAGAGGACCTCCCACCAATAAAACAAACGCTCCTCGCCATTGTGCAGCTCAAGGGCAGGCAGACACCATTGTCCACCACTACTGCCACGGCCAAATGTCCTTTACGGTTTATAACCCGGGTCTGCTGAATCTCATCTGTCTGGACCAGGATGGCCTCCCAAATATCACGGTCAACACCTTAGTAAAGTAGTTCGGTGATTTACAGTGTCTTTAGCAGGTCCTAGGCAAGAGACCAAACAGTGGTGATACATTCCTTTATATTTATACATCTCTGTTGAGATGATAAGATAAAGAAAAAAATATCATTGGGACGAGATCAGAGAAATAATGAAAGACAATACATCCAGTGCGGAGATATTACTGTAATTGGTTTCATGTTATTTAAATTGATGTTAATTAGGATTTTTAATTTGCTAAAATGAGAATTACCCCTATTTTATTCATAATTCGGGGGCCCCTAGATCTGCTTGAGACCCTAAGATTTTGTGTAGTTTGCTTATGCCTGGTTCATTAAGTGCATCATTCTTAAATGTAATTTTACTTTCTTCGGAAAATTCTCAACAGAGCCTCATGGCTTTTCATTATTTAGGAAGTTATATTTTGTCGGTATTTTTGTATTTGTAGAGTGACATTAGATACAACGCACATACGTGGCGATAACACGAACAATACAATAATAGTAATGAAATCATCATTATCTCTTCCGTTTCTCCCGAAAACATAAAATTACTTGACAACTGTTAATGTCATGGGAACTTACCAGAGTAATTCCATTTTGTGAGAAGGTAGCTTTTATGCTAACACTTAAGCAATCTCAGTAATAATAAAGACAGTCATATAACCATCATAACTCAAATGAAAAGTTAAAGGTGTAGCGCTACAATTGCTTCTTCGTGACACTGCTGAAGGGAGACCACTTGAGGCCTCTATAGAGAGCTCCTCTTAAGGGTAACCTTAAAAAGTACGGAGTATTCCCAAAAGAAACTGGAGCGTCGTCTGTGGAAACACCCTGCACGATCACATGGATACACATGAATACCGTGCAAGAGCCAATTAATTAAATCAGTTACCACCGGTGTGGAAATCAAAGCCGCATCTGCTGTGGTTACGCGAGCATTTGAATTTATATTGCGTTGCTTACACACGGTTGCGTGTGCAACAGTGTGACCGGACATGCAATGGAATTCCAACAACCATCAAGTCCCAACAAAGCCCTCTCAAAAAAAGAAATCTGCGGAGGGCACCCTGCGCCTACTATTGTGAACGCAAGACCCCCATTGCTTTGTTTGCCCTCACCCTCCAATGTGCGCATGCGTAGCGTCACAAATCACCATGACACGCACGTGGATTATGACATTTCAACAAACGTGAGGCTACGCGTTTACGCTCATCCTCGCATGCACACACGGCACATGCACGTAGACAAACACAAAATACATGAAACTAAATGCACACATCATTTTATATGTACATGCACATAAGCAACCTGTGTTTTGACCCCATTTAATCTTGCGGCAAGTGCTTTGAGCACTCACACAGGCAAATTAGCATATGTATGCAAAGTTACAAACACGTAGACGCCTATACGTAGTTTGCATACATTAAGGCACATCTACCACGAGTGCGAGTGGGTGAAAGCCTATTTCATCCCTACCACTGAAAATCACTCTTAGCAACTATACATTGGATCAATGTAGCGCTGTATTCGATGGACTGACTATATCTTTTTAATTAAATCTCGAATTTCATCTCATTGTCCGAACCGCTTAATCCTGGTACAGGGTCGCGGTGAGCCAGAGCCTATCCCGGCAGACACAGGGCGCAAGGCAGGGATATACCCATGATGGGACGCCAGTCCATCACCGGGCACTGAGGGCAATTTAGTCTGCAAGTCAATCAACCTATGCAGCAGCATATTTTTTGGACTGTCGGAGGAAACCGATTCGGGCAATGATCCTTCTTCATAACACAATACAAATCTTCATAGCGTCATAATAGAGTTTACAATGTAGGCTATACTTTATTTATGTGTATCGTGGCCTTCTGTGTGTGGTAAGCTTTATTGTCTAGAGTACAGGCACCCGAGCTGAGATTCGAAACCAGGGCCTTCTTGCTGTGAGGGGACAGCACTACTTACTGGGCCACCATGCCGCCCCTAAATCTTTAATACATACTGAAAAGATGACTCCATGGAAATAATAAAGCACATACTCCTCTTAAAAAGAAAAGCAGTGCATTAGAAATATAAGGTTACTGAATTCTGCCATATATAAAAGACATATATCGAATTGACAATAAAGTTGAAATGGGAATGAATGTGAATTCAAATAAATTGGCCAAGAAAGATAAGCACAAGAACGTCTAAGTTGGAAACCAAGGCAATAAACTTTAAAACCCAAACACTTCCTCAGCACCTCAAAAACAGCAAACACGTGCGCGCATCACCAACCTACATGGAGCAGCAACGGCACGCATGAACGACAGGCAACTATTTACTATAGGAGGACGGGGGGTACCTAGGCGGAGCAGAAGAGGATGACGACGAGGTGGGCTGGCTGCTCGGCGCAACGCCCCTGGGTCGCGTTGGCAGAGGAGAAAAGCCGGAGCCGGGCAGCTCAAACGGCAGTGGGAGCAGCCACGAGACGATGGCAGAGTCACTGAGCCGCCTCGCCAACAGTGGCGCCTACGCGGCTCTGCAGGACAAGCTGGACGCCTGGCAAAACGACTATCATGTAAGCTCTTACAATCCTTGGCTCGAGTTATATATATATACACACACAAATACTGAATGCACAGCGAGAGAGATTAATACACGGCTGTGTATGTGATGGGTGAGAAGTTTCTCTTGCTTGGTTATTTCTAGGGGTTCGGAGTAGTTTTGGGGACTATATTCCCACAGCAGTTTTTAAATAATGGGGACTTTTGACGGACTCCGCTATATAGTGTTATTGTACGATACACATGTACCTACCAATGTATGAATTGTGTAAGGAATATACCTCTATGGCAAGAGGCAGGTGGAACATTGTTGCATATGATATGATCTGTGTCGAATAGGTGTTCTCCCTTGACACGAAATAAACGGGACTCGATATAGAAGCTCGTGTGTAGTCTGCGTGGTGATGTTGCATATGCCGCCAGTACCCACTGGTATATTTTTTCCAGTGTAAAATATAATACCAATAAAACCCTTTGTCAATCCACTGCTGGATAAAGGCCTTCTTTCCGAATCGTGTTAGCAATGGGGGTGGATTGACAACACTTCATTCAGGCTTAAATGATTTGGTGATGTTGGCATTGGTACACAAAAAAAACAAGATTCGTCGATAGCGCTGCACCAAAATAAAAATATATAAACGGTGACGATTCGGGCAATGATCCTTCTTCATAACACAATACAAATCTTCATAGCGTCATAATAGAGTTTGCAATGTAGGCTATACTTTATTTATGTGTATCGTGGCCTTCTGTGTGTGGTAAGCTTTATTGTCTAGAGTACAGACTGTGCTGTCCGTGAACCCGCCAACAGCCTATTAACATTGAATAGTTTTTGTTACCGACGTAAATTCTATCGAATCCGTGTTAAACCGCTTTGCCACGAACTTTTGCCAGTTTCATACCAACTATTGTTTACACTATAAATGCGTTGAACAAGACGAATAGAGGCTGGGTGTAGGGGTTTAACATCTACACCGTTTTACCTGTCTTGAATTTGACACGTGAAACGCAATCCTCTGTAGAAAAGGTATAAAATTCCTAACCACTTGTAACAAGTCTAGATTATACATCACTACTTATAGCCCATGAGATGATGTAAATGTATTTGGAATTCTTGATAATATTTAAAGTTATATAATGTTTGCATCAATGTGTTTTCTAACTTGTGTATTGTAGCCTCTTTTAATAGTTTCCTTAAAAAAATGTGATGCCTACATCTAAGTAAACAAGACCCGTTATCTTAGTTGAAACAAGAACTACGTACAAATCCGAATGTTCGTTAATATTAACGTATTTTCCCTGTAAAAAAGAAAATCTATTAAAAATTATCTTGGAAATATCCACTACACATTCCAAACAGGATGCACTTTAGCAAAAACACAATCTTTAAACCATTGATGGAGCTCCGTCTCTCCAGAGCATAGATTTCAAATGTAGCATTGTTCAGAAAGGAGAGCGAGATTGATTTTGATGGACAAGTGGAGCCAGTGCCTAACTTGGTTTGTCAACAGTGCGACAACGTCAAGTTGGTTTCTCCGGAGCGCGAGACGGAAGCGAGAGGGCACCAGTGCGTTCTGTTCAACTTGTTGAACGCGTGTTGCGCGCTAGCCGTGGTGTTTCTGCCTGCAGTTGCCCGGAGCAACAACGCTAACAATGATTATATAAATGCAGCGATGCATCGCTTTATAAAGGCGACCTTTATTTACACTTTAAAGGATGTGGCTGCCTGTTTCCATGGCAACAGTCACTACGGACGCTGGTTGCCGTGAGTTACTGGCAGTCGGAAAGGAAAATAAAAAAACATTCCACGGGAGAGGGCGCCCATGCGCGGACACCGTCGCCTGCAACCCCCCCCCACTCACCAGACAGAGTGTGCAGAGTGCAGGCGTGCCCCGACAAGTGGCAACGCTGCACTATCACCCCCCGTCCTCATACATGGTTTACACACAGCGCCTCCAACCCACCTTCGACCAACTACGAACACAGAGCCACCATCAACTCACCCACCCGTCAACCAGGCAACATCCCATCAGCCTACAAAGACCTACCGACGCACACCCGTTAAACTCACCCGGTTACTCACCAGAAACCCCATCACGGCCATTCAACAACACTAGCAACACAACCGAGCTATCCACCTAATCATCCGAGCGATCCACCACCAAGGCCACCAAAAGCAAACACAACGTCTCACATACCAACACCCAAAGCAATTCAACAACATACTCCCAACACGTTGAGCGATAATTAAACCCAGTCTATGTCACACTTGGTTTCGCTTGATGGGCACGTTGTTAATTGCCAGTTTCGCTCTGAAGGCTGTTGCCAGTTTACCGAGCGTGTTTAAAGTGGTGGTTGACGATATGGATGCCTCCTCCAAGCCGCTGTCGACTTTCGCAATGGCTGGGTAGCAGCCAGGTGTAGCTGTGAAACGAGCAGAGGAGAATTTATGCCGCTCTATGTGAATACAATACTAACCTAGCAGAGACTAGTGTTACCGAGCCACGCTGTGTGTGGTAAAGCAGTATTGTTGTGGTGTTCACGCAGACTCGCTGCACTGAGCGCCACGACGCCTGGGTTAAGTGGTTTTACGCGCGATTAAGTGGGTTTAGGTGTTGTGAAGTATGATTCCCTAAAACACCTCTTTGGGTCCGTTTCGGAAACTGAGATTATTCTAGTCTTTCCTTACCAAGAGTCCTCTTTATTAGCAATACCCGCTTAATCCTGTACAGGGTCACGGGGGGCCGGAGCCTATCCCGGACGACAGAGGGCGCAAGGCGGGGGAAACCAAGGGTGTGACGCCAGTACATCGCAGGGCACACTTTTTTGGGGGCAATTTATGCAGCAAGCCAATTAACCTAGGCAGCAACGAAAACACAGGGGAGGACGCTCAGCCACACTGTATACAGGAAGACAACACATACGGACAGGTATTTACACGCGGAGTCTCACCATCACCCGAAACAGAAACGGGGGATACTGCACACCTTAGCCCACCGGTCAAAAACGATATTAGACAAACAACATCTAAGAGATGAGCTACAACATCTTCAACAAGCACTAGCGAGTAATGGATACACAAAAACAGAAATCCAACATGCCATAACAAGAGAACGTAGACAGAAACAGCAAGAAAATGAGGAGGAAGATATCAAGATCCACGCTTTCCTGCCATATATGAAAGGCACCACAGACAAAATTAGCAAGTACCTAGAAAAATATAAAATAAAAACAGTCTTCACAACTCACCAGAAGATACAAGACGTACTCAAATCACCTAAAAACAGACTACTACTACAGACAGAAGGCGTATATTGCATCCCTTGGAGCAACTATGAGGAAGTATACATCGGACAAACAGGAAGCACAATAGCTACGAGAAAAAGAGAACACGAGGCAGCAGTACGTTTGCGGCACACGGATAAATCAGCAACAGCAGCACATAGTGCAGATAAACAACATAGAATCGATTTTGATAAAATACGAATACTAGCAGCCATCTGCCATAAAGGTCCAAGATTAATTCGTGAAGCAATTGAGATTCAGAAGACCGAAAGGATCATGAACCGAAAACAAGAAATGAATATAAAGCTCAGCCAATCCTGGAGGCAAGTTATTGAAGTCAGTAATGCATAGATATAGAACTATTGCGTGTGGACATCAGAAGGGGATCTCCTAGGTATGTGAGAGGTTTCTTTCATGAGATGCAAATTAGGGGAATAGCCACAGACAAAGCAGGGAGGGGGTTATCGCAGTTCCGGGGTGGGAATAAGATAAGGAAATTAATGTTAATGTGATTCAGATGTAGACTTACACAACAAAAGATGACTCGACACATGCATAGTACCCACATATATAAAGGAGCAACAGGCACTACACACACATACTGCGCCTGAGAATGCCTCTAACCGTGTGAGGCGAAATGTCGCGAGGAGAGGAGAGAGAGCCATCGACGCGGCTGTCCCGAGAGAGCAGCTTTTCGAAGCAATCACCATGCATCGAGCCGTGAAAACCTACATCATTACATAAGGTGTCGTAAACATTATCTTATAGCACTACAACTCAGTTAACTGACGATTTAGGCAAGGGCCCTTCATCAGGGCACAGATATGGCATGCAGACGTGTTTACTCTAAACAAAGTATGCTGCGATACATTAATTAATATTGATAATGCAGGCTTACGGTTTTGCATCATCACACGTGTAAAAATAAGTGTTTATTGATTATGAATGTTGTATTTAATGGGTTCATGTGGCTCTGCCAGCCACGGGAGGTTTCCACGTTTGCTATGGTAAAAAAATATTGATTAGTGAATAGAATGTGAGTCAGTCAGTGAGTATCTGTTTCCGATTAATCCTTTCCAGGGTCACGGAGGGCCAGAGCCTATCCCGGTAGATACATGGCGTAAGAAAGCTCTATATCCAGGATGTTACGCAGGTACATCGCAAGGCCACTTTTTGGGGCAATTTGCTCAGCAGGTCGATTAACCTAGACAGCGTGTTTTTGGCTGGTTGGAGAAAACCAGAGTACCCGGCGAAAACCCACACGGGCACGGGGAAAACATGTCAACTCCACACATAAAGGCACCCGAGCCGGCAACCCATCCCGGGACCTTCTTGCTGTGAGATGACAGCGCTACTCACTCTGCCACCCGCGCCATTCTTGTGACCCTGAATGATGATGCAGTGAATTGCAAGGGTAGTGAGTTAGTACAATCCTACTTTACACACTAGATGCAGATTGTACTCTACATTACATTTACGGGCCCTAAGAAAACTGGAACATTTTCAAAACGTTGACAAACTAACAGTGTTTAATTGAAATATGAGATGTGTCAAACGTTTAAAATATCAATAAATGTATGCAGAAGATACATCAACATTTTAATATCATCAGCCAATGTTAATGACAAATGTAGTGTGTTTAGTTATATAGTTACTGTATATATGCCAACATGCACACATAATCATATAAATGGCAAATGCATTTCACTACACCGCACCAGTAAACTGGATATGTGTGCGCTATACATTCTTTTGGGTGTTGAGCCATTTAACCTAACACGACTTCGAATTCACCAGCAGCTGACTGTAGCTGAGCTTTAAGACAAGCTGAGCTTCTTAAATCAGCTCAACTCCAGATCTAGCTCACCGAGCAAATGTCTAGTTCCCTAGTGGCCCAGTCAAACCCTGCTGACACACGTCGGAATAATCATTGCAAGCATCTTTTGCATGACCTGGTGTGCCTCATTGTGTGTGTGGTGTGCAGCTCAACACCTGCAATGCGAACCTGGGTCGCTGCTGTGAGCTCATTGAGATGACGTCTAAGGTGCAAAACCAGCTGTTCAACATCATGAGCAGCACTGCCAACAGGGGTACGTTGCTCATGAGGCCCAACGAGCTGATGACAACGTAGCTAACAACCACACATCCATCACCCACATGACATCTTCCAGAGCGAGCACCCACTCTTCAAATATAAATTTCGATAACTTGGTCATTACTCACTTACGTGATCCCTATCAGCAATGTTTTTAAATTCTAAGATTCACTCTTTTCTTTTGTCGATGTTTCTTTATTCTATCAAATGCAAGTTTATATTTGGTGACAATTAAAAGATTAACTAGTGAGAAAAATATAAATTGACTTCTGGCAAATTCCTGACCTGTCATCACCAAGTAATCAGCACATGCAACCCCGTTGTCTGTACATAGCCAGAACCTATCTGAACTTCTGAGCAACTGACCAGAACCTCATCGATCAGCCAACCAAATGCACCGCGTACATCATGCACACGTTGGTACACTGCCTGCAGACTAGTCGTAGAGCAAGTTGGATTCCAGCTTGTTATGGTCCTAGCTCCATGCAAAACGCTCGAGACAACATTGAGCCTCTCACTCAAAGGTAAACCACTTCATATTTGATTTTAAGACTGGTGGGTGGACTGAACTTTCTCTAGCGCCCCCCCCACTCCCCCCTTCCCGCCGAGCTACAAGGCTGCTAAGTCACGGGAACAGAACCTCTCTGACTGTATGACTGCACTGCCTGAATCCCTCTCCTAGGCGGACCCACCGCAGGAGCAGAGACAATCAAGTCACGCTTCCTGCCGTGGCTGAGCAGCAGCTTCACCGTCTCCCCGTGTGTGTCGCCCGACACCAGCCTCACACTTATCCGGGTAATGGGCTCTCAGCTCACAACACCAAAGACAAAGATCCTCCGTATGGACTTGACAGACTGTTGGGTCAAGTGCTGTCAGCAAGTACTGATGAAGGCCAGTGTGAAACACAAGCGGGTGGCAATCATAGTGCCCGGCTGCCTTCGTCTCGCTGCTGGTGATGTTAACGCAATGCTCCATGTTCCCATTTGAGGTCGAGTCGACTGTGAACATAGAGCTGGAGGAATTGTGACTGCACCACGGTTCTGAAGGAATGACTAGCAGTGAGAGACTGAAGTTGACGTTAGACTGGTGATATGGTTTCTTCAAGGGCTATTATACTGAGGAAAAACAAAAAGCGTCACGTGGATAAATAGAACAGGTTTTTACCATTTCGGGCAATTATACACGTGTTAATATCTCTCATTATCTGAAACCGCTTAATCCTATATAGGGTCACGGTGAAGCCGGAGCCTATCCCGGAAACATAGGGCGTAAGGCAGGAATACACCCGACGACGGGACGCCGGTCCATCGCCGGGCATTGCGGGACAATTTTAGTCTGCGAGCCAATCAACCTATCCAGGAGCATGCTTTTGGACTGTGGGAGGAAACCGGAGTACCCGGCGAAAACCCACGCGGACACGGGGAGAGCATGCAAACTCCACACAGAAAGGCACCGGAGCCGAGAGACTCGAACCCGGGACCTTCTTGCTGTGAGGCATCAGCGCTAACCACTGCGCCACCGCGCCGCCCACGTGTTAATATCTTAAAATACAAACTAGACACATTACACAATGTGTCTAGTTTGCAAATGCCATACATGCTTGTGGCAAAATATGCAAAGAGGAAGCTTTGAAAAAATATGCATTGTCCTTCAAACTGATTGGCCTACACCAGACATGGCTTTCTGATTGTCAGTGATGCATTTGGCATCATTGTGTAATGTGTCTATTTTGGTGTTTTAAAATTTTAACACGTGTATAATTGCCAGAAATGGTAAAAACTTGTTCTACTTATTACATATGTACACTGGCAAAAAAGTACCCACAGCTTCACGTGGGTTTGCAACGTATAATTTTGCTCTAGGTAATATAGAATGTTGCAAATGCAACCTCACTAATTGACTGGCAAAGGTCACATGGCTTGTCATGGCATACAATAGTAATAATTGCACTTCTAGAGCGCTTTTCACCCGATGGTCACAAAGCACTGTACAAAGCTGTGGAGAGAACGGCATGTCAGCAGCAACAACAGCAGAGCAATCCAATTGACAGTCAAACAATGGCTATAACTTAGAGAAGAGCATAAAATAAGCGATACAAAAAATTGTAAAACAACGAAGGAAGGAATAAGTGTTTCCTGAGCAATCGCAGTTCGGCAGCGAGCCATCATCCTGGCACGACAACAGTGAGCCGCATCAAAAATCCTAGCCAGAGGACTTGAAAGCCTAATGGAAGAAGTGAGTCTTGAGACGAGATTTGACGATGCCCAGGGACTCAGCTGACCGAATCTCCAATAGTAGGGCGTTCCAGAGTCTAGGAGCAACACGTGAGAATGCTCGGTCACCTATCGAATGGAGACGCAATCTGGGCACATGCAGCAAGCCAGTATTGGAAGATCGAAGTGGTCGTGTCGAGGATGCCTGAAGTAGGTCACGGATGTATGTTGGAGCAGCGCAAGTGAGAGCCTTGTAGGTGAGGAGAATCTTGAAATCGACCCAATATTTAATCGGTAGCCAATGGAAAGACACCAGTACTAGGGACATGTGATTGTGGATGGGTGTGCGAGTAAGGACTCCAGCAACTGCATTCTACACACGTTGGAGACGATTGATCAGGTAGGCAGGGATGCCAGGGAGTAGTGCATGCAGTAATCAATTCATGAAGAGCTTCTCAGCATCGTAGGGTGACAGGATGTTGTGCAGTCTGTTTATTAGATGGCAATATGCTACCTTCGTTACCTTGTTGATGTGTCTAGAAGCTGAGTAAGGAATCAAGAGTCACTCCTAGATCACATTTTGGGGTCGTTATTCGAT
>JAZEWT010000011.1:2245582-2298702 GCA_036362905.1 Mordacia mordax
CAAATCGAGTGTAACGTCCTCAGCCAGCGGAGCATGCAGCATGCAGGTTGGGCCACTCCATTTGGACAGCGCTAGGTGGAGGAGAACTTCAGTGGGGAAGCTTTTCTCACGTTAGCTGAAGGCGAGCATGCAGCGCGGTGGTGTGTGTGCTAGCCAGGAGAGCGTTATGGAGATTGAAGTGGTCGCTCAATGACGAAGCACATCTTTGCAACAAAATGTGGCACATGGTTTGTAGTTCGAGCGCTGTACGGACGGCAGAGGGATCTGTCATGTGTTGTAGAAATTATTGAAAATTGAAAGTAAACGTTATCGATTGTCCTCAAACATGTTTGGAAACAATGCTAAAAACCTTCACCATGATACCTGCCCAATAAGTACCACATATCTGTTCAATTATTTTCAAGACATGTTTATGAAGATGACAAAAGACAAGATGCAGAAAAACGTAAAAATCTATATCAGAAACAAACAAAAAAATATTTGCGTTTCTTATTAAAACCAAAAATAAATGCTTTACATAGAATATTTAAAATATATTTAGACAATCTCATCCACAGACATGTAATACCAAAGAGTTGCATGTTTGCTTGCAGTGCTACTTAACTTACATTCCTTGTATTTTTGTCTTTATAATTACTCCTCTCTGTAATAACTATGCGACTATTTACCTACGCAAGCACAGCGTACCATATTTTCCCAAACAAATACCTTGCAAAGTTTAAGCGTCACAGTTGTAAAGGTAATAACATATTCAGGCACCAGCCTTTGGGCAACAAAATTGCCGGTGAAAGACATTACAGCAAGTAGATTTTGCCTTATCTTTGTAGTGTCCAAGTGACACCTCCAAGCACGCACAGGGTTATGTTTTCTGGCTACACCAGTTTCCTGCCAAATGCAAAACGAAATCAAATAAAAACACTCAATCACTTAGCCAAACAAACATCCGAGAACATTCATGAAACAAACTCTTGCAGACTGGTTGAAGGTTTTCACGGGTAAAGATTTTTAAAATATATGATTTATGAGTATTTTATACAGTCATTACATGTTTAATTTCCGTTGAGTTGCAATTACACTCAAAATGGTGCAATTGAAAGAGTAGCGGCCACATTTTAAAATGATAGCAGTGTCCTCTATGGAAATGACTCCCGGTGGATATAGGTTGCAGTATTGTGCCACAGATAATAGGAATCGCGGTTAATAGGGCTGTTGTTAAGTAGAGTTCTACCGAACTATAATTCTGTCAAATCTATGCAATATCTGCCTAGCAAGTTCAGGACTCTGTCCATTATTTATGCACGGCCGTTTACTTAAAGGCTCCGTTAATAGCCTGTTCGGTATTTAAGTCATTTTGCCGAATGGATAAATACAATGAATCAAAAACACCACGAATTTGTCCAACGTATTGTGCATGTCTTTTAAGACGTATATGAGATTTGGGGGGATGTTCAGATACCCATAACACATGGTGCTGTTTTCAGAGTACAAGGGTGACCTTTAAGGAGGCAAGGTACACATGACAGTGGCCGAAATGGGTTTGTGCTGTTGTAGAGCCTCGACCCTACACTCGTGTACCTTCAATCCTACGAGCCACTCAACATAATTTACATCTTGTAAGTTAACCGTCGTGAGGGCTGTGTGCGTGTCGCGGTTTCAAGTGGAGTAATTTACTTTGGATTTCCACTCCCCTTCAGAGTGTGATTCTCCGGTCCATAACCAGGGGATGGACGGGGCTCGGCTGTGCACGGTGAACGCGCGCCGCACCGCTTAGTGCGCAGGTGAGCGCGTCTTTTCATCGCACGCAGCTGTCACGACTCTCAATCGGGTCACGACGAGGGCCTCGTGTTGTGCTCGTCTGAACGGTGAACTGAAACAAACCACACGCATGTACAAGCCGAGGAGTCTCTCCCCGTTGCCCGTCAGACGGGGGTCGCATTTACAAAGTTTGGAAAAGCCTGCCGATTACCGACAACACACAATGTACATCGGCAATATACAGTAAATAGTGCTATACAGTCTACAAGCTGTAATACGTGTATTGTAGGATAATGGATACTGTGTGTGCGTGTGTAAGCGTACTCGGCTGTATACGTGTGTAGTCATGGCCTTGAGTGTACGACGATGTAACATGATTGGTTTCAATTATTATACATATGCATGGTAACGAAAGCAGATTAAAGCTTGGCTCCGTACATTCATCGGCAGAGTGCACACAAAGAGACGTGGAAGCATGTACACGGCTCGATACGGCGAGGCACTGGGCGAGGGCGACGTGGAGCGATAGCAGCATGCGCGGCGCGTCAGCCGAATCGTCGACGGGCGCGCCGTCCCGAGCAACCGGTCGTTACAATGCCGGCGCCAAGTCCACGGGCACAGGCGACGATCCCGACGGTCAGCACAAAAGAATTCCCTCGTATCGTGAAATTAAAAGTAAAAAAAGACGGAACGCCTTGCTCCTATGACTGCCTCAAGAGAGGCTGCGATGATGCATAGGGTTTCGCGTCGGTGGCATCCACTGAGCGTCTTGACCTGGGTGGGGGTGAGAGGCATATATTTAGAATCTTAATATCTCCTTTACAGATCGGATGTTGGACCGCATCTTCTTGAGTCTGTTAATCGAGCAGGCAGACTCAACTTGTGCTCCATGATTTTTTATGTCTAGTTGCTTTGGCCTGTAAAACATTCAAACTCTCGACAACAGCCAGGAGGAAGCTCTCTGCGTGGTTCCTTTATGTGGAGCAAATACCTCGAAGCGTTTGGCCAGCGCAACTGTTTTCTTAACTCACTTGTATTTGTGCCAAGGAGCACGTTATCCACAAAATGAAACGGAAGAAATACTTTGTTGTCAATTGATAGGTGGTCATTTTTACGCCATGCTGAGATATTTTTAATTCCGTATGAAAATAGACCTTCTTGGTTAAGTTGGCAGCAGAAAAATATTTGACGATGTTTTTGACAGCAACATAATCTTGGAGTATTAAGTATTTCCAGCAATACTGGGTATTAAACACTTAGCAGAACGTGATTTTAAACTGAGGCAAAATTCAAGGAGAGGGTTTAACCTTTAAAGCTGAAAATTCCAACAAAGCCAAATAATGTTTTGACACCATGTTTATACAATTATTATGAGTGGATACAAACCACCCACTAAAACTTAGGCCAGCCAGAAATTTCTCGACCACAACCCTTAGCAATTCCACAACCCACCACTGCCATTACACTCATTGCCTAAGTTAGCTGTGTAATGTTTTCAATCATAGTTAGTCTTCCCACACTGTAAAAGTATAGCATCAATGTTCACACTTATAAAAACAACACAAATACTCGAGA
Organism: Mordacia mordax; assembly: GCA_036362905.1. NCBI lineage: Eukaryota > Metazoa > Chordata > Hyperoartia > Petromyzontiformes > Petromyzontidae > Mordacia > Mordacia mordax. Next base: position 2,248,913 of record JAZEWT010000011.1, read on the forward strand.
GACAAAAGAGAAAGGACGAAGTGACATCGCATATTGTAAGCCATCAAATGTATCGGGTAACACGTCTATAAATGGTAAAATCTCGAGCAAGGGCACCTCAACAAGAACATGTCTGCATTTCCAGCCCACCACGAAAGTGGTAGTCTTTAAAATATCTACAAAGGAGACACTCTGGCTGACTGCATTTTTTGGTGATTGTTGTTTGCGACAACTCATGTACACTTCAGAGTACTGACAAATTAACAAATAACCACAAGATCATCATCATCATGCAGATCTTCAAGACGGCAACTGGTCGTGATGGTGAAATGCCATGCAAGGACTGAGCATATTCTGGCACGGTGGAAGGAAACATAATGTTAACCGGATGTACCAGTTACTGTATGGATATGCAGAGTTCTCCAATGTGTTTATTGGTTGTCCCAGATGTTGTTTTGTACATTAAACTATCGCCCTAAGCTCCCAGTTCCACATTCTGGGTGCAGCTGCAGTTCCGGAAGAAGCTCCCAATTTGTGTAGCAAAACGTCGAACATCGTGTTGACCAACACGCGCTGCAAGCTGAAGACACGCGGCACCACGTTGGAAGGAATGTACGGGGTCATAGTTTACGGGAGGAGCCGCGGGCAGCAGTTTCAAAATCTTGGAAATAAATTCACCACTTTGCTGCAATAGAGCGCGGAGCATGATTGATGGCTTGTGTACCGCTTCATGATTAACAGTTGCGTTAAATACTAACAGAGCAGAATTACGTAATAAATCCCGGTTTACATCCAACAGCGGTCCCGTTCCATAACGGAGCATGTGTGATTAGTATCCGTGGAGAAGGCCGTAAAAAATAATTTGAATAGAGGACTTCTTTATTGTTAGCATCGAGCAGCAACCACAATTGATGTACCCACGACTGTCCTGGGTACTGCTCGACGCAGGTGAACAATAAAAAGTCAAAGACATAACTAAGGCAGCACTTAACCATGGGGTGGGGATGGGCAATGATGATGTCAGTGTGGCTCTCCGTTTTCAATAGTTATTACTGAAAGCTTGCCGAATAAATTAAGGGAATATATTATATGTACAAAAACTATATTGGAGCAGTTAAAAATGAAGGACAACAAATTACTGTGAAATACGTCTGAATTTCCCAAAATAACTGTTAATAACACGAATTTCCACACCGTATTCATACATGTAACGGTTTGTGACTGCAGTGGTGAGCCTTGACATTTATCGTAAAAGGGATGGACTGCACACTATTGTTTATAAGTAGTACTATTCATTTAATAAAGATTAAAAGTGTTTTTAGTCGAAGTAGTGATGCCTTTCCAGATCATACATGATAAGTCACTACTGATCAGAACCACACTATAAGAAAGAAAAAAAAACACTCCTAAAATCCCAAGCAACAAATCAAATAAGATTAACAAAGTAATTTTTTAAAACTACCCAAAATTCACACTGACATTGTCACCTGTGAATTTACAGAGAATTGGGTAGCAAAACCTCGTGAAGGAACGCTTGACACGGCTATCCCGAAAGAACAGCTTTTGAGAGAAATTCTAAATTATCAAGAGTGTGGCGATGTTGACACTGGGTAATGGTCACGAAACCGCTGCAGTTGTACTACAGACGCGTGGAACACTGCGTTTCCCTAGCTGTCTTAGTTGGTGATGAGAAATCACCGCTATTGTGGTCAGCGTTCACACTATTCTGCCCTCCATTTATTTACGTACACCAGATATGGATGCGGTAATTTAGTCAAATGCAAAATTGATAACGCAAGTTGACCTTCCGCTTAGTGCTGAACAAAACCAGCTTTAGCTGGTTTAGTACCGGCCCGGTGCTGGACCCAGGCTCACCGGCTCAGCAAGTTTACCCACGGTATCCCAATGACCCGACTCCTAGTAAGCTTGAAAGATGGCCTGAGAGTTCACCTGGATGTTTAACTGGGCCCAGTTAGTCACGGGGTCAACCGCAAACGTCAGATGAATGCTCTGTCACCTGTTCATTTCAGCTTACGGTCACAGTTGTGTGAAACGTGTCTGCTGGAAAAATAACTAATAGATTTTTTTAAAAATCTTGAATAGCCTAAAATATCCCACGCCTGCATTAAACTTAATTTTAAAAACGAAGTTAATTTTGAGAAAGCGTCTCTGCATTTGTGCCGACTATGGAGCATAGAGAGGAAAGACCAGGCCTATGGAGCGTAATCTCTCAGAGAATACCAGGTTGGGAACCTGTGCAGTTCACACTACATCAGAACTGGGACCAATCTTCGACAAGTCTGGCCTTGAAAACATAGAACGTCTCCCCACACACAGGGTTCACACGGTATAAAAGCACAGCCCAGTGATGAACGCTAATTGATCATATTAACTGCACGCCTGTGCCAAGGCAAGGCGGTGTGGGGACGTGGAAGGATGGCACACGCTGGCTGTCAGATGGCGCAGATTGATGCTACGATTTCTTGACACCTGATCAGCCTGTTAGCCGATCCTACAAACGGCACAGGAACAACAGCACCACTGGCATGTGTCCCAATGCCTCATGAGTCACAACAATGCATGAGCTTATGCTGCCCACCCACTTTAATGCCCATTATCCGTGGCTATGCGCAAGGTAATCATTATCATCAAACATGTTTTATTCACTGTTAGATCAAATGCCTCCAAACGTCGCTCTACTTCCTCTTCGTGCTGTGATTCCACAACCCATCGTGCTGCTGCACGTGAGTTCACGTCATCTCTCTATCTCCACAATGGTGTTTTTTTCTCTCGGGCAGCTGTAAGATCCGTCACCAGTCTCGACCACCCACGATCATCGCTGCTAGTAAGGTGTTTTACCCGAGCCTGTTAACCTTTTTTATAAACAATCTGCTTCTCAGCAAATCCTAAAATGCATCTTTCAATGAGCCTTCACTCACTTTTCAGCCTCTGTTCCATGCTTTTTTGTCAGAGTCCATGTTCTTGATCCTCAGGTGATATAAATAGATGGAAAAGTTTCCTCATTACGTATGAGTATTTTCTGTTGCTATTCATGATCAACAATTTTTTTTTCTGATCACTCCAACCTGCTCTAATTCTCAGTTTTATTTCATTTCAATCCTGATGGACCTCGGAATTTTTCTGAGACTTATACATTCCGTTGAATTTTTCCAGTCGTGTTTCGCCAACATTTTTTAAATTTTGTTTGGAAAAATTGTTCTGAAATTTGTTTTGTCATTTATCTAGACTCCAATATTGCAACATGCTTTTTAAAAGTTGAACAACTTCTTTGTGTTCATGCATTCAATTAATAACTTCAAGATCAAAAATAACTGAAGTATGCCTAAGAATGAATGGGAGACTTTGACGCATTACATGTTTAATTAAACTCATCATCTCATCTCATTATCTGAAACCGCTTAATCCTATATAGGGTCACGGTGAGCCGGAGCCTATCCCCGAAACACAGGGCGTAAGGCAGGAATACACCCGACGACGGGACGCCAGTCCATCGCCGGGCATTGCGGGACAATTTTAGTCTGCGAGCCAATCAACCTATCCATGAGCATGCTTTTGGACTGTGGGAGGAAACCGGAGTACCCGGCGAAAACCCACGCAGACACGGGGAGAGCATGCAAACTCCACACAGAAAGGCACCCGAGCCGAGAGATTCGAATCCGGGACCTTCTTGCTGTGAGGCGTCAGCGCTAACCACTGGGCCACCGCACCGCCCATGTTTAATTAATGTATTAGTAAATGACAAACAGTAGCCCTTGGAAAGCAACACAGAACTACAGGAAAGAACATATCGAGTCCAATCATACATCTAGCGGACATACAGATGGAGAGATGTTTATTATTACAGCATAAAATACCCAGTGAGCTTGAAAGCTCTAGATGTGGGATTCCTGCGATACAACAAATGCTCAAACTGACCAATGTCGAGAAATCCCACAAAAATCTCATAGTAAACGAATGCATTTCAACCAGTGGTCAAATTAAAAAGCCATTAAAGATATATAAATACCAACTACCAATATTCCCGGCCTTTGTACACTATGAAAATGTATTTTAGTAATTGGAAACTGGTAAAGTGTCATCTAAATTCTATAACCTCCAAAGCCTTACAAAGATATATAACTCTTTTTAAACCTATTTATGAAGATGGATCAGCCACGATGAGTCTAATGAAGGACACAACTTCGTAGTTAACAGCAGAAGTGCAGTAAAGAAAAGACATGCTCACCAAGAATATTTACAGTGATATTAGGAGACTTTTTCAGAGAGTTGGAGCAATAAAGGCATGTATACAAATGGAGACAAGATCATCCATTTGAGATGTACTAGCAACATGGCCATTATTAAAAGCAATGGAAGGTGATACAAACACATTTAAATGAAAACGTTTAATGCAGGTGAGGGCTTTTTCAAACTAACGTCTGTCCCTGTAACAACCCTGAAGTTCAACTCCTCGAGGAATTTCCCTGGGGGTGAATTTGGTAACAACGGTGACCCTGTGGCATCATGATCAGCTCCAAGGATAACTTGCCTGGAAACCTGTCGCTTGCTCGTGAAACGGTGCCGTGTGTCCCTTACAATGGCCGCTGGACGTCAGGCCAGCTCGGTAGACTGCTGGGGAACCGACGGACTAAGCCAGCTTTGCCCAGTTGGCGACAAGCTGGCTCGTTGCTCGAGGCAGGAAATCACAACAGATGCAGCAACGGACTAAACTGCATGTGGGCAGCTGAAGAAGGAATGTCTGTTTTGGAAGGGAAGGAGGAGGCATGGCTCACTCATCGCGAGTTTCCTCTGGGATGGTGCCGAGCACATGGCAGCTTAACATCAACAGCTCAAGGGGACATCTGCAGGAGGGCTGGCTATGGCAGCTGTGTGGGTGACAGAGAGACAACTTTATCAGGACTGGCTGCAAGATATGGCTTTTTGAGGTGTCCGCAGTGGATTAGTGGTGCACGTCTGGCTGCAGCGCGAATCAGCTGCATATGGCAATAAAAGCAAGGGTTGTGAGTAAGATGATTGAGGCAGAGCTGTCTGATGTCAACTAGGGGTGGGCTGGTATACTGGGTAAACACAAATCTTCCCCGTAAGCCGGTTTAAGCGTCGCGCCACAGATGCTTTGTCCAATTCCAAGATCGGCTTATGGAGCAATTGTTTGCCTGCGTGTTTAACCCAGTTAAAACCCTGCTAGTTGGGCCCCATTGGACCATGGGACAGCCCTGCCACCCGCGTGCCGTCACGCTCGCTTGCCATGGAAGAGCAGCGGTTTGGCCATGCCGGCGAGCACGCGTGGCAGCTGGGCGTTGATCATCTCCGACATCATCTCGGGGAACTCCACGGACAGCGTCTGTGACTGCACGAAAGTGTGGAAGCAGAACTGCAGCATGCCTCCCACCAGCTGGGAAGGAACGCAAGCACGCACAATCGCGCGCGGACACACACACACGCACACAGGCCGTAACGCATTAGCCAGACATAGTAGGCACAAATAAAACACAGGCACGTACACAAGCACAAATCAAACAGCTGAATATGTGTGCAAAACCTAACAGAAAAAGAACAAAGCAAACAAGTATAAACACTACAAACACGCATACACAAAAAAAAACAAATAAAACACGCACGCAAAACACAAACAAATACGCGCATAAAAGAAATCTGGGCACATCTCCAAAACGCACACACACACACGTAAACGAAACCTGCACAAGCACACACAGAACACAAATCGCAAATAGCTACGCATGCACACGTCAAATATGTATAGGCACACGCTCTAAACACACAAACGTACACGTGTCCCAAGACACGCCTACTGCCTAAGTTAATTGGCCTGCTGAATAAATTGTACCAACAAAAAATGGCCTCTGATGTATTGACATCTCATCCCCACCTTGCACCCTGTTGCTGCCGGGATAGGCTCTGGCCCCCCACTACGTTCTACAGGATTAAGCAGGTACTGATACTGAACTGAACGTACACACGTATGCAACATATGCGAAATATGCACGTGCAATGTCCACATGCACACACTCGTACACAACACACGTATGTTATGAATACACCTACAATTAGGGGTTCATATAGAATCTCAACGCAGCTGCATCTTAAGATGCTGTACAATGCAGGAAGAGGTGCATTACCAGGACCCACCAAGCACAGTGAGGTGGGTACATCAACATATGTGCTTATATTAGTTGTGTCGTGCACAGGCAGAGGACAAGCCATGAGTCTTTAAACTTCCCTTGAACAGGGGCAGGGAGTCCAGGTAAAGGTTGAGACCACATGGGCAGAGAGGGAGTGACTTCCTCACTGAATGAGAGATTTGAAAGAAGGCATTAATCGAGAGAAACGTGAGATGAGAGCAGAGGCGGGGGAGATGTCTGAAAGGGGAAGGTCGCGGCGGACCCTTGAGATGGTGAGTAGCAGCTTGAGTTCTGGGATTAGAGTTTTGAGCCAGAAGTGGAATCTCAGGGTGGAGGTAAAGTCGTCTCCGATGTCAGGTGAGAGAAAATTTGCGGTGGATTTCTGGATGTTCTTGATTGAATGCCAATCTGTAGAAGTGCGGGTTAGTTTGCAATTGACATTGCTCAAGAGAAACTTTGATTTGCCAACCTTATTAGTCGATCGAGTGATTTAACGGGTTTAATAGCGTAGAGTATTCAAATTTGGCATTAAGAGAACTCATATAGCAATGAATTCATGTTAACTTGACATTTCAGTGATATTTTTCCTCACGAAAGTCTTAACCCACAAGCCCAATATTCTTGAGTGAACTGATGAGGGAGGGTGGCGATTATGTGCAGTCTGCCCTCTATGACGTCACTACAGATGGTTGAACCACGGGCTGGTTTCTGCAGTGTAGTAAAGGCCTTGATGGTTTCCTCTTCAAGAATAATAACACAATTAGGGTTTTAAGAAATAAGGGTTTTAAGAAAGTCATCTTTGGTGTGAGCCAATCAGTTTCAAGCACAATACATACATTATCAAAGTTTTTTGTTTGCGCATTTTGCTGCAAGTATGCGTTTTTTTCCTGCAAACTGGACACTTTGTGAAAGGTGTCTATTTGGTGTTTTAATATCTTACTATCTGTATAATTGCCAGAAATGGTAAAACCGCTTCTCTTTTTTACATAATAGAATGCCTTCATGGTTTACTCTTCAAGACCAATAATAAAAAGTATAATGCGCTGTACAAATTCCACGCCTGGTAATGGATGAGACATAGATATGGAGGCACGAGGAAACTGCAGAGGTGGGGGGAAAGCAGCCATGTTGTCAACCTGTGCCAACATTTTCCAGACATGGCGTCTCATGTATTACGGTGTTATCGGCCAATTAATTAATAATAATAAAAATTGTGTGGGAGGACACCAAAAAACCTGGGCAGAACCCACCCAGAACAGGAGGAGAACCCACAAACTCCACACAAAAATGCACTGAAGGTGGCAGTCGAACTGTGTCAGGCAGGGCTTTCTTTCTGTGAGGTGCAGATGTTACTGCTGCACCAACCTGCCCAAGAGACAAAGTCTGTTAATTGTTGTTCTTGTTTTTGGGCGCCCTGAAGGCAGACAGGCCCAGGTAAAGCTATGCGACTATTAAAGCAATTCAGTGCTCACTTTAGCTCAACAGTGATGTCTCCTGGTTCCAACACTCTTTGACATCTTTTAAAAATCCTTTCACTACTGCACCAGTTGAATTGGTACCTGGAAGACAAAATGGGAGGATTATCAATGCCTGGCTATAGTCAATGCACAGTCAAGTGACTCGTTTGGCCAGATAAAAGGGACTAAATGGATCTGAGGCTATAGAGTGACAGCGAGGATTGGAGATGAGTGGATTTGCTATGACTGGTACTCTCAAGATCGGCCTCGTGGAGGAGGCTCGTGATGGACAGCACTGCTCGTTTGGCAGCAGCCACCCTCAACCAACCAAGGCAGAGAACAATGCTCACAACAATCATCAGAGTGCCAGGAGGCTAACGCAGCATGAGCTGGCACAGTGGGCAATGCAGTCTCTCTGCCAGTGATTTTATGAACAAGACAACATTGGTACGTGTGTGAACAATAACATTTTAGGAGCTCGTTTCAGCACAGTTGGCTCAATCCTTTTATATACATTTCCATATGCTGGCTTTTTTGTTTACTACACAACTAAGAGATACTAGGAGTAAGGCTTTGAAGACCTCTGGCTAGAACTGTTGATGCGGCTCACTGTTGTCGTGCCGAGATGATGGCTCGCTGTCGACCTGCGTCTGCTCAGCAGCACTTATTCCTTCCTTAGTTTGCTGGACAATTATTTTATTTCGCTTATTTATTGTCCTCTAAATTATAGCCATTATTTGACTTTCAACTGAACTGATTTGATGTTGTTGACATGCCGTTCTCTTCACAGCTCTGTGCAGCACTTTGCGACCCTTGGGTAAAAAGCGCCATAGAGGTGCAATTATTAATATTACCTCACTCAGTTAACCCAGAATATTTGGGTCGCTCTTGTTATTTCTTATCTGGGAGCCATTGTCACTTCACGTGGCTTCAATGGGCATGTAGTTTGGCTGGGCAGTGATATGACTGCAACTCAGTGAAGACTGCCATTTTGTGTGCATGTGGAAGCGTGCATGCATGTGAATGTGTGGGGAGCGGTGACACACTGGTTAGTAGAACTTCGCCATGAACCAGGCGACTCAAATTCCATCCCCGCTTTCGGCTGAAATGGTGATGAAAGTCTGGAGTGGTCTCAGGGTCTCTTCGAGGTGGATTTAGCCTTCAATGAGTACCTGGTGCGGTGTGTAATCATGAGTACTGGGGAGACATGGGTGGTGCCAGTCACACTATCCACTCGCACAATGTGCCAGCCTTCACACCTTTTGACTGAACACAACTTGCCCCAACAGTCTGTTAATGGCTGTAGCGGGTGGCGTCGGCTCCTTATGTGTGACTGTGTTCAGCGACAGAACTGTGTATCAAAGCACCTAATGTTGTGGTGACATTTTCTTTGTTTTTGGTTCTGAAACTTCAAAGAAAGTGCCGTGCAAGGAAAGATAGCATCGTTTGCTAACGATTCCAGAGGTTAAAAAGACTTTTATTTGAAGTCGACCTTATAAAAAAAGCTGGCATTGAACTTGCAGGGCGATTTTACAAGTCGGTTAAAGATTTAGTGCTCACGGGCTGTTCTGCTCGATCAAAATCACTCTGGACGGGGTTGCGAGAGAAAGATGAATAATGCATGATGCTCAAGACAAAAGTGGGTTCTGCTTTAACGCGGTGGCCGAAGGATAATGGAAGCAGCAAATTTAAAAGGCTGGAACTTTGGTGAATGAACGAAGAGGATTATAAGCGAAAATTTCAAAGATAAAAAAAATCTCTCCTGCCGATGACAGATGTCGTCACCTTCATCTCATCTCTTATCGTAAAGCACAATGGTGAAATATTGATTGTAATGATGTAGGTTTTCATGGCTCGATGCATGATGATTGCGTCGAAAACTGTCGGGACAGTCACGTCGATCGCGACTATCTCAAAAGAGCAGCTATTCGAAGCAATCATAAATATTGATTGGTGATTTATTACAAAAACATTGTGTGTGCATACGTATGTGGATAATTATTCAGGACTGTAACGATTCATTTGACATAATTAATTCATAAGCCCATAACATATGGGCCGAATTGTGTGTGTGGGTAAGAATTAAGGAACTACGATTCATGTAAAATGTTCACCTGCACGTCAGCATCGCACACAGACTGAACGGAGTGGATGAGATCGGAGCGACAAGGTAACGCGAGCGAGACCGACAACAATACCCGAGTAACAAAGAGAGAGTAGAGAAAAGTCTGATATCGAACGGCGACCCTACGCCGTGACGATTCGTCTAACAGTGCGGGTGAGTCAGGAAAGTGCAGGTGAGTCGGGACTGCCTGACTTTATACAGCGAGTCCCCATCTTGAGCGTACAAATCAAATCTGATCCAACTCACACCGAAAGTAAATATCGGAGCAAAATGAATCCGACTATGGCTAGGGAAAGGCTGGCTACATTAAACTGAGGCTATGAAGAATCCATTAACCACACATCAATTGCCTATTGCTTAGGGCAGTAAATACAATGCCGACTGAACTGAATTCTCATAAAAATTCACATCCACGACCACCCGTAATGGACAATGCAGCAATTGTGCGTGTGAATGAACAATGTGATTAGATATTCACTTAAAGCCCTTAATTGAGATTTGCACGCGGTTTATTTAAAGATCTAAAGAGGTGACTGGGATGCCAATCAAATTCCCAAGCGCCTGCAGACAGTAGCCCTGCTGCAACACGCAGTTCAAATATAGGCTGCTGAGGTTAATTGTCCTGAATAAATTGGCCCCGGTGCCGAGATGTTATAACTTGCTTACCCCTCCCCCTGGAAAACGGCTTAAAAAAAGCTGCACTGCTCAACGGTTCCTTCCAGCTTGAATGCGAACTGACTTAACTTCCGTGGAATCGAGGGAGGCAGAACTGAATGAACTCATCCATAAAAGCCATTTTGAGGTAGGTGTCTTGAAAAATAAGTGTCGGTATGCCCGCCTCCATCAAACACAATCAGTAGTGTTTTGTCACGTGAACCGAACGAGCAAATTCTTTACTCTCTCAGCATGCCGACGCAATGTTATAATGTTGTGCCCACCTGAGCAAGGAGCCACAGGGGATAACACCCATTCATAAAGCAGCTGTACAAAAGGTTTGGTGCGTGCTTTTCGAGACATTATAGTACATGTTAAAGTTTGTTGGAAAAAGGAATGTAATGGGCACGATCAAACTAACAAGGAGGGAATCAGATGCGTTGAAATATGTTGTTGAATTCCGTTAAAGCCGTATGTCCTTGTTTGTGTTTTTTAGACATTCCACATTCAAATGTATTCAAAAGAATGCCCAGAATACGCGTGTTACAGCCTTTTTGGTGCTGATGAATATGGAACACTTAATCTTAGTAAACAGCCGATGCCTTCTCATGAGAGAGTCAGTCAGTCCATTTTCATCTAAGCTGTAAGGAACCATGCGCTACGAAGCTCTTTTTAAAAGTTGTCCAGCGGGGAGGGGTATGCAAGTCACAACATCTCAGGGTACCTGAGGCAATTCAGTTTGGGACAATTTACCTAGGCAGCATGTCTTTGGACTGTTGGACGAAACCGGAGTACCCAGCAAAAACCCACGTGGACACAGGGAGCACATGTAAACTCCATATAGAAAGGTACCTGAGCTGAGAATTGAACTCACGACCTTCTTGCTTTGAGGCAGCAGTGCTACTCACCGCGATGCTGTGCCACCATACAACTACAACACTCTGCCCTGTTCACAACGTACACACACAGAATCACCTTATCACATGCTAATCATCTTAGTAATTGCTGGGAACTGAACTCAGAACGCAGGCTGCTCGAACCCTGACACCAAAAACAACTGCCATTCGCCATTACGAGGCGATGATGTCACCATAGCGCTTGTGCTAGGCCAGGTACACCTTGAGGCCACGTGAAATGTCAAAGGCTCGCCAATAGGAGGTCATGGACAGACGCAGGTGTTAGGGGCTGCCTGACTGAGATGATTAGCAAATGTACCACCCGTGCTCCCTACTGTGCCAACTTGCACACCACTCAAGCACACATCAACACACACATACACATAGATGCGCGCGCGCACACACACACACAAACAGATCTAGCCACAAAAAGTCATACACACACAGACATACAGGTGATTCCCTATATAGCCTAACACACCGTATGGTCGAGTACTGTTAGCAGGCACCTATCAAGGCTGCCATGGGAAATGAGGCGGCAGGTGACCAACACCATACCCAGCCGCGTTTATCTCCCTAGTTCCAATGTTTACACACCACCCCAGGTAGTTACATTAAAGTGAAATTAACATAGGGGAGGCCTAGGACAGATTCAGATCTTCGCTGTCACTTGTATTGGTCATAACAAATTAGATATTGTTTTGCATTGGTCAGTTTGAGCGCATGTCGTGTCACAGGAATGCCACATTCAGTGCTTGCCAGCTCACTGGGTACTCTCTGCTGTAATCATGAACATCTATCTATATGTAAGTGGGATTCGAACTTGGGTTGCCCGGTTCGTAGTGTAGTGCTGCCGTTTAATACATCACCACTCCCCAACACACACATTCACAAAAAGACACGAAAACAAAAAGACAAAGATCTCCCACACAGCCTTAACAGACTGTGGGATCAAGTGCATTGAGTAAGCACCTATAAAAGTCGACACGGCACACGAGCAGGTGGGTGATCAGCATCACGCCCGCCCACATTTGTCCTTTTAGTAACAATATTTATACACCGTATTAGGTACTCATTTAAGGCTGAGTCGACATAGGGGAGTCCCAGGCCCAGTTCAGAAAATTGTCAATCGTGTTTGTCGCGAGCGGGAATCGAACCCAGGTCGCTGAGCCAACGCTCCCAACCCAAACACGTAAAACACACAGACGCACACGCACGCTGAGACACACACATGTACACATAGACAAACATGATTCTCCATCCCCCCCTTACATCATGCATGGAGTCGAGCATCTTGGTGAGCTGGTAGAATCTCTTCCAGCCATCGGCCGTGTTGTTCTTGCTAATGACCACCTTGTTGAGCTCCCGGATGTAGTTCATCCGCATCTCGTTGAAGAATGCGTGCATTTTGAGACCCTCCTGGGGAACTGCGGGACAGAAAGCGGGCGCCGGGGTCACATTCCGCCAGCGGCGCCACCGCCGACCGCCGTTCACTCACGCGGCGCCGCAGCCTCCGCGATTTGGGTCGCGCGAAGGCGGCGGCGGTGCTGCACGCACCGCCAGCGTGAGCAGGTGTCTGCCACCAATGTGGAAAGCGAAACGTTGCGAAGGAGTTAGGAGGAATGCAACATGGCTATCCCGAAAGAACAGCTCTTTGCCACAATACTTATACATCGAGCTGTGAAAACCTACATTAGTACTAAGGTAAATACAATTCGTGACGTGAGGCACATCTTCATTCGATGTCAAAGATATTCATTCAAAGGTATTCATTCAAAGGTATTCATTCAAAGAGGGAACGACGCAGAGGCGGGGGAGTCAAGCAACGAGATCAGCCAGCGCCAAATAGCCAGACCCCGCGTCCTGTAAATTATAATTTTAGCGACCAGAAAAAACAATTCTTTTTTTATTGATGATTGCTTCGAAAAGCTGCTCTCTCGGGACAGCCGCGTCGATGGCTCTCTCTCCTCTTCATTGGTGTTTTTGGTTATGGGAGGAAACCAGAGAACCTGGAGGAAACCACACGCAGAACAGGGGGGAGAACACACAAACGCCACACAGAAAGGCCCTAAAGGCGGGGATCGAACCGCCTCGGACATGAATCTCTGTCGGTGAGGCGCAGATGTTACCGCGGCATCACCCTGCCTTTATTAATTCAACAATAAGATGTGATGCGGTACGCACGTGGGTCGGCATTACAGCGGCAGCATCGCCTGGCAATAATATTTTAAGTCCTGGATATCAAGAAAGTGCAGATAAGGTTTAATGCATTATTACAAATTCCCTCTAATAGAGTAATGTGATAAAATACTGCGATGCTCTAGAATGCATTATGCCATATGCAGCTCAGCCGCAGCCTGAGAATCTCGCATTCATAAGCTTGCAATTTAAAACGGCGATTGAAAGTTGATTCAGCACATAATCCCTCAGTGGTTGATAAAATGAGTAGCATTTGTGTGGCAATCAACAGTGGCTGTCTTATGACTTTCACCCCTCGCGCGGCCCAGCAAACCACCACCACCACCCCCCCCGCCCCCTTAACCAGCCCGCCCGCCTCCCGCCGTAAAAAAAAATGTGAAAATTCTAGCTCCAGGCTGTGAACCAGAGTTGGGCACTAATGCCTCACTGCTCGTTTGAGAAAGAAACCGCCCCGACTTTGAGACACATAATCAACGCAGACACAAACCAGTCGGTCATATATTTCATTCCGTACACACCCGGCACCTATTCCAAAACACTTCAAACACGGTACTCACGATGCCTGACGTTCTCATTGTGGGTTCTCGTGATTCATCAAAACTACCTAGTGCTGAGATGTGCAAACGGTGGCACCTAGACAGGATGGAGGTAACGAACCATGTACATGTGCCCTTTATTCATCTCAGGAAATGTGGGTGATATTGGTGACTGTCGAGACTCCGCATCACTGGGTTGCCATGGTGCCACACTGGCAAGGCCCACAGGAAGAATGGTTTGGGTTCCATTCCCAATTCGGGTGCCTTTCTGTGTAGCGTTTGTCTGTTCTCTCCATGTCCGGGCGGTTTTTGCCAGGTACTCCAATTTCTTCCCATAGCTAAAACACACCATTTATTTGCTGATACCATCTCAGCATACAGTTGAGCAAATGTTAGCATCGGCTTACTGCGTGGCCGCCTTCCCTCTCCCCAGCCTCTCTGTGATTTATGACGCCTCGGACTTGTTCTCTCCCTTCGAGAGTGAATGAATACTGCGCGACACGTTGTAGGGGTAGATTAACGTCATCGATTGAGTTCTGCCGGAGGTTGATCCCCAAGTCTAATCTATGGATGGTCCCACTCACCCGTGTTGAACAGCATGATCGCCTTCATGCAGAGGAACTCCTCCTGCGTCACCTGCAGGAGGCCGAAATGCTTGAACACCTGCTGCATGCCCAAGCACAGCTCGTACATGGCAGACTGCTGCATACGTTGCCTGCAGGCACACACAAAGACAAGAAAAACGGAAGCCTTCCGTATAGCTTTTTGACAGACTTTGAGGGCGAGCGCAATTCGTCATCACTTATTACGGCTTGAGGGTGAGGTGTGGTCAGAACCGCAACTGGCCACCTTCGTGCCCCAATGCTGACGTTAACGCAGCAGGTACAGAGTGAAGGCTGAGGAAATGTAGGCAAAGGCCCAGGACTGGTTCACATAATCGCCACTCGTGTCAGCTGCAGCCGGGAATTATATTAGGGTCACAGGGTTTGCAGAAAAGTGTGCCAACTGCTACACAGCCACTACACACACAAGAACACGGTAGCAGACCCCTGGAGAAATAATTCTGTTTAAAGATGGCGCAGATGCTGTGAAATGACAGTGAAAACACAAATCCGCACTCACAAAGACACAAACCCCCTGTGTAACCAACGAGAGGCAGACAGGCAAATTCTGTGAGCAAGCACCTATTAAGAACAGAGATGGCAATTCAGAGGATGCCATGGCAAGTATTCCAAGCGGTGGTGTATCTCCCCAATTCTCACGCCGACATACCACGTGGCGAATCCATAAGCGCACGATATTCACAAGCATTAGCCGTGTGATGATCCACCGATACAGCAATTAAAATTGATTTTTTTTTGCTCATGGCATGCACATCCAATCGCATGCATTAAACGGATTATGTATGCTTAATGCTAATTACACTGAAATTATAACCAATGTTGCATTTAGGCTAATGAGGCTTTACACACTAGGCGGAAAAAAGAACAAAGTGTTAGCAAAAACAAGACAAGAAAATGTACTGATGTGGGATTTCAGGGCTTGAAGCACGACAACTGCTTTCCAATGCTGATCCTTTGGGATAGCCATGTAGAGGCATCCTCAGGCATATTGAGACCGAGACTAAGCATGCCTGATGACTCCAGCAACGTGGGAAATGTCGCGAAGCAGAGAGGAGGAGCGCTGGACAACATTATAAGGCAATTACCGAAGTAAAAAAAAATCGATATTTTTTGGCAAATCGTGACCCTAAATCATGTCAATTTGTCAAAACACTGTGGAGGTAAACCACTCAATAGTGAATCAGCATGCAACTACCATACAAGAAACAAGAACCAATGGCAATAATAAACAAGCAGCCGTGCATCAAATCCAGCTGTGACTTAGAATTTGCGGTAAGAAAAGCACTTCAATGACTTGGAGGCACGGAGTTAAGGTCACCGGGACCGAGGAAAGTCAGCCATGTGTAGAAGAGAACACTAATACAAATAAGAACACAACTCTTCTCCCTCCAAGCACCTAAAATCCCCGTATCTCAATAACTAATGGCATAACCAGATGTGCCACTTCCCTCAAGACTGAAGATAATGGATATACAGTAGTCAAGTAAATCAATCTTTCATTATCCAGACGAAAACACCGTATGCTAGACTAAACTAATGCCACGTTTACCCAGGAAAGCCTCACTGGGTCTCATTCTGCTCTACAACCGGATCCTGCACTAGCACATTTTTAGAGAGTCCCTTAGCTTCATGTGGGAGGAAACCGGAGAACCCACAGAAAATCAACCGTGCGTATGAGACGATAACACTCAAAGCACAGCACAGATGA
Organism: Mordacia mordax; assembly: GCA_036362905.1. Lineage (NCBI taxonomy): Eukaryota > Metazoa > Chordata > Hyperoartia > Petromyzontiformes > Petromyzontidae > Mordacia > Mordacia mordax. The sequence continues at coordinate 2,265,251 of JAZEWT010000011.1, forward strand.
ATTCAAGAAGCCATTGCATACCGCCGCCTCCTGTCAACCTTGCAGGTCAACCCTATAAGATCTGGTATTGCCAGGTGGTCTCCCATTTAAGGACAAACCACAAACCAGGGTCAACCTCCTTCAACCCAGAAATCTGGCAATAATGCGTGGATTCAGAGTGCTTAGGTTGCAGGCAAGGTATGCGTAATCATAACGCGAAGCTTCACGTGGCCACGCTGCACAGCTTTCTAATGTGGGTTTGGTTGTAGGTGCTAAGAGAGCGTATTTAGGAACCGAATCTAGTTGCCTGAAGGAAGTTCCTCCGGGCACATGGAACGAAACGTCAGATACGATGCTGAAGGGCGTATTAATTACATTCAAGGGTGTGGTTTGGCACGCGCTCACGTGACGCGCATGGATTTTTAACCTCACCAGCATCCACACCATCAGAGAGAGCAGCATGGGTTTTGCTTTTAAGAGCAACGCTGCTAATGCAGAGTTCAGGAATGCAAGGTTGCCTGGAGACCAAATAATACCCTTGGTGTTTGTGAGGTCGAGGTGACACAAGGCTTCTTTACGAGGAGCAAGGTGACACGAGGGTGTGTATGCCCTCAAATATGGCAAATATATTTAGCGTGTGTGCAGTGCTGCACACTGCTTTGTTCCTTTAAGTGTGAAACTGTCATTGAGAGTGTAGCTATTAATAATTATATATCCATAACAATTATTATCTGGATTTGCTACGTGTGCAAATGCAGCAACATTTCAAGGTGATGATACGAGGCAACTGTGTAAACATAATGACTAGGCAAAATAAAAAAAATAAAAAAAATCATAGAAGCATGAGTTAAGCAGATTGGGAAAAGTTTGCAGCAGCAGGAGGTTTATGAGGCTCATGGATGGCATGAAAGCGTGCACATTCAGCACCTTTGAAACATGCAAATTCATTTTGGATGAGATGAGGAACTGTCAGCTCATACTCTGGAAGTTTCAAGGGCATCACATCACAGCTGCAATATTTGATGGTCTCAGCTCAGTCGATTCACAAACTGAAGGATAATTTACTGTGTACACTGGGTATGACCATAATCGCTATGATTTAGTGCAAATAAAACCGGCCAGAAATTTCCCTATTAGATAGCAAAGTGTTTAGATGACAGGGGTAAGGCCTACTGATTGGAGGAAAAGTTCCACAGCATGTTATTTGAAGTATTGCCCATTAATCCTGGTAAATTCCAGTGTAATTGTTCGCAGTCTAAGCAGTGAACACTTACAAAAATATGAATCTACAGTACGTAAAGGAAAAAAAAACATGAACATGTTGTGCTGATGTGATATAACGAGCTGAGCAGTATCCTCCGCTATTTGTTAGCTCGTCGGCAACAACAGCACGAAGTACCATATCCAAACAATGCCCACAGTAGTAATTGTTACCACGTGCGATACCAGTTAAGGGAAACGGATACAGAATGCAAAATGAACAGTGCGTGGAGTGACCATATTTCCACTTACGTGAAACTTTAACTTTGGCAAAGTGTGCCTCTTAGGTTACTCACTTCTTGAGCAGAATTGATATTTTCGTTCTTGGAAATGGGTCACTCACCCTGCGTGCCTTCTTGGACACGCTGACACACACAGGCACTCGCTAAAATTCCCTGCAGCAATCACAGGCAATTGAATGTACGGGTCTGGGGGCAATCCCCCGTTACCTTTACAGGCCACATGTGCGTCTGGCCGCATTTTAGGGGACCTGTATTAGATGGCTCGCCACTCGTTCTAAAGGCAGTCCCATGCTGCGCCCTCTCAGGAGGAGTGTGCGCACGGCATGGCTGAGCTCTGGCGCCAACCGGTGCAAGGCACGGCGGTTTCCTCGGGACTCGCGGCACCTGACCCTCACCTGGCAATGGGCGGGAGGTCGCGTATGACGCGCGTGCCATTAAACTGTCGCCCGTCCGGTGCGTTGGTCGGCTTCGCCGAAAAGTGAACTAAGGTCACCGGAATGCGCCAAATTTTCATCACATCTGGCACGGCACCATCCGACGTGATGAGCAGTAGAGGGCAGTGTAGCAAAATATGCTTGCTTTGTACCTCTGTGCATCCATGCCTTTGTTAGCTGCCTTTAAGATGCGATGACCAGCCAGGTGAAGTATGACTTAATAATTCCAATGACCTGCAGAAGTGTGGAGATACTTTCTTTGAGCACTGTTTTGACAAAACAGTGCTGGAAGCCCATTAAGACGATACGTTTAGTCTAAGTGTAGGAATAAACATCGATAACACAGGGCTGTGTTAAACCTATATTAAGGAAATAACTCTCAATAGCTGGTTGGCTCAGAGCTGGTACCACTGTGACCCTGGCTTTTAACCTGAATTTCATCCACCTGCGATTATTCTGAGTTCTTGAGTACAGCAAGTTAACCCTCTCGTCTCAATCATTGATCACTGCATATTAAAATTATCACATGATACTTGATCTTACACATGATTTGGCTAAATCCTAGCTCCGAGAATTTTAAATATCGGTTTACCAATCATGCACAACAAACGATCTCACAGTGGAGTGTGTAGAGAAAATGTGCCACCTATTGAGTAATAGGTCACTTGAAATTGTGTTCAGGACAATGTGTGTGAAAATATCTCAAACACACGGATCACTGCTCTGAAACATTTTCGAGATTTTTCATCTCATGGACAAGCTGCTGTTGACGTTACTGGGAAAAACACTGGGGAAACCCCCCCAACCTTCCACAATTGTGTTTTTTTATTATTTAAAAAAGTAAATGCCATTCCCCTTTCCTTCCACAGATGTGAAAGGGAACAGCCCTCTCAATCTGCAGACCTCCCACGATAAACAGTTTACGAAATATCTAATGCAACTCTTGTGGAAGATCATGTGGTGTGTGCCACAGCCAACATCCATCATCCACACAGTAAAAATAACGTGGTGGCTTCAATTGGCTTTCGAAAAGATGTGTATTTCTTTATTCGTTCAACTCTTTAATTAGTAATTTATCTACTCATTTTGTTATGAGCTTCTGAACAACTGCCCTTCCAGGGTATTTGTTTTTTTGCCAGAGACGGTCCCAGTGGGATTCCTCACCAGACTCTGCACAGCCAGACCCTGGCGAGCGAGCGCTCAGAGCCAACGTCCAAAAGTCACGGTGACCCGGATGCTCTCGCCCGTTGGAAAATGTAGCAATTTAACAGCTCTCGCTGACGCCAAGGAGCCGTAACCTGCCCGGGAGACCTCGCTGGCACACGGACGCGGGCAATGTAATTATTTCAATATTTGCAGTGTGGCAGCACGCAATTAACAAATACATAGCGCGTGCTCTATTAGGTCAATTTTTACAAAAACAACACCAGGAACATGAATGAGAGGGTGGCACGTACGCTGACGTGCTTGGAATTGAGACGCAGGAGGGATGCGAGCGAACGGGCGAGCGACTTTTATTGTCCATCTAAGTGGCAGCGTATTCAGCATTCAACAGGGAGGAGTATAGACGCGTCCGACAGCTGCTTCTGGAAGAAACCGTTACCACAATTTCTGAGAAGCCAAGGCAAATTGTAAAGAAAAACCCACGGGCGTCGCTTGTTATCTGACGAAGGCACCACAACACCAAAGGTGGTGACCTTTCCTCGAGCGCTCATGTTTCATCATTTCTGTCCATCCTGCTGGTTGGCTTATACAGCCATGACAAAACAGGGCCGACTGTAGCCATTTTATAGGTGCCGTTCCGTCGTGTTCCTCGACTTGGCTTACATGTCCTCACGGTTTAAGACCTTGCTGCTGGAGAAGACGCACTCTAGTATATTACTGGGTGGCTGCGTTGTGCAGTCCTGCCTCTTTGGCTCCACAGTTACCGCAGAGGGAAAGTATGAAATGAAACACAACAGTATGGTTTGGCCGAGGGGGGCCGCTGGTGCCAGCAAATTGGTGAAGAGCACTGGCAAAAGCCTGAAATGCGTGGCGCACGTTGAAGCCGGCAATAACACAATTCTTTTTTTGTGATTTCACATCTCTGAATCGCCACGCATATTTAAACATTAAAGTGTGATACGTGCGAAATGACATGTAACCGCACGCAAGCGCGTCTCAATTTTAGCCATCGACTCTGTTTATTTCTATTTGCTAGAAACTGTTTCAATCGAGGAGAAGACGTGGAAAGGATATTTGGTTACGCTGCGGTATGACGTGTATGCATCAGCGAGTACCCCGTACCCTCACCCACGGATTGTAACGTCTTTTACCACTTTTATATATCAGCTCACAACACAGCAATCATCTCTACAAGCACACAAACACCGCTGAGCCGGGCTCCGCATATTGTGAGCTCGCGCTGGTCGAGTACATTCACAGATTCTGGACGCATACGAGGTTGATGATTGCTTCGAAAAGCTGCTCGTCGGGACAGCCGCGTCGATCGCTCCCTCTCCCTCCATCGCGACGTTTCGCCTCACACGTTAGAGGTATCCTCAGGCGCTGTGTGTGAGGATGGAGAGGGAGCGATCGACGCGGCTGTCCCGAGAGAGCAGCTTTCTGAAGCAATCATGCATCGAGCCGTGAAAACCTACATCATTGCAAACGAAGTTGTATTTATTGTTAAGGTCACACATCTGGTATGTATCTCGTAATGGGGCAATGTGCGAGCGGCACACCAATACTTGAGAGTTAGTCTGTCCAGCTTTTAATATCTAAAGCGGATAAATGACCTTGATATTCCAAGTGCCTGCCAGCAAAACATGATTGATTGGATTTCTCCACTCCTTACTTAAATTGCCCAGGACAGCTTCACTAAGTCTCAAGATTTTTGTTTTATTTCAGAGGGTTTTCTGCATTACGAGGATGTTGGGCTGATTTTACGAAAAGGCATTTTAGAAAATAAATCCTAAAATCATAATTTATAATGTGCACAGTATTCACTCAGTGTCGAAGAGACCCGGGTGTAAGAAAACGACAGAAGGGGGGGGGGGGTTGGGGGAGTCAGCCAGCGCCTACATGCCAAACATTGCCTCCTATGGTGTTATCGGCCAATTCATTCGTGAGTGTTTTTCAGCTGTGGGAGGAAACCAGCAAACCTGGAGGAAATCCATGCAGAACAGGTAGAACACACAAACTCCGGAGAGATGTACGGGATATTAAAAATAAAATCTCATCGGGCTGGTGGAATAAAGGATCGGGACATTTACTCAAGGTAAGAGGGAGGGGTATTACAGTTACACGAGTCTCTGTCCTTACTCTTACTTTTGTTTTCCAACGGATCAGAACAATTCTAGGAGTTAATTAGAACGTTAGAGAAGATTGAAGAGAGCAAGTTGGTGATGGAAGAATATGCTAACAGAGAATGACAGCAGGAAAGACTCATCTTGGCGCCTGATGAGGTGGCGCATGATGGCCAAATCCTGAATAGGATCACAGCTGGAAATGTGACGAAGGTGAGTCTGTGAATGAATATGGAAGAGAACAGGGCAAGAGAGCAAGAACAAACCGATCAACTTGTGGGGGACTCTTAGAATAAGGCTTTCTGTGAGCTGCACCGAAGATTGCATCTGTCATGGAAATCAATTCTGAGTTATAAGGATGACACGAGATGGATGAATGGATAGCCTTGTGCAGCCGCGCTACGTAAATTGTTTAAGTTGTGGACGTCTAAGCCATGTTCCTAAAAGGCCACGGAATGAGATTACGGAGGAGATTATGGTACGCGTGTGTGTCACGACGACCTACAGGGATAAATAAAATAAAAAGTTCATCATTTTAATTTATACGCTGCTTGGCAACCAGAAAAAGGCACAGAAACAAATGGGAATATTACCCTGACCTAAATGTCATTTCCCTTCCAAAAATGACCAACTTCTGATAATTTTTGAGATATTTTAACAACAGTTAGAATATGTACACCCACACAAAAGTACAATTTTAATACTGCTGCTTCAGGAAGTGGTGACATTTATGCTAAGTCCCGCACATTAACAATTTAATATGCTCTCTCGCTACACGACCGCGATGTTACGTTTTTTTTTACAAAACCGTTGCTCTACACAATATGCACACAACGGCATTACTGTTAACATGTAAGATGCACACAGCAATTAAAGGGACCGTTGAAACCAAGGAAGCGAGTGGAAACGGCAATGCCGCACACTTGCAATCGCAATTTTTTTTTACAAAAATAAGTTCGGGCTCACGATTGTGACTCGACAGACATCTCCCGGTGTCCATGTCACGTCTGCGATAACGTCAGCGCTGTCTGCAGAACAATTTAAGGGTGCGCGCTGCAGCCCACCAGGCGCGCACGTTTTGTGCGGCGACCTTCGGGTGGTGTCTCGCGGATTTCATTTGCGGTGCGATTTTTCAAAGGCGGCGGCGGCGGCGACGGCGCCGAAGGTTCGGCCGAGGTGCACGACGCGGTGCCAATCATGCCCGGCGGTCGAGGTCCTGTCAATCTGACCTAAGGCGACGGGAGCTACAGCTGTTGTTATAATAATCAAGCATGGCGAACATTTACTCCCTATCACGAAAATAATGAATCACTCTCTTTCCTTGTAAACGATCAGGATGTCTTGTACTCCCTGTTCTGACAAATAGTCATCTACGGTTGTTTTTGTTTTACATAAGGGAGGAGATGAAACCCCTACACCGTGTGTCGGCAAGGTACCAATGACAAACCTTCCCGTCATTAACCATCCGCGTGGGCTTTATGCTTACAAAAGGTGACGGACGGTCGCTTGGCACGGTGGGTGAGTCGGTGTCTATCGACGACGTGGCCCTCATCTCCTGTGAACATCACTCGCCTTCAATAATCAATGACTGTAGTAGAAACCTGCTCGAGGGAAAGGGTGCCAGGCACCTTCTGATGATCAAGTCTTTAGCAACAATCGTGTCACGTACATTGTTGATCTGAAACCAAAACACATGTCTGGCATGCAATTAAGTGCCCATCCAATCCCAGATGGTGTTAGCATTACATCCGTGTTGCTAAATCAGTTTCGGGGGAGATCTTTTCACCAAGCGACTCGTTAATAGGACCATTGGTCCATGATTACATCCAATTACGTATTCTTTCTGTGCTCCTATTATTCATAATGCAAGCTGTTGATTTCAGCGAGTGCAAAACAAATGAGTTGTTCAGTATAACGAACGTGAGTGCAGGTTGGGAAAATGTCTGTTTATGGTGGTGACCCGATAACGGAATGTTATAGAATTTTACACGGATGGAACAACTACATGGTAAAAAACGAGCAATAAAAATTTACTGCATGATAATAATAGTAACAAATAAAAAAAACGAATTTATTTTACATCTTGGGAAAAGGTGTTATAGTTTAGCAAAAAAGGATGACCTTAGAAAAAGCAAACACGAAAACCAAGTCTTAATGGGTGTTTTATTTCCTTTATGGGGGCTAATGCCCTTTACTCAACTATCAATTAACTCGCCAAACCAAGCCGCTATGGATGGTTGACTGGAAACTGAGCTGCCTACCCTGTGATTATTGTTTCAAGAGAGTTCTATTTTCAGATTCACCCATCCACTCACGGGAGACAGCATCGGCTCTCAGGGATGTAATGATGAGGTCAATCGTGAAGAGGAAGTTAAATTTTGGCGACGCCATCATTATACATAGCACAGAGCGTGTTGTGGTTTGGCACCGGTTGACTGCGTGCGTGCCTCTCTCCACCTTCCTACAGTGCCTTGTGACCTCTGGGTGAAAGGCGCCACTATATAAACGTAATACATTATTATTTTATTATTTGCCAGCGCTAGCCAGCTCCCATTGGCGTGGGTAAATGCTTACTCGTTGAAGATCAGGTCGGGAGCGAAGTAGAGCATCTGTCCATTGGCGAGCTTGTAGGACCTCCAGCCCATGGCGAAGGCCATGAGACCCATCCACGAGTACTGTATCAGCGTCATCTGGTCATCGATATGCAGCCCCTTAAATCCTGCGGGGCGAAGATCGACAATGCAACATCGCACAAACGTCACACACATGCGCGCACAGTTCTGGGCGGTGGTAACATCTGCGCTTCAGAGAACGGATGTCCTGCCCGAGGCTGTTCCCGCTTTGCATCACTTTCTGTGCGGCTTTTGTGTGTTCTCCCCTCGTTCTGCGTGGGCTTCCTCCGAGTTCTCTGGTTTCCTCCCACAACTAAAATACGCCCTTTAATTAATTGGCTGAAATCATCATCACGGATAGGAAGCAGTGTCACTCGGGCTGGTGCCCCATCCTCCTCTCTCTGGGGTCTCTCCGCTACGTCTCTGTATCCATGTCTCATCCATTACCAGGCGTGGAATTTGCGTGCATTATAAACTATTTAAAAATATATATATAAACGATATTATTATTATTAATAGATTAAATTTTTTGGGTTAGGTCACGTAAAAAAGGTGTGTCGTAAACCAACAACAAATATTTTTTACGTGACCTGACCCAAAAAATGGAATCTATTGTTAACATTGGTCACGAAAGTCTTCGAATTAAAGTGTTTTATTATTATACATTATACACAAGTCTCCTAACCAGCAAACTCTCCGCACTCGTAACGGTTGTATTGTTTGTGTGTAATGTTATTACTCTTGATTTGCCATTCATATGTTGTTGTTGCTGACATGCCGTTCTCTGTGTGTGTTGTGTGGTAACAGCGGCGGGAAAGATCATTACGTTTCTTAATTACGTAACGGTTTATCACCATCGGTGATGGAAGTCTGAACAGTACCTGGGCATCGTTCTAGGTGGACTAAGCCTTAAATGAGCCGCTGGTGCGAGGTGCGCACACCGCCGGCGCGGTTACACACATGAGCACTCGGGAAGGAGGGGGGTATGGTGCTGTTCAAGCCACCCACTTGCTGTCGTGTCACCAGCTGTGATTGGTGCTTGCTGATCGATCATTGTGTTTGTCATTGTTTGTTTAACATGTATGGCATTGTAAGATTCTTACGATTTTTAGAATGGGGTAATGCACTGCTTTGTGAGAGTTCCAAATTGATTTTTTACGATGTCAAAAACACAATTGGAATAAAATTGAGGAGGGAAAAAGACAAGCACCCGTTTATTATTAAAGTTGATTAAAACCAGCATGGTACAGCCTAGGACATGCACCTTGGCCTCGTGTCTACACAGTAAGAGCAGGGAATATGTAGGGCGTAGTCAACAGAAACACATGACGGCAATCCCAGCTGGATTTGAGCAACGATGAATGATTTATGTCGTCATTCCTGACCATATTCTGCAATCCTGCTTGCGAAGGTCGTCAGCGCAGAAGAGCCGGAAATGCAGTATTTTCATTTGGGCACCAAAATAAAAACGGATGTATAGATGTCTATTATTACAGCAGGAAATAACCGAGTGCGCTTGCAAGTTCTGGATGCGGGATTGCTGCTATACAACAGAAGCTCAAACTGATCGATGCAACCAACGTGTAAAATCTAAATGTAAACAAACTCACAGCACCAATTTGTGCAAGAGATGAACCCTAACCATATTCCTAAAGTAAACAGCAACACGCAGGATTGCACAGCACAAAATATACCAACTCCAACAAATTAAAATGCGACAAGGAAGTGAAAAATTTTAAGTGTTACGGGAATAAACTGAATAATCGTTTTGCTTGCTTTACAAAATTAAAGAGCAGATGTAACCCTTCAAACCACTTAAATAATTTTTACAATTGAAGCTGGGCAGAATGTTTTATTCTAAGTGGGATTTTAGGTGGCTCCACGCTGCGGTAGTGATCGTAGTCTCAAGAGCGTGGCAATGTTGTTCCAAACTCGAGAGGAAGCCGCCACAAAAAATGTTTCCCCATATTTGGATCTACATGTAGGAACATTTAGCAAAAAGTAGGCTGAGCTTCTAGGATCTCGTTTTTTTCATCTGTACGGTCAAAAAAACCATCAAATATTTGTCGACTTCTTAGGTAGAATGTTGAATATGAATAAAGCACAGTGAAGATTTCTACGATTGTTTAGGCAAGTTCATTTTGAGCCAATATACAATTCAAAAGGGTGTGTTTTGTAGAGGGTATCCAAAGTAAATATAAGAGCACAATGATACAGCGGTTAGGTATGTTTAATGCAGTGCTAGATGCTGATTGAACGGTAATGTCACAATAATCAACAAGTAGAATCGTCACATTTATCAAGTTCTAAGAACTTGGTTGGGAGGAAATGTTTACCTGTATAGAAAGCCAATGTTAACTTTAATCTTGGCAATGCAATAAATATAAATTTCAATATTGAGTATAATATGCAGCCATGGTATTGGTATTCCTATGCTTGTTCAATTGGTTGGTTATATAAGAATAATTGCATTTATAGAGTGCTTTTCACTCGAGGGTCACAAAGCGCTGGACAGGGCTGCCGAGAGCACGGCATATCAACAACAACGACATGAGAATGGATAATCAACAACAGCAACGATTTTCTTCGTTTTTTTTTTACAAATCTGAACTGTGGAGAGAACAGCATGTCAACAACATCAGGACAGTTCAACTGAAAATCAAATAGTAGCAACAAATTATAGGACATAAAATAAGCAATACTAAAAAAAAGAAAATAATTCTTTAACAAACAAGGAAGGAATAAATGTTCCTGAGAAGGTGCAGGTCAGTCGGCAGAGAGCCATCATCCCTGCATGACAACATTGAGCCTCCTCTATGTCGACTCAGCTTCAAATGAGTACCTCGTGCAGTGTGTAAACATTGCAACTACGGAGACCAAAGCGGCCGAACGTGGTGCTGGTCACCCACCTCCTTCTGTGCCGGGACGACCTTAATGGGTGCTTGCTAACAGCACTTGTCCCTGCAGTCAGTTAAGGCTATACTGAGGATCATTGTTTTATGATTAGAAATGTGGATGTTATTGTTTTAGTTGAAAAAAACATTAATTTAGTTTTATTGGCATTAAAGACTCGTTTAAGTGACAGCAGCTGGACTTTGCAGGATAGTGAAGTCACCTTGTAGCTTACAATTTAGATCCTCCAGAGAATCTCGAGCCACTAGCTGTGCAGTGTCATCTGTAAACAAGGCAATTGTTTACTGCTTTCGTCCTCATTGGGACTCATCAAAACGTTAAAGACGGATATTTATTTTCTGCTCGTATCTTTCCTCAAGATGAGACATGCATTTCCAATATCACACCATAATTTCGATCTTTTCAATCCTACGATGAATGCCAACTCTTAATGAATGCATACAACTAAAGTGTGTTTTCCCACGTCTGATTATAGTTTGTATAAATTATTATTAATTATTATTTACCAGACACCTTTTTTCCAGGGCGACTTACATCATTGTAGAGGTGTAATGAGCAAACCACAGAGGGACGAGGGGAAGGCAGCCATGCATTCGGCCGGCGCCAGCATTCGCCAGATATTGCATTGTATTATGATATCGGTCAATAAATGAGTATTTTTATAGATGTCGGCAAAAACTGGGAAAGCCGGAGGAAAGCCATGCAGAATAGGGGGAAGACCACACAAACTGCACACGGAAAGGCACCATAGGCAGGAATCGAACCGCCTAGGGCAGGAATTTCCTTACGTGAGGCACAGATGTTAACACTGCCACCCTGCCACCTATTTGATTTATAAATGAGCAGCGTTTTGCTGTTCTTTTGTTTATTATTTTTTATTGTAATTTTCCATATGCCACCAGTTAATAGAGATGTTGTTTCAATGTTTCCATATACTTTCAAGCGATCACGACGAACTCACTGCTCGATTAACTAATGTCACGGACGTATGAATAGAGATATGTATAAACCAATCACTGACGGTGAGAGAGGCCACAAGTCCTGGAGCTTAACGATCTGGGTAAACCTGATGCCTGCACCCCTTTGCCAGGAGAAACGATTCAAGGTGTCCATCGAGCGTGTGACGGCTGTCAGTGGTAAAGCGGCATGAGAAAGATGCCAATTATTCATGATGTTCAGTTGAATTCTTACAACTTATACTGGTAACAGCTGGCGTTGGCAATTCTCTCATCTCATCTCATTATCTGAAACCGCTTAATCCTATATAGGGTCACGGTGAGCCGGAGCCTATCCCGGAAACACAGGGCGTAAGGCAGGAATACACCCGACGACGGGACGCCAGTCCATCGCCAGGCATTGCGGGACAATTTTAGTCTGCGAGCCAATCAACCTATCCAGGAGCATGCTTTTGGACTGTGGGAGGAAACCGGAGTGCCCGGCGAAAACCCACGCGGACACGGGGAGAGCATGCAAACTCCACACAGAAAGGCACCCGAGCCGAGAGATTCGAACCAGGGACCTTCTTGCTGTGAGGCGTCAGCGCTAACCACTGGGCCACCGCGCCGGCAATTCGACAAATGTATAATATGGGTAACTTTTATGCAAGTACAAAGATGTAGAAAAGAAACGAGCTATTACCAATTATAATAATTATCATTGCATTTCTAGAGCGTTTTTCACCCGAAGGTCACAAATCGCCGCACAGAGCTGCGGAGTTCTTAACACTTGCATCATGGCAATAATGAAAGTGTTAATAGCTGAGAACATCAAATAGACACCTTTCAGTGTTAAGTTTACAAACAACATACTTTTGGAAAAATATGCAAACAAAATGCTTTGATAATGTATGCATTGTCCTTAACACTTGTATAATTGCCAGAAATGGTAAAACCTCTTCTCTTTGTAAAAATATATAAATGTATTATATGGGTGGCTAGGTGGCGCGGTGAGCAGGACTGCAGCCTCAGAGCAAGAACGCCTGGGTTCAATTCCCGGCACGGATGCCTTTCTGTGTGGAGTGTTCGTGTTCTCCCCATGCCTGCGTGGGTTTTTGTCGGGTACTCCGTTTTCCTCCCACCGTCCAAAGACACTCGCTGCTGCCTATGTTTATTGTCCTACGGAGTAAATTTCCCCCAGTGCCCTGCGATGTACTGGCATCACGTCCTGGGTATTCCCACGCCTTGTGCCCTGTGTGGGCCAGGATTGGCTCCAGCGCCCTACGACCCTGTACAGGATTAAGTGGGTACTGAAATTTTATTAATATATTTTGCCATTCCAGTTTTTTCTCTCCCTCTTCTAAGCCAACGTTCATCACCTACATAATGCTCTGCTTTACGATTTAAAGGAGTAATTACTCATACAGGATACATGTAATTGGTTATTTCAGAGCTAAGGGACGTTAGGTCAGAGGGCACCTCCCCGTAACCCGTGTACAGACGGATGATTATTTGCTAAATGGATTTTCATAACTTAGTGCCCTGTGCCCAGATGTAAGCTCCTTGCATCACTGTGAACCTGCAACTTATGCCTATCATCGTCAATCAGATCCAGGCATCAACGTTAGGATTGTTGATCTCACTTTGTGGGGTGGGACAGTTCCACAGTGGTTAGCATACCAAGCTGTAAACCTGACCAATTGGGTTTGAATTCCAGCCTTACTGAGCCTTTGCCAAACCTCAATACCCAATTTGGTGAGTTAGGGTCAGACAACATCCATAACCGAATGGCATGGAGAGGCATTTGTTCAGCACTGAACTGACAAAGGACTAAAAACTATTTTACCATAATAATAATTTTTATTACTTTATCACATTTTTCAGTGAAAAATTTTCGGCTAATTAAAAAAAGGAATTTAGCATAAATAAAGCATTCTACAATTGTGAATTTTCGACGGCTTTGAAAATATATTAATAACAAATAATGATTTACATTCAGAGGTCCTACGGCACTACAGAAGACTACAAAGAGGGGAGGTAGGGAGGCAGTCAAGCAGTAAGTTGGTGCCAACCAACCAGCTACTGTTACTATATATGATAATGTTATCAGCCAATTAATTAATGAGTGTTTTTTTGCTTTGAAAGGGAATCAAAGAACCCAATTTAATCCCACACAGAATTCGCCGAGGGCACATAAACTCTGCACACAAAGGTGCCTAAGTGGGGAGTTAAACCACCTCGGGCAGGACCAACGCACCACCCTGCTTCCCGAAATTCCATTCAATCCAAAAATACACGTTGAGGTCACTGATACTGTTGATGGCGTGCTGCAGCCCTTCACGCCCTCGTCACTCCACGATAGCGTAGCGAGCGGTTAACGAGCGCAACCTGCGCTCTACCGAGGGCAACTTTGCCCCAAAGAGGATAACCTTGGCCACAGAGACAGAGCGCCACCAGCCTCTCCCATGCAGAGCGAGGCACACGGGCCCCTCATTCACAGTCGGGGCGGTGGACCGGCAATAGATATCTCAGCGATCCACCCTCTACTCAGAGTTCATCCAGGACCATCCCCATGCTTCATTATTCTGTGCATCTCACCGCTGATTTACGCAGGGGGTGACGATAAAATCTCAGTCTTGATCGCAAGCCCTTACGAGTGCTTCCTGTCTTCCACGGGGCATCGTTCAATGTTATTGTGCATCAATAATGGACTAAGAATATAAATGATGTGTGTGAAATATATACTTCTTGCTCGCTTCTTCAGCAGCAAGCTCAATAAGCCGCTCCGCACAGTGTTTAAACGGGCTGAACTAAACCAGTCGGCCTAAGCTTGTGTTGCTTGATGTCAGTGATACCAGGCCTAACTAGAAACAACACGATTGTAATACGCATTCGATCGCTCTATTTTCCGGAGGAAAATCACGATCGATGTGTATAAACATACGGTAAACATAGCGTGGGCAAGCTTCTCTGTAAACCAAAGCTTTATGTGCTCACGTAAAGATGGTAGTGGTGAAGTCCTGCAATTGCTTGCTTGCACCACTGCTGCCATGAAGGGCTTTCACTGGAGAGCGCTCGAGAGAGCCCCTCATTAGAGGGAAGCTGGCCTACTCTTCTACACTGGCCAGATGTCTTGGAAGGAGTAGAAGTGACTACAGTTCAGCCCAACACAGGTGGTGTATTGATTTATAACATTGCCTAGACAGCGTAATGGAATTTTAGAAACTTGCCTTTCTTTCCATTATCGCACCTCGACAACAATCTGAAAGAGTTTACATGTTCCAATGAACCACAGAGCTATCTCACCTGGAGTCCAATGCTCCTGCTGGAGTGTCCCTTGGTGAACAGGTCTTGTGCCTAGCACTCCTGATAGGATCTCCCTTGGTGAACAGGTCTGGAGTCCAGCACTCCTGTTAAGATCTCCCTTGGTGAATCGGTCTGGAGTCTAGCACTCCTGTTAAGATCTCTTTTGGTGAATAGGTCTGGAGTCCAGCACTCCTGTTAGGATCTCCCTTGATGAATAGGTCTGGCGTCCAGCTCTCCTGTTAGGATCTCTCTTGATGAATAGGTCTGGAGTCCAGCACTCCTGTTAGGATCTCCCTTGGTGAAGAGGTCTGGGAGGAGATTCCAGATAAAGCATTATTTGAAGATCCTCTGACTAAAAGAGGCTGACGTCATGAAGCCACAACATTTTCCTCCAATACCCCCACAATAGGGAGGAACTTGTTCCATTATAAACCGGCAACAGCACCACATGCCACATGTGACTCAGGATCTCACAATCTGGGACGCGTCACTACATCTGTCCTGTCTCGTGCCTTAGCCAGTTTTGTTGTGAAGCACATCCGTTCACCGTGCGGTGGAAACCCCGAAGAGCCTCTACGCCAGGTGAGTGACATCTCCGCAGCATCATTATTAGAGGGAGCTGGCTAAGTGCAATCCATTGAGCGCAACCTGAAAGTGACAGTCAAATTAGGAGCGTTTTAGGGAATAACCGGTGTGAGATTCAGTAAAACAGTCGATCCATGGACAGACACCGGCCCCTTCGTGTAAGGGGTAGTGTACGCTACTGACTATTTTATTCATTAGTCTCCAGTGCTCATTTTATGCAATTCTTTTCTTTTGGACGGAGAGCACAGGGCGTGCTGACATGGCTCTTTGGTGATAAGTGCCGGCTCGGCGATGTGGCAGCGGTACCACAAATTGGCAACGCAAATGACGGACTCACATTTGGTGAAGTAATTATCAACGCAACACAATTACAATCTTATGACTTTGTCAGATTAGAAAGTAGGTGTCTGAATTGATTGCAGTTAAAATAAATATATCAAATTGTATCGTTTATTAACGTTATCTAATGTGAATAAACCAACATCAAAACATAGCGAAATTAACAAAATTACAAACACAATAAAAATAGAACACAGACAATGCATATGTCCTCATTTTTTCAATGAGACCAAGTACTTTGACATAACCCATGTAGGAACAATGGTAAACAGACTACGCTAGAACACCAGTACATTGAGGTGGCTACATGACTTAAAACTCAGAGCAGCAAGACTCGGGGCATGGATTATGGCAGAAATCCACGATTAAACCAACTTCTCAACAGAGCTACTTGATGAGTTCGACTAGTCACAATGAGAAAAGGTTCATCACATTAACTTTAGTCATAAAGATGATTGCTTCGAAAAGCTGCTCTCTCGGGACATCCGCGTCGATGGCTCTCTCTCCTCTCCTCGCGACGTTTCGCCTCACACGTTGGAGGCATCCTCAGGCGTAGTGTGCATGCATGGTTTCTATCCTCTCTTTATATGTGTGGGCGTGATGCGTGTGTCCTTTGTTGTGTGAGTTCGCCTCTGAGTCACCTTGACACTAATTTCCTTATTCCATTTCCACCCCGGGAACTCTGATTACCCCCTCCTTGCTTTGTCTGTGGCTAGTCCCCTAATTTACATCTCATGAAAAGATACCCCTCACACAATTAGACGATCCCCTTCTGATGTCCTGCATTCCTGACTTAAAAATTAGCAAGTCAGTTCTTATTTAAGCTAGAAGGAACTGTTTAGCTACGTAGCTCTTTATAACAGTTGTTCAACAGGAAGGGGTAAGCAAAGGGCGTACAGTAGGGCTATACCCGTGATGGCACGCCAGTCCATTGCAGGGCAACCGGGAGAAATTTACTCTAGACAATTAACCAAAGCAAAACCAGCATGCCTTTGGCTCGTGGGAGAATACTGGAGCACTCGGCGAAAACCCACGTGGACAGGGGCAAACACGCAACCTCCACACAGAAAGGCACCCGAGCCCGGAATCTGTGAGGCGGCAGCATTACTCACTGCGCCATCGTGCCACCAGTAAGATGCAGCAGTGGTCAAGGCGGCAGAGGTGAGACTGACCAGCGAGTGCGAAACCTGTATCCAAAGGTTTCACCAATTAATCCCTGACAGGGAATGGGCAAAAAAAACCTGAACTATAGGATTCAGTGGCTAATTATTGTAGCAGCAAAATACCCATAGCAAATGCAAGCGTAAGCGACTGCATCAACAGTTTCAATATGGCCATTGAAAAATTTTGATGCGTATTTCTGAACGCTTGCCTGACATGAAGGGCATTAATCTAAACTTGACGACCACCCATTTTCATTAGAGTATTCGTAAAAAAAAACGTAGTGACATCCTTAGCGTAATACAAAGGCTTTCGTGACCAACGTTGTCCATAAAATCCATTTTTTGGCTTAGGTCACGTAAAATATGTGTCGTAAAACCTCCTCCACCCGACACAGTCAATCAGTAAGGTTTTGTCACGTGAACAGAATGCGACAATTCTGCACTATATCAGCACAGAGGTGCGTCGCACAGCAAACCTACAATCGGGTGGAGGAGGATTTACTCCACATATTTTACGTGACTTAACCAAAAAAATGGATTTTATAGACACCATTACTATTACCAGTGGAGTGACTACCATGGTTTTATATTTATGGAAATTGTCACGAAAATTTGCAATCATCCATGTCAGAACTATATTTTAAATACCCTTAATCTACAAGTCAGTGGAGTCATATGGGATCAACGTCCACAATGCCAAACCAGATATTCTGCTGATGATACACAGCGGGGTGGAACAATTCATCCTCCCAATATCATGCACCATGGAAACAAGTGGAAATTGAAACCAATGAGAACGTACGATCGAGGTTTCTCTGAAATCGAACGCCAACGGAGAGCAATGGCAATGTACAAATGAGACGAATTACACAAACAACACAGCAAATAAGCACGAGCTGTCCTTCCCTCTCCCCCACGCTCTCTCGTGCCAAGCGCAGGGTCCGCCCACAGCACGTACCGGGCAGCACCTTGGCCCACTTGACGACGGGCACCAGCTGCCTCTCGCACAGCCGGTTGAGGCTGGTGAGCAGGTAGTTGGCCGTCATAGGGTGGCTGTTGTCGAATCCGGCGTACACCACCTCGGGTTCGATGAGCTGCAGGATGGAGAGGATGGATGGCGAGTAGGACAGCCCCGACACGTTGCTGCCAAAGAGACTGCTGTCGCTGGGGATGGAGGAGGGAGTGAGGCGCCCGTCGCGACCCAACGGGTCCCATTGCACCAGCGCCTGAGTGGAGGATCCGACGCCGTCACCGCCGCCCAGGCCACGCCGCACCGGGTCGTTCCCACCGCTCGACTTCATCCGCATCCTCTTGGAGCGGTGCGCTGCGGGCACGTGCAACGGCAAGGGTCACGGTACGGCGAAGGTCAGCATACAGAAGGGGTAATCCTCTGCTCTCTGACTCGGTGCTTCTGGAAGAACCGGGGCATGCAACAAAATACTGTGAGCCACAGACAACCTCCTGCTGGATGAAGGTGACTGCAAGCTGGTACCATCTCTCACCCGATCCGGCGATGTCCAGGTGGTGTCGACAGCTACCTATTGCAACTGCACATGAACGGATCTCAATGCACCGATAAAAAATAAAATAAAATAAAAATCAACAGTGCACTACCCTGTTTGAGACTGCCCCATAGAAACAATAATAATAATATTTGCATTTATAGAGCACTTTTCACCCGAGGGTCACAAAGCACTGAAATGCATCATAGCGCACAACGTGGCTGTTTTGATCCACTCACTATAGATGGCACTTTCCCAACATGCACTGCTCAGACAAACGTCCGTCACATGGCAGCCAAACCAATATTTTGTAATTCTCATGGGGGAATTATCAAAATAAAAAAGTATATTCAGGTTTTTTTTTCTCTGCGGTCAACTCAGTAAAGAATACGGGTTTAATCGCAAGCTATTAAGACCTTGATTCGAACCCAGGATATAAGACGTGTCGGTTGAATGCTTTGGTCCCTATGCCATCCATCTACCTCGCAGCACGATTGCATCTCTTTATCAATAAGCCATCAATCTCTAGCAATACCCTTATTCATTCCTCTAAGTAAGTAAATAAAACCAACACCTATTCGCGCGTGAAACCTCATATAACCAGTCACAGAAATGAACGCACCCGCAGGCAAAATACTGGTGTCGGGTTTCCCCACCACGTGCCAACTTCTATTCATGCAATATTGGAGATCCCACAATGCACCACACTTTGTGACGTAGCTGTGAGTGGCGGTTACCACAAATGCGCTGCGCTTTATGTTGCAGCTACAGTGTGAAGTCGACATTCTGCATGGAAGAGCACAGCAGTCGTACCGCACTGATGTGCAAACTTCACATCGCAGGAATCCTGCATTGAGAGCTTTAAAGCTCACTGGGTACCGTTTGCTATTAGAAGAAATATTTAATATTAAATAGCTATCATTATTATGTTGGCAAGAGACTAAGATTCACACCCTACACCACAAGATAAGAGCCATTTGATGTTTGAGTCTTGTTTCTCTTTTACGATGGCTCCTCCAGCTCTAATTATACCCTGTGATATTAAATACTGTTGCATTGGTTTGTTGGAACGTGTGTTGCATCGCAGGAATCCTGTATTCAGAGCTTGCAAGGTAATCATAATCATTAAATCCCCACACGTGATCAACTCTTATAACAATGTTATTTTAACTCACTCAGGAGATACACCAATTCAACGTTATCTTGTACACTGTTGTGGCTCAATGGTTAGCGCAATGGACGTACAATGGTCTCCAGTTCGATTTGATCTTCCAGTATGGCTGCTCGATTCTAAAATCCATCGTCGCTGACCTTTGTCCAACCAGCACTTTAAATGGGTATTCTCACACCTAGTCGCGTGTGGCTGGGTAGTGGGGTTGTGCGGGAGGTGAAAGTAAGCTCGTATGGTGTGGTATGGCGCATCAGTAAGAAAGTGGCCAAAGTATTCTGTACGGTACAGGTGTGAAGAGGGGTTGCGATATGACCGTACCGGTAAGGCATGTAAGTTATTTTCACAATTGGTACTCCCATCACTTCCCAGATATTTGAGCAGCATGTAAGAGTAGGAGAGATGCCATCTGAAGCGGCTCTACAGAGCTCCCTCCTAAGAAACTCACTTCCAACAGTGGAGTGAGCAAATGGTAGATGTTTACAGTAACAAAAACCACTTTAGTTTATCGGGCGGCGCGGTGGCCCAGTGGTTAGCGCTGACGCCTCACAGCAAGAAGGTCCCGGGTTCGAATCTCTCGGCTCGGGTGCCTTTCTGTGTGGAGTTTGCATGCTCTCCCCGTGTCCGCGTGGGTTTTCGCCGGGTACTCCGGTTTCCTCCCACAATCCAAAAGCATGCTCCTGGATAGGTTGATTGGCTCGCAGACTAAAATTGTTCCGCAATGCCCGGCGATGGACTGGCGTCCCATCGTCGGGTGTATTCCTGCCTTGCGCCCTGTGTTTCCGGGATAGGCTCCGGCTCACCGTGACCCTATATAGGATTAAGCGGTTTCAGATAATGAGATGAGATGAGACTTTAGTTTATCACACTGTCTCTATCACTCCCTCACAACTTTGCTTTGTGAGAGGTCAAAAATGTCCTTTCAGGTGAGTGAGGTCAATCCCAAGACTTTCAATCCCACACGAACACTGCAACCGGTCTCTGCCCTCGTTTTTACTTCACAAAAATGTCCCACTGTTTATACATTTTTTTTTTATATTGGTAAAGCACAACAGAGGCGTCTCTCTATCCCTCAAGCCTCAATCACAGCGTGAGAAACACGACGCTGATGTGATTTTACAGGTCCACTCCAACACGCCGCACCGCGTGATCGATACACAAATGCCAGCTTGGTCTGTCAGCAGCTCTTACAGAGAGATGGTGCGAGCGGCGGACACTTTGCGTTGAAACTCTGGACGATGCAGCAAAGTTCGCACTCGTGGTGCCTTGGATCAGAGTTTGGTTGTCCTATCAATAACCATGAAGACGGTGACGTTTTTTGACGGAGGGCCAATGTCGTAAATGTCACTTGTTTTCGTTTTATAGCGGTGTTAATTGAGAAATGCGTTACGTTTTTGTCAAATGTACTGATGCATCACTGCCAATACAGGACCACAACGCTTTGAGTTTTTGTATTAATTACAAAAGTGGTTAATTATTTAATAAGTGCAAAAGCCCCTATGAACAAGTAATTATCATAGCTTCAGAGCTGTCTCTTAAACTTTGGTAAACCATGATGCGATATTTGTCAATGACCATAAAAACGTTAGAAGAGCATCAATTTCTGAGAGTAAAGATCGATAATTAACACAAGATGACGTCATAGCGTCATTATTTGTGTTATGAATAGGATGATTGCTTCCAAAAGCTGCTCTTTCGGGATAGCTATGTCAATCGATCCCCCTCTCTCCTTTATGATGCATCACCTTCCACGTTGGAGGCATCCTCAGGCGTTCTGCAACTCCCAAAAGTGCATCGAGCCGTGAAAACCTACATCAGTACGATAATTAACACAATAAAATAGGCCACGGTAAAATAGTTTAAGTCTAATTAACTTCGACTAATTAAGTATAATTATAAAAATCTTACAACGAAAACTTTAAACCAAGGCTCGGATAAAATATGGCCCAAAAATGTACTTATTTCACTCATAGGGCAGGGTCAGATCAGATGACAGTTGTAATTCTTTAAAAGTTTTCTGATAACCACTTTAACAAGATTGGGTGACAGAACACTATCTGTACTGCAGAGCCACATTATCACAGATTCCCAGCATAATTTCAAAATTGAGAATGTTTCGCATTCCATGGTAACCGAACACATCAACACGTGTTGACCCAATTCAGTTTCTATGGCTTTACATCCTATCGTCCCAAGGGTTCTCTCCTCTCTTCGCTTCACCCGGAGGACGTTTGAATAGATGCGAACGTTAACTACATTGGCACTGGTAGAGCGCTGCCCTACATGGGTTGCAATGCAGCTCCTTTCACGCGGAACACCCGGCTATCTATGTCTGTAGCAACTAAAGCTGCGGCTAAGCTGGCCGATAGTTCGTGATCCCGGCCAGTACGTGGCAACAGTTACACCTTACAGCTAAATAAATGGGGTGGTACGGTGGCCCAGTGGTTAGCGCTGTCGCCTCACAGCAAGAAGATCCCGGGTTCGAATCTCGGCTTGGGTGCTTTTCTGTGTGGAGTTTGCATGTTCTCCCCGTGTCCGCGTGGGTTTTCGCCGGGCACTCCGATTTCCTCCCATAGTCCAAAAAACATGCTGCTGCATAGGTTAATTGGCTTGCAGATGATATTGCCCGCAGTGCCCGATGGACTGGCGTCCCATCGGGGGCATATCCCTGCCTTGCGCCCTGTGTCTGCCAGGATAGGCTCCGGCTTACCGCGACCCTGTACACGACTAAGCAGTTTCTGACCATGAGATGAGATGAGATAAATAAATAATCCCGATATGATGGCCGTCAACATGAACGAAGTGATTCCACTGTTATTTTGTAATATCAACCATTTTTTTGTACTAAAAGAATTTGTAGGATCAAACATTGTACATTTATAAGTGTTCACAAAATGAATGAATATCGTGTCATAGTCTTCAGCTTAGATTTTACAATGTGCCTCTCCTTCAGCATGGCCTCATTCTGCAGCGATATCATAGTCAGCAAGTCGCGTTTGTTTTAAATGCCCCAAACGTCTCCAAATCGAGTTCCTCTCAAAGTGAACCTTTCACATCAATCACGCCCAGTATGTCGGGTGTTGTAAGTCGTTGAGCGTTTTTGGAAGAGAGCTAGGCACTTTAACGCAAAACTTAACGGAGCATCACTGCCCTGTCCTACACATGAGGTTAGCAAACGACCATACTCAGTGACAGGGCCTGCTTGCACCACTGGCCATGCTAAATCACGGGACTACTTATGCACACAAACGTGGTGAGGGAAGAAGAATCCTCTAAGGTCCATATATAAATATTTACAGTGAGGCAAAGCCTTATGAGAGGAAGCAACTTTAAGGCTGGCATGGTGCATAATTGAGTTGGGTTGTTAATCCAGGTCTACATCTAGCCACCTTTGTCTCTCCAGGGTCAATGTTTACCCACTTCACCATGCATTCATTTTATAGCCAAATTGAACCATAGCCTCAAATCCGTACTGATGCAGGTTTTCATGGCTCGCTGTATGAGCACTGCTCTGAAGAACTGCTCTTGGAGGAATTCACTCATTCATAATGATGCATCATTGCGACTAGAGTATCACAGCACACTGGTTTGTTTAGTCCAATTCTGAAAGGGTTCAATTAGTTAATCGGTACAAAGGCTCAGGAAGACATGATCATTTTATCTCTAAAGCTGTAACCCTAACCATTCGTGAGCTCTGGTTAGCATGATGATGATTCCAACATGCGAGATGAAATGTTACGAAGAAAAGAGGAGTAATGCTCGTCATTGCTATCCCAATCGAGTTGCTCTTGAGAGCAATTCTCAAGGCCAGACACCACCGGCCACTGATCTGGGCTGTGGCAAAGGATTCGAACTGGAGCCGCTCGTTTCGTAGCGTAGTGTGTTAACCACCGTGCCACTATGCCCCACACTCGTGCATCTGCACACACATCTCTGTCCTTGACCTCGTGCTCACACACATATATCTGCATGTTAATCGAGGTGTGAAGTACGTTTGTGTTTACATGGACACCACGCATCCTTATTAGGAATCCCAAAAGCCAAACGGGGCACTCAGGGCTAAAATTAGGAGTAGCTGGGGCTAAGGAGAGCAAAAAATCTTGATAGAGTAAACGGGTGGAATCACCACGCAACTGAGTTTGGCAGATGCGTGTCGATCTCCACCTGTACACTTATGCTGGGCACATACATATAAAGCACTTTACTGATGCAGATAATTGATTGGAATGCCACTTGAAATGTATGTAAAACTACCCGCTCCTCTGTACCAAGCGATTGGACGGACAAATTTATGTGTACTCTAACCAAAATTAATGCTTTCATTTTATTGCCTGTCCACACTCATGCGTGTGTTTACATTTACATTTTCGATAATTCGTGCATGCAAATCAAAACAAGTAATAATAACTGCACATTCATAATGCAAGCTGGCAGTGAAGTGACGTTTTATATTGAGAGCAAGAAAGTAAAACCGTGGCAAAGAGGTGAAGACTGTGTAAATAATGTACTATTTATGTTTACGTATCATCTCATGCCTGAAAACTATCTTTTGCGCCATCTAGGACAACAACTTTGGACTGGATATCAGCGTAAGCATCTATGCGATTATGGCCCCATAAACAATGTGCATGCACGTGGATCCATGTTTATCTACTTGTGTGGACAGTTATGCGTGAATATTTGTCTTTAGCCAACTATTATGGGAACAGAGGAGCAGTGGTAGGGCGCTGTGCTGTGAACTACATGACCCATTCTCCCTCACGGTCAACGTGATGACATCTGACCGATTCCGTTGCCGACCTTCAATTTATTCGAGCATATGTCTCTGGATTGAAGGTCGGCTCAACCTGTGAAGTTGGTGTTGTTCTACCGCCAAATTGAGTCTCCACTTCTTTTGTGAATGAACTGTCTTGAGCTACTTTCAAAGCTAATAATAATTGATTTATAGAGCACTTTTCACCCAAGAGTCGCAAAGCGCTTCACAGAGCTGTGGAGAGAATGGCACGTCAACAACAATGGCACCAGAACGGAAAATCAGCAGAATAACATATTTTTGGGGTTTTTTTTAAATATACACATCATTGCAGAACAACAAGTAAAATATGATCAGACTTTTAACTATAATTTTAAAATGCAAAATTATCAGCTGTGCTCCAGTTCTGAAAGGATCCTGATTCCTGGTGATGTCAACATCAATGTTGACTCTTTAAAGAGCCCTCTTGCAAGGGATCTCATGGCCACTCTTAAGTCACTTGGCTTCATTCAACACCTGACATCTGCCATTCAGAGATGCGGCCATATTCTCGACTTGGTTTGCCCATGGGGCATATCGGTAACCAACCTGTCCGTCACTGATCCTGGTCTGTCTGATCGCTCCGCTGTGTGGTTTGATTTTAAAGTACCGCCTCCCATTTCCATTACCAAGCGCAAAATTCAATTTCAAAACCTTAACGTCCTCACTCAAAACATATTCACCGCAGCAATCAATAGTTCATCACTCTCTGCCTCAGCTCACTCTGCCTCTGATGTGACAGTAGAAACTTATAGAAAATCAGATGTCGGTCCACAAAATGCTCCCTGGACCCCTTCCCATATAAAATCATCTGGGAAAATTTCAAATCTCTTGCCACGTTCATCACTAACCTGTTTAATAACTCACTTCCCTCTGGCATCATTCCCCCACTATTGAAATGTGCCAAAGTTACCCATTTGCTAAAAAACCTGGCCTCGATTGCAACATCCCTGATAATTATCGCCCCATCTCAAATCTACCATTCCTCGTTAAAGTCCTTGAACGTGCAATAGCAGCTCAACTCCAGAAACACGTTCTCAACAATGACCTCCTCGATCCCTTCCAATCTGGGTTCAGATTCCACCATAGTACTGAAACTGCTCTGGTAAAAAGTAGTTAATAATAATAATAATTACATTTATAATTTATAGAGCACTTTTCAGTCGAGGGTCACAAAGCGCTGCACAGAGCTGCAGAGACAATGGCATGTCAACAACAACGGCATTAGAACGGAAAAACAGCAGCAATAACATGTTTTGGGTTTTTTTTAATATACACATCATTGCAGAACAACATGTAAAATATGCTCAAACTTTGAACTATAATTTTAAAATGCAAAATTATCAGTATTTATAATACATATATTGGGCGGCGCGGTGGCGCAGTGGTTAGCGCTGACGCCTCACAGCAAGAAGGTCCCGGGTTCGAGTCTCTCGGCTCCGGTGCCTTTCTGTGTGGAGTTTGCATGCTCTCCCCGTGTCCGCGTGGGTTTTCGCCGGGTACTCCGGTTTCCTCCCACAGTCCAAAAGCATGCTCCTGGATAGGTTGATTGGCTCGGAGACTAAAAATTGTCCCGCAATGCCCGGCGATGGACCGGCGTCCCGTCGTCGGGTGTATTCCTGCCTTACGCCCTGTGTTTCCGGGATAGGATTAAGCGGTTTCAGATAATGAGATGAGATGAGATTGGGAAATGGTTTAATGTAACATTTATCGCATAACAATAATAATTGCATTTCGAGAGTGGCTATCACCCAAGGGTCACAAAACACTGCACAGAGCTACAGAGAGAATGGCACATTAATGACAAGATAAGAATGGCATATCAACACTGACGTTTTTTGGAGTATATTTTTCTTTTTACAAATGCGTGTTGTGGAGAAAAGGGCATGGTAACAACATCAGGACAGCCCAACTGAAAGTCAAAAAGTAGCAATAAATTATAGGACAACAAAAAGCAATAAAAACATAATTCTGCTACAAACATGGATGAAATAAATGTTCCCGAGCAGGCGCATTTCGGAGGATTGCCACCATCCTAGTACGACAACACTGAGCCGCATAAAGAATCCTAGCCAGAGGACTTGAAAGCCTTATGGAACAAGTGAGTCTTGAGACGAGATTTGAATATGCCCAAGGACTCAGATAATCGAATCTCTGAAGAAAAGGCAATCCAGAGTCTGGGAGCAGTGCACGAGAAGGCTCTGTCACCCATCCAATGGAGGTGCGGCCTGGGCAAATGCAGCAAGCTTGTATTGTAGGACCGAAATTGTCGTGTTGAGGATTGTGCCTGAAGTAGGTCACGGATATATGTTAGAGCAGTGCCAGTGAGAGCATTGCAGTTGATGACCAACTTGTCGCTGCTGTTGAAGGCTTGCCAAGAATTCTTGTGCTCCTGGACCTGAGCACTGCCTCTGATACTGTTGACCACCTGATCTTACTTTAGCGACTGGATGGTGACAGAGCCTTCTCGCGCGCTGCTCCCAGACTCGAATGACCTTCCATTGGAGATTTGGTCAGCTGAGTCCCTGGGCATCGTCATATCTCGTCTCAAGACTCACTTGTTCCGTAAGGCTTTCGAGTCCTCTGGCTAGGACTGTTAATGTGGCTCACTGTCGTCCTGCCAGAATGATGGCTTGCCGACCTGTGCCTGCTCGGGAACATTTATTCATTGTTTGTTGAATAATTGTTTTAATTGCTTATTTTATGTCCTTCTATAATTTATTGCCACAACTTGACTCTCAGTTGAACTGCCCTAATGTTGTTGCTGACATGCTATTCTCTGCACAGCTCAGATTTGTAAAAAAAATAGAAAACCCCAAAAAAGTTATTGTTGCTGATTTGCTGATCCTATGTCGTTGTCGTTGCTGACATGCCGTTCTCTCCGCAGCCTTGTGCAGCATTTGTGACTTTCGGGTGAAAGGTGCTCTGTAAGTGCAATTATTATTGTGATTATCTGAACTGATCCTGGGCCTCCCCTCGGTCATTTCAGGCTCAAATGAGTAACTGGCGCAATGTGCAAACATGGTAACTTGGGAGACAACGGCAGCTCGGTGTGGTGCTGGCCACCCACTCCCTTCTCTGGTATACTGACCTTCACAGGTGCTCATTTGCAGCACTTGCCTCAATAACCTGTTAAGGCTATATAAGGGATCTTTGTGTTGGGAACCTACTGTTTTAACATGACCTGTATCTTTGCTTAATTAACTTGCTTAAGACGATAAAACCACAGAGACCAGGGCATCGGATTGTGTTCACTTTTTTAGAGGCCTTGATCCATCCACTCAGAATTATTAAGAACAATCTAAGAATGATCCCCCTAAAGTTGCTCTCTCAGGATAGTCGTGTCGAGTGTTCCTTCTCTCTCATTTATGACATTTTGCCTCCTATGTTGGAGGCATCCCTCGACACAGATTTTCAGAAAGATAAGCTATCGGGCCGTGAAAATATACATTAATCATGTTTTCATTGGCTCCTATGTCGAAGCTTCCTGGCCTATTGTGCCACACAAAGCTGTGGCTCTTCTCAACCACACTCATCACCTGACTGCACAGATGGACCCTTTACAGGTACTTGGCGATTATCACGATTCCACAGAGACTATCGAAATCCCATTCGAAGCATCACATGCATTCCCTAATGGGGTTACTGAATGGGTCGAATTGTGGAAGCATTGTATTGCCAGGCAATGTGGCAAATGGTGCATTTATCAGTCAGGAAGGGTGGGCTCATAGGGCAGATGCAGATGAATTGCTACTGAAATATATTGCTAATCATGCACAGGTGGCAGCTGAACGTGTATATATATATAAAACCTTGGCTATAGCCTAGCTCTGCCATTCTCCACTGGTGGGTCTCTACCCATCAGTGGGCTTCGAGCGCCTCCTTGTGGCTCTTGGAGACCAAACCCAAGTGACCCAAGTGGGCCTTGAACTGCAAAAGATTGAGAACCCTTGGGCCGAATTTATACACGGGGCAACTGCGTGTCTATAAAGAGCCTTGGTTATACGCCTGGCTGCTGCGTGCCTCCAGGCCAAACCTGGGAGAGGGTAAAGACCGTGCCTGGGCCAGCCTCCATGACAGTGCTCCTTCTTGCCCAAACGTGACACAATAAGTGTGGAAATTTGGTGAATCCGCACTTAGACACCAGCAAAACTTTTCAATCAGCGACTATGCCTGTATGGTATTGACCATAATGACCCATTTTGTAAATTGAATTTGGGATATCATTGCTTAGCTGATCAGCACTAAAAGTTATCTAAGCTGAGTTCCCAACAGAATGTCATTCAACGGCAGACATATTACAAGGTAGCCTCCGAGTTGGATTCCCATTGAAATTTACCAATACTTTAATGTAGGAATTGCCCACAATAAATCGTAATTATGGGATTCATTTTGAAGGTCAGAATTGTAGGAATCTAAGATGATTCCTGCAGGCATCATCTAGCTCAACATGTGCTGACTCGAGATGGTTCCTGTAGAAATCATTCTGCTCTAATGTGCATGCACGCGCAAGTATCTGATCGTATCATGGGAACAGGGCAGATTTCACATTACCACAAGAGGTGATAGGCTACATGTAACTAAAGTGTTCCATGATTATTGGATTATTACACAACTCACAAAATTAGTGCTTTTAATTTTAAGAAACGCTTAAAAGACTTCCTTGGACACTCGTTGCCCCAAACAAGAGGACCAACCAGGAAAAACTGGAAGGAGGCCACCCTCGTGTCTAACACGTGTATAAGTGCCTAGCTGGAGCAAATAATATATCTTCTTACTCTACCGACATGTTTACGAAATCTTATGATTGAAATGCAAAATGTATTTCCTTCAAAATATAGAGCTAAAATGAAAGGCTTTACAAACAATAGTGCCTAGGAGACCGTTCATAAATCACTGATCACAAAGTTTGTAACAAACAGCAAACCCACCATATGGCTAGCAATCTGGAATTTATTGGAGCACTCGAAATGCACGACTAGATTGAGCCGTAATGTTGGGTTAATGTTTGAAGTCGCGCAGTAACTAACGTAATAATCATAACAATAATCCTGTTTTACAACCCTATATGTGTATCAATTCATGTGCATTTGCATGTTGGGTAGATATTCTGGGGAGTGGTGGTGCAGTAGTTAGCATGATGCTCCATGAACGCAGCTTACCGAATTCAACACCAGTGACAATTTTTTGAACCAGTCGTGACCTCCTAGGTTGACTCAACCTCACTGAGCACCTGGTGCGATGTGTAAACATCGCCAAGAGAGAGACAAAGATGGCCGTTCATGGTGTTGGTCTCCCATCCCCTCGTGCACTCTGCTGGTCTTCATAGGTGCTTGCCGCTATCAGGTGTATGTGGGATCTGTGTGTTTTGGGTACAAATCAGATAGGAAGTGGTGGTGCATTGGTTATTATACCCAATGATGATTCCAGGGACCCAGGTTAAATATCTGTATGTGGTGATGCACATGTGATCCCGGGCTAAACAGCTAAAGGTTGGGAGGTAGTGCGGATGTTAAGAAACACCCAAACGGGGCACACTGTGAGATGGCTGTGATAGGACAGCAACAGTGAGTGGATTTGTAAACCCGTCAGTGCAGAGAGCTTAGCGTTATTTGTGGCAAAGGGCAGGTGCAGTGGCTCGACACTGTGATCGATTGCTAGCAGCAACTAACATCAGTGGTGAATGATGCGTGAAGCGGTCGTGCTCGCCACCTCTTTCACTACCGATGCTGATGAGCATGGTGATGTCTGGTCGAACAACCCATAAAAGTGATGCAGCATGTGGATTCACAAAAGACAATGAATGACGAATTATTAATCAAGCTTTCTCCCACAAGCAAAACACTTTTTTTTTTAAAAGGAACTGACCCAACAACCCAACGTAGAACTCCCCTGCAAAATAGCTTCATACCTCAATTGTTCGTTCCAGTATAAATAACATAAACTGCGTCCTCCTGGCAATGTAAACTGACAGTGGCAAATGGCATGTGAAACAGGTCCTGTGTCTCCACAAGGTCACCTCAACCTGAAATGAATCCCTGGTGCTATGGCATGACCAACGATGGCACTGGGGAGACAAACGTAGCTGGATGTCATGCTGGGAAATAAAAACACTCCTGTGAGTACCATACCAAACTTAATAAGTTCTCTCTAACAGCTATTTCCCCGGTAGTCTATGAAACTTTCGAGCCTTTATTACTTTAATTCGAAGGCTTTCGTGACCAATATTATTAATGAAATTCATTTCTGGGTCAGGTCACGTAAAAAAATTCGAAAATAGTGTCATTTAATCCTCCACCACCCGACACGGCCAATCAGTAAGGGGTAGTCACGTGAACAGAAACGCGCCATTTCCTTCACTATCTCAGCACACGGGTGTGTGGGAGAGCGACCCCACAGTATTTTACAAATAGATACGACGTTTCACTGATAAGTACATTCAGCATCATCAGGCACCCGCACCAAATCTGGGCGAGCAGCTCGAATGACTGGTACGGGTTTGGGGTCTGTTTATATGTAGGTTGTGATGTCATCACTCGTGCAATCAAGCGTGCCGGGACAATGGGGGGTGGGGAACTGAGATTATACGTCAAAAAAGCTCTTCAATTGAACGGTTATAGCAACGCGGCGATGGACTGGCGTCCCATCGTCGGTATATCCTTGCCTTGCGCCCTGTGTCTGCCGGGATAGGCTCCGGCTTCACCGTGACCCTGTATAGGACTAAGCGGTTTCAGACAATGAGATGAGATGAGAGGTTATAGCAACGCACAAATCAACAGAGCTCTAACTAACAATAAAACAGGGTAAAAAATATTTTTTTAATGACCCGCTTTTACCGCACTGAAAAGTAGAAAATATTTTTTTACACAATTTGTAACTTACGATTGAGCGATAATACAGTGAGATTCACATTTTAATAATTTTAGTTAGAAATACGTGTTTTTCTAATGTTGTGTAAAAGGAACAACTATCAGTTATCACTTAATATCAGTATGGTTTAAAGGTTTTCATTAAAGGAATAGATTATTGTCATCTTATACGATCAGTGTTTGGCCACCCGCTTTCAGTCTGTATCACCAGACAGATTGATTTTGTGTTAAAAAAAAATGTATTTTCTACCCGAGTGCGGTAAAAGCGGGTCATTAAAAAATTTATTTTTTATCCTATTTTATTTTCTATTTTTTTTAGTCTTCGCCATTTATTGTTTGATGTATGCTTTAAGTTGATGAGAAGTACACTTTAAGTAAACTTTTGACAAGAGATCAGTTTAACTTGTAATCAGGAAGAGCTTGCAAACGCTCCATTTCCTTGAGAGCTTCTTGGTTGCAAACGTTTTTGTTTGTGAGTTTCGCGCAATCTAATTCCTCAAGACGAAATCCTTTTTAAGACCTGACACGGTTTAGTGCAACGTATGCTTGACTTGAAGTGAATAGTTTGTGTCCCAAATGGATAACACCTTCGCTAACAGTGGAACCCTGCATCTTGTGTAGTGTAGAAGACCAACATAAAATGAGGGGGAGCATGCATCGTTCTGCGGTGCCAAATGTGTACTTAGCGGGAAATTGAACAGACATTGGATCAATTCGTTGTTCGCCTATTCTATCAAAGTCCACGATGACTGCCGGAATATCAATGGAATACATTTGACCACGACGATAAAGAGGCCAAATGATTTGAGTGACTTTTACCACTGCACCATTGACGAGTCCTTTTTGCTGATTCACGTTGTAACAGAGCATCACTTTAACACCGACAAACAAGGTGAGATCTTTCGGTAAGCCACCAGTTTTGTTGATGTCAGATGGAATCAATTTTGAGATGTCAACGTTTTTTGTTCTCTTTGCTGAATCGACAATCGTATCCTGCTCTTGAATAATTGACATTTCCATGCCTTGACCTTCGAAATGATTCAAAACAGCTCGGTTGTGGTTGTCGACTTGCAACACAAAAGGGTGTACGCGTAAAGCCTCACCGAGCGCAAACTTTCCAATATTGTTTCCAGCAAGTTTCGTGAGAAGAACGTCTAAATCTTCACGAGTCACGTGACCTATTCTCAAGTTGTTAAGTATGTTGATGAATGTTTGGTCACCATGCTGCCGCATATTTTCCGTTAGTTCACAGAAACCAAATTGACGCCAGAGATGTGTGGCGGGCTGCAGTCTGACTGGTTGTTGGAAAACTTGATAACCTCTCACTGGTGGAAGTTGCATAAGATCGCCAAACACAAGAATGCTGATGCCACCAAAAAGCTCCAAACTGTTTTCGATCTGTTTCAGACGATTATCAATCATACAAAGCATCTCATATGGCACCATCGAGATTTCATCTATGATCATGAACTCAACATATTTCCATTGCTGTCTCATTCAATTAAAATAACCGCCAGTCAGCAAGAGAAGTTCTAAAAGGTTTCCATCTTTCTGAACGGGTAGCTTGAGAGCTGAGTGCAAAGTCGAACCATTTACCAACGTGGCAGCGATGCCTGTAAGAGACAAACCTTGATAAAAAGTTGGTTACCTCCAAAACATCGGCTGATCTGTTCTTTGAGCACGTTCAAAGTAAATATTTTGCCAGTTCCAGTGCCACCGGTGATGAAAATCTTGCAGCGTTCGTTCAATCCTTCTAACTGATTTCTGTGCTCAAAGATTTTAACCATTACACACACCCCCCAATGTAAGTTAAGTAAAAGTGGGTAAAAATTGGTACCAGCGGTGTAACCATCGACCTTTGTATAGGAGGACGGTGGAGGACGCTACGGGGCAGCCGGAGGCAGTCGCCTTCCAACAACAACGGAGGGCAGAGGAGCGACGCTCACAACAGCGAGCGGAGCGCCTGGCGGATAAAACACAGCGATTTGGCAGAGTGAGGAACGCAGGTTGTGTGTCGGCCACTCATCTTAGCACATGGCGCCTGGAAGTGTCCTGTGACCTGTTAG
>JAZEWT010000011.1:2318564-2367621 GCA_036362905.1 Mordacia mordax
GGGACTGTGGTGCCAAGCCTCGCACGTGACAGGCTAGATGCATACGACTGGTCACTCGGGGTGACAAGGGATCAGGTAAGGATGACTGGAGATTGTGCCAATTCCACCCCCCCTTCTCGGATCGTAAAGATCACGTGGTTTGGGGAGGGTGAGAACATGAGGCGAGTTGTGGTGTAAACGGATTGGATCAGAGACGTGGTGTGATCTGACGCAACGAGGTGACATCTGAGAGTATATAAAGGGGATATACGGAAGTACAGCGGTTGTTCTGTTCTGTCGGAGCGTTAGAGAGAGTCGTGTCAGAGGCAAGAGTTCGTGAGTTGACCACGTGGTCGTTGTTCGGTGCAGTGAGGGTCAATAAAGACTTTTTTTATAATGGAACGTGAGTCCAGCCCTGGTCCGCCGGTTCGTGTGACGCGGGAAGATTACCCCACGGCAGTCCGTCCGCCAACGTAAGCGCGATCATCGCCGGTGCGTGATGGGAAGCAAGAAGAACCAACTCCGTAGAAATTCACGCGTCACGACACATCTATTACTGAAACGGTGACCACTTCTAAGAGCGTAGCCCAATTCATGTTGTGCCACTAAGCAGTTATTATCATACAAAGAATCCCAACAGTCATCTGAATCCCAACCCCTACTGAACTAATACCATCAACAACATTATTTAAAAAAAAAATTAATTCAGGAAGTTCTCACTGAGTTTGAAGAGGGTCCTGTTATGTCATGGTTTTACATCAGGGGTGATGTTTGTTATTTATATAAATATAGTCAGTTGAATCATTTGAGGGTAAATTTTCAAATGTGCCAAACTTTGGACCATGACACCAGCACAATGGCCTAATCTTGAGTTTAACGCTGAGGGATCTTTAAATGTCGACTGTAAAGCAGATGGCACTTATTTTCACAGGAAATACACCGACAGTCATTGAGGATGGCCGCTGGATTGGAACTATGAGCCTTGATAACGAGTAAAAAATGCTCTCTCACTGGGCCACATCACTGATCCCAACATGAACACTAGTCGCAGTATAACAGTCAAACACAATTATATTTATAGCTTATCTCTCGGTGCATGGATCAAATAATTGCTTCCTAATCCTAACCATAACTTCCAAAGCTAAGTGCTTGTATCAGATGTAATAACTGGCTCTAACTCAAATCGTACCGATGTTGTTAGCATCGTCCAATGTTGTTCCCACATCCGTCTAATTCCTACAAACACCTGCTGCCAAAGCCCATTTCCTTAACCGTCAATGCGATGTCTCTTGGGCTGTGTGTTCCCTGCCTGACGTGTTCTTTGATGACTGCCATTGTGATGGAGCAATAAGAGGAGCTCACATGCAGGAGTGAGATGAACTCTTGCATCACAGCACCATAAAGAGGAATATAACGGTGTTGAGAGGCCTTCATTCGGCAGCCTATATGCAATGGCTGGTGTCAATCATGGCAAATGTTAAAGTCATGTGCATCCCATATCAATCCTCACACAAATATAACCTAAACAATAACCATAACCCCTTCTAGCTTACAACCCTTTACAGAAATATATCAATTATCCCAAACGTGACATATTACAACTCTAAATTTAACCAAATCTCTCGAACTGCCAAGATTTATCACAGCCTTAATCATGGTCCAAATGCTAAATTTAACCCGAACCCACATGTTGCCAACACCAATACCGATCCTCACCACTGGCATAGTGCTGCCAGTGGTGAGGATCGGTAGAGTGTTGCCAGTGGCAGCTATTTTCCCCCATAGTGGTCCAATGCACTGTGCTCACTGCTAAGCTCAATGAACTCTGCAGCATCACTCAGTGGCCCTCTATCAGACACGCCCCAAAGACTTTCGCAGTGCAGATCTCCACGTAGTTATATAAAGTAGGTAAAAACCGAACCTGAAATTGAATGTGTCTGTCCATATCAGCCATGCGAGTCTAATTCAGTCGACTCCTTGAGTGTACTATGGTATTTCATTCTGCTTTAAGACTCCCCTGGGTCCGATATATGCCAAAAGCCATGCTTCACAAGTGCTTAGTTCAGCACAGGTTCAGCTAGCCAATTGCAAACCCAAAGCTGGCTTTTGCACAGCAAAGCACCAGACTTATTTACGTTAATAGCCAAGATCCTAATTAGTTCAGGTGCTCGGGTATAAGTATAAATAGAGTAAGGTCTTTGTTTTGATTTTCACTTCATCAAAAAGACAATTTTTTAAAGTATTTCCTGCCATAAGTCCACGCTCAGTAAATCTCAATTCCCTGCCACAAACTCTCCATCTCTGCCACAAACTCAAACCAGATGTCAAACCCTGGCACTGTGGATAAGTAAACACAAATTATAGAAAACATTACTCTAACGCCCTTGGCATACATTTGGATAAACAGTGTGGGCAAAGGTGAGTGCATTCATGTTTAAAGTTTGTCCTATTGCCTATTGCTACCCAAACAACAGGATATTTACACAAAAATTATGCAAGTAATTATGGTAATGTTTTGGGAATGTAAAAACTTCATTTGCATTATGATGACCAACATATTGCCGATAACATCTGGCAGTTTTCACTAGCATTGGTTCAAGCTTTCCCGACTGCTGATGAGTATGTATTTGTCAAAACTAGTTAGAGATTTGCTTGTACTGAACAGACGCTGCTGAAATGCACTCCCAGAAGGCCGTGTGGTTGACGAATTGTGAAAAAAATACTTTGATTTATGATTGCTTCGAAAAGCTGCTCTCTCGGGACAGCCACGTCGATCACTCCCTCTCATCTCCTCGCGACGTTTTTCTTCTCACACGTTAGACTGTTAGAGGAATCCTCAGGCGCAATATGTGTGTGTAGTGCCTGTTGCTCCTTTATTATATGTGGGTACTATGTATGTATGGAGTCATCTTTCGTTGTGTGGGGTCTACATCTGAATCATCTCATCTCATCTCATTATCTGAAACCGCTTAATCCTATATAGGGTCACGGTGAGCCGGAGCCTATCCCGGAAACACAGGGCATAAGGCAGGAATACACCCGACGACGGGACGCTGGTCCATCGCCGGGCATTGCGGGACAATTTTAGTCTGCGAGCCAATCAACCTATCCAGGAGCATGCTTTTGGACTGTGGGAGGAAACCGGAGTACCCGGCGAAAACCCACGCGGACACGGGGAGAGCATGCAAACTCCACACAGAAAGGCACCCGAGCCGAGAGACTCGAACCCGGGACCTTCTTGCTGTGAGGCGTCAGCGCTAACCACTGCGCCACCGCGCCGCCCACATCTGAATCACATCAACACTAATTTCCTTATCCTATTCAAACCCCGGAACTGCGATAACCCCCTTCTGCTTTGTCTGTGGCTAGTCCTCTAATTTGGATCTCATGAAAGAACTTCTCACACACCTGGCGATCCCCTCTGATGTCCACACCCAATAGCTCTATATCTGTGCATTACTGACTTCAATAACTGGCCTCCAGGATTAGCTGAGCTTTATATTCATTTCTTGTTTTCGGTTCATGGTCCTTGTTGTCCTGTGAATCTCAATTGCTTCACGAATTAATCTTGGACATTTATGGCGGATGGCTGCTAGTATTCGTATTTTATCAAAATCGATTCTATGTTGTTTATCTACACTATGTGCTGCTGTTGCTGATTTATCCGTGTGCCGCAAACGTACTGCTGCCTAATGTTCTCTTTTTCTTGTGGCTATTCTTCTTCCTGTTTGTCCGATGTATACTTCCTCACAGTTGCTGCTAAGGATGCAATATATGCCTTCTGTCTGTAACGGTAGTCGGTCTTTAGGTGATATGAGTACGTCTGGTATCTTCTGGTGGGTTGTGAAGACTGTTTTTATTTTATATTTTAAT
Organism: Mordacia mordax; assembly: GCA_036362905.1. Taxonomy (NCBI): domain Eukaryota; kingdom Metazoa; phylum Chordata; class Hyperoartia; order Petromyzontiformes; family Petromyzontidae; genus Mordacia; species Mordacia mordax. The sequence continues at coordinate 2,322,417 of JAZEWT010000011.1, forward strand.
AGGTATTTGCTAATTTTGTCTGTGGTGCCTTTCACATATGGCAGGAAAGTGCGGGTCTTGATATCTTCCTCATTTTCTTGCTGTTTCTGTCTACGTTCCCTTGTTATGGCACGTTGGATTTCTGTTTTTGTGTATCCATTGCTCGTTAGTGCTTGTTGTAGATGTTGTAGCTCGTCTCTTAGATGTTGTTTGTCTGAAATTGTTTTTGACCGGTGGGCTAAGCTGTGCAGTATCCCCCATTTCTGTTTCAGGTGATGGTGAGACTCCACGTGTAAATACCTGTCCGTATGTGTTGTCTTCCTGTATACAGTGTGGCTGAGCGTCCCCTCTGCGTTTCTCTTCACCAGTACGTCCAGAGACGGAATTTGGCCGTTTTCTTCTATTTCCATGGTGAAATTGATGTTCCGGTGTATGAAGTTTAAGTGATCAAGGAATTCCTGAAGCTTCTGTCTTCCGTGTGGCCATATGACGAATGTGCCATCAAAGTATCAATACCAGTGGGTAGGTTTTAGTTTAGATGAGTTTATGGCTTCCTCCTCAAAACTGCTTAGATACAGGTTGGCTGCAGCGGCTGAGACTGGTGATCCCATTGCTGCACCCTATTTTTGTTGGTAAAACTCCCCGTCGAACTTGAAATAGGTTGTTTTCAGGCATAACTTTGCCAGCTCTGCTAACCTCCGGTTGAACTGTTTTTCAATCATCTTGATGGTTTCTTTGATGGGTATTTTAGTAAATAAGGAGACCACATCAAAACTAACGAGCAGGTCCGTTTCGTTGAGTGTGATTTGTTTTAGCATTTCGATGCAGTGTCTTGAGTTCTTGATATATGAGGGTGCACGTTCCACTGTGGGTTGCAGTTCTTGGGCTATGTATTTGGCGAGTTTGTAGCTTGGTGAACCTATTGCACTTACTATTGGTCGGTACGGGGTCCCCTCTTTATGAATCTTCGGTAGTCCGTATAGTCTGGGAATTCTGCTATCTTGTGGATTCAATTCTTTTCTTTTCGGATTTCAATTTTCTTGGTTGGGTTCCGTTAGCGTCTCAACAAAGAAAATCGAAGGCCAAATCCGAACAAAGGCCATCTCCAAGCAGAATATTCAAAGTGGAGAGAAAAGAAAAGAACGTTTGCAACACACAGATAAAGCAGCAACAGCAGCACATAGTGTAGATAAACAACATAGAATCGATTTTGATAAAATACGCATACTAGCAGCCATCCGCCATAAAGGTTCAAGATTAATTCGTGAAGCAATTGAGATTCACAAGACAAAAAGGACCATGAACGGAAAACAAGAAATGAATATAAAGCTCAGCCAATCCTGGAGGCCAGTTATTAAAGTCAGTAATGCACAGATATAGGGCTATTGGGTGTGGACATCAGAGGGGGATTGCCAGGTGTGTGAGAGTTTCTTTCATGAGATGCAAATTAGGGGATTAGCCACAGACAAAGCAGGAGGGGGTTATCGCAGTTCTGGGTGTGACTAGGATAAGGAGATTTGTGTTAATGTGATTCAGATGTAGACCCCACACAACAAAAGATGACTCAACACATACATAGTACCCACATATATATAGGAGCAACAGGCACTACACACACACATCCTGCGCCTGAGGATGCCTCTAACGTGTGAGGCGAAACATCGCGAGAGGAGAGAGGAAGCGATCGACGCGGCTCTCCCGAGAGAGCAGCTTTTCAAAGCAATCATCATGCATCGAGCCGTGAAAATCTACATCATTACACTTTTATTTATGTTATACGGAGGAACATATATGTGAAATAGGTATTACTTGCAGACGATTTATTTTGTTACATGTCCCTTGATATACAAAGAAAAAATGATAGGCTATACACATGGCATCATACTCTTATGTACTTTAGATTTTACCATAACAGTTTGTTGACAATGACAAGTGACAAATTGAGTTAAGACTTCAAAGTTCTTCGTGTTTTTAGTAAAGTACTGACGGTAAGCTGCACACACGCTGAGATAATCATGTTACTTGTAAATGCCTGTATCACTTTTCATGAGAGTGCGTGCCTATTTACCGCTCAGTGTTTTATTGGATTTTATTTTTTTCATCTTTCCTCATGGCCATATTCCATTAGAATTCGTTTGGGAAAACTATTGTGATTGTTTGGCATGACCTGTCAAAGGAAATGGCCTGTCGTAGCCTCTATAATGGTTTAGTAAAACAGCTGCATATTATACCGATCTGTTCAGAATTTGTGAACAAATCGTTTGGTGATGTTGCGTTGGCAGTCGTCCACAAACAACTAAAGTGAAACACAAAATGAAAAATATACAATCAGTGACTTCTTGGCCGATGAACTATATTAATAACAATGTACTGATGTAGGTTTCAGAACGACTGAAGATGCCTCCAACATGGGAGGTGAAACGTCGTAAAAGAGAGAAGAGGAGCGCTCGACACAACTATACAGAAAGAACAGCTTTCGTAAGCAATTATCTTATTCACAACACAACGATGCTATGAATAAAGGCCATTACGTGAAACATCACCTTTTATGGCAGAGCTGTTGATCAATGCCTTGGGTTTTGTGTTAAGGACAGTGAGTGGGCATTGGTTAGGACAAATTATGGCTAAAAGAGATGGTGTGTGATGAGATGGGCGAGAAATTGATGGCTCAAGGAAGGATTGCACCCATGAAGACAATCACCAACACCGATTGAGTGAAGAAATAAGTCCATGAGCTAGATAAACATGCATTGCAGTGTCACAGGACTATGACGGTGGGCAATGGGGTGAGAGCAGCTACTGAACAGTGGATAGACCATGGATAACGATGATGTTGATCAAACCAACTACAGGGATGTAATACACCCCGTTATGTTCAATGCGGATTACTGGCTTACAAAGATGGCTTGTTTACATTTAAATACATTTATGATGAGTGCTTCTAAAAGCTACTCTTTCGGGATAGCCACGTCGATAGGTCCTCCTTTCTCCTTTGTGACTTTCGCCACGCACGTTGGAGGCGAAAAGTCGCAAAGGAGGAGGAGCGCTCGTCGCAGCTATCCCGAAAGAGCAGCTTTTAGAAGCACTCATCGTGCAGCGAGCCGTGAAAGCCTACATCAGAAAATACATTAATGTGTCCCAGTTGTGTCCGCTCTCTGCTCAGGTGATGGCTTTCCCTTGAGTACATACACATTCGGAGAGCACAGCTACATTGTCCTTAGCTTTATACAAGTGTGTGGTTGTTAGACCATACTTCACCATGCTGGTCATTGAATTGGTAAAGAAAGGAGGGTGGGTTGTGGGGGGCAGTTCAGATATCACTTGCCACTGATTTCAATCGTTAAATTAAGATCACCAGTGTCGTGTATAATGTAGTGCTCTAACCACGGTGCCACCATCCCCCATAATTGCTTGAACCACGTGCTTGTGATCACCTTACTAGCTGCTTACGAAGAGGCAGCAATAAAATGTCTATCTGCGTATTTTATGTTACAGGTAGTTCTGTACTAATAACCCCTTTTTGTACTAATGTCATATTTAATGGGCACAATTACTATGAAGCAACTCAACGTCACGGCTGTCAGCCTGTTTTCAAAACAACCACAAAAGAATTACATTCGCCGTGGATCTGATTAATGCCCCGCGGTGAAGACCCGTCTCAGTGGGCCACAAGTGGACGCGCTGAAGAGGACAGCAAGTGGCTCAATACTCGAGGCAGGGAATTGGAGATGCGATTGACTGCGTCGTTCAGACAGCTCAAGTTAATGATGATGTGTCCTAAACCCAATGCACACGGAGGTACGACGTTGCATTCAAATGTATAAACATGAGGGTTAAATAATCACGGGAAGAAAAAAAAACCCACGTCACCTCAAAATAATTTTCGAGCAGTCGACACAATGCACCGGTTACTCGATTTGTGCCGAGTCAACTTCGGGGGGACACCAGTATTTGCCTAGAGCAGCCTCAAATCCATATTTTTTCTATTTCACAAACCCTGAAAATGCTTACACACGTGACCGCTGGTGGAACTGGTTTCGCGCCAGCACGAGGGTGTTTAACCGACTCCTCCACGCTGGCCATACACCTCGGAAGAGGTTGTAGTACCCACACGTTACCCCACCACACAACCTGCCGATCGTCTGTGACCACAATTACAGCCAAATGGCCGAACTACTACAACCGAGGCCAGAATCCCCCGTATAGACTATGCAGGTGTTGTTAGCGGGCTCATAAAAATAGTCCAACACAGAGTAACGAGAGGGTGGGTGGCCAACAAAATTCACAGTCGCCTTTGTCTCCCAAGTGCAACTGTTTATGTACCATAGCAGGTACTCATATGGCTGAGTCGACAACACAACGCCTCAGACACACACATACAAGAGTCGTTTAGCACTAAGTGGTGCCGATATCTGCACGGCATCTGTGCCAGGCTGGGTGTACTCCGAGGAGGCACAATGAGGGGTATGCTCATAAGGAGGTATTGAGACAGATTCAGATGCTACAGATTGTCACTGTCAAGAAGAACAAAATATAAAGATCCCCATACTGTCTTATAGCCTTTTGGGACAAGTGCTTTTAGAAAACGCCTATTAAAGCCTGCATGGCACGCAAAGTATAAAGTGGCAAGCACTACACCCAGCCGCCTTCATCTTTCCAGTATTGAAGTTCACATGCCTCAGTAGGGTGAGCCGATCTCAGGGAAGCCCAGGTTCGGATTAAACGCTGTTGGTAGGTTTACAGTGCAGTGCATGAGACACGGAACCCCGACAACCACAAAGAGTTTCAATCTCTGCAGGCTTTGATGACAAAGTAGACCATTGGGGCACACGTTTCCATGCTCACATTAATCTTACTAACACAGTCGCTGAGCATGGGATGAGTTTTTGTTTATTTGTACGTGTGGGATTTGCGTCTTCTGCTCAAGCTCGGTGATTTAATTTCAAGGTATGTACATGCCAAATTAATTCTGTTGATGGCATTGGAAAAGCAAAAGTGGGCACATTAGGATTTAAGGGTGTCAGCGCATGGATGCAGAGCGTTGCACTGTGGACTCCCGCACACACTCACTGACACACTCACTCACGGACATACTCACGGACACACACACATACAAACAGCCCCACCCCGCACGACGGAGAGCATGAACAGACTTTTGCGGCAAGAGCTATTAGTGAGCACTAATGAAGGCTGAATTGGCACAAGAAGGAGTGTGACCAGTAGTATACCATGTCAGGCCGTCTTTGTCTCCCTAATTGCGATGTTTGTATACCGCACCAGGTACTCACTTGAGGCTAAGGCTACCTAGGAGAGGCCCAGGACTGGTTTCAATAATCATCACTGGTGTTGGCTGTGAGAATTAATCTCGGGTCACCAGGTTCGTTGTGCAACTGCTGCACTACCACTCTGTACACACACGCAGACACTCACAGATGATACATTCATAGACACAAGCAGTCAGAATCGCAGATGCGCGCACACACTCCTGGACACACGAACACATAGATACGCGCAACACATATACTAACCCCATCCTATAGCCAAATTTTGATTTCAGAAACTTCTGCTCAGCATGTCTCGCAAGATGATATAAAATAATTATTGTCATGACCTTCCCAGCACACAATTATTGTCATGACCTTCCCGGCACACAAAGGAGAGAGATGCCCCTGCAGTTGTTACAATCAGCTTTCCCTTCCTATTTTTGCGAATCTGTCTGCCCATTTTGGGGAAGGAAAAGCTCTCCACAAGGGCAAGGTTTCAATCCTTTACACACTCACCAAACAAACTCTCTCTCACACAAGCTCACACATGCCAGCACTCGCATGTACAAACTCGACAAAAAAAATCACACATACACTCACTTAAAGTCAGACACACAGCCATGAAGGCTAACCCGAGCTACAACAATAACAACCGCCATTCGCCACTAAGTGGCGCCTGTGCCAGGCCATATGCACCTTGAGGCCATGGAAGTGTCGAAGGCTCGCCGACAGGAAGTATAGGGAGAGACCTAGATATGATGGGTTACCTGACTGAGATAACTGGCAGATGCACCACCTATGCTTCCTACTGTACCAACTTGGTGTGTTTTATCCACCCGGCGCCCCGCTCGTTGTTGTGAACGTCACTCCTCCGCCCTTCGTTGTTGTTGGAGGGTGACTGCCTCCAACTACCCCGTAGCGTCCGTCACGATCCTCCTCCACAGAGGTCGATGTTGAAACCGCTGGTACCAGTCTTCAGCAAGTCCACTCAGCCAGGTCCTCCTGTGCCACATTAGTCCATCTCTTCTCTAGCTCGTGCCACGCCTGAATACCCTCCTCTATCTGGCGAAACAGTAACTGCTTGGGCATGCAGTGGCAGGGCATGCGGGCTACATAACCCAGCCACCACAGCCTCGCTTGCCGGAAGAGCTCACAAACGGGACTTTGTCAAGATCTTTCAAGAATTTGTGAGCTCCTCACACAATCCAATCTGGTTAAACACAGGATGGGTCATAGGCAGGCCAGCCGGAAAGTTTCAAAACGGTGCAGATGTTCCGCCAAGGGGGTCCACGTTTTGTAAGCATGGAGAAGCGAGGGGATGAATGCAGCTGAGAAAACCCGAAGCTTTGTGTGGAGTGACAGGGCCAGGCAGCTTCCACACAGTGTTACGTAGCCGATGAAACGATAATGCTGTCTGACTTATTCAGAGCGAAACCTCACTCTGAAACCGGAACCGGCCATAAGCACACTGCCGATGTGTGAAAACTTCTCCACGCTCTCTACAACTGCTCCATCACTCACGGAGAGCTAAGCGGGTGGAGTATTCAGTAGTACAAAAAACCAAACAGGTGCTTGGTTTTAGTGGGACTGATGTTAAGACCCCACCCTCTTTGGTGGCATGCTTCAGGTTCAACAACAGAGCCCCCAACTCCTCCTCAGAATGAGCAGCAATCACCATATCATCGGCATAGATAACACGATTATTCAATAGGAAGCCATCCCTTGACCACACCAGGCATTAATCAGGCTCACATTGTACCTAAAAGATGGAAATTCCACTGGAACATCCATGGAAAGCCTATCGAACTATGTCGTCAAAAATATGACTAAAAATACAGGAGCCAGAGGGTATCCCTGTCGCACCCCATGGTGAACAGGGAATTGCTCAAACTCTCGACCACGTAGCTTTACCCAGGCTTGTCTACCATCATGATTGTCCTTAATGATGGTGAGTGCCAGGGATCCTGAAAGCACGAAGAACAACCCACAGCTCTAGCCTACCGATGGTATCATAGGTCTTAAACAGGTCAATAAAGCAGAGATGCAGGTTCTGTTGGAATTCGCTACACCTCTGCTGTAAAAGCCGGACAGAGAATAAAGCATCTGTACCAGACCGCTCTGGCCTGAAGCCATATTGGAGTTCTCCAAGCCTCTCCTCAGCGTGCCTGGCAAGGTGATACTGAATGATCCTTGCCAGGACCTTTCCTAGCCTCACACTGAGGAGCGAGATACCCCTGGTGTTATTACAATCGGTGTGGTCCCCCTTTTTTAAAGAGGGGGCCACTAGGGCTATACACACACAGAGAAACACATTTCTTCAGGAAAATGCACACACTATAACTCATACATTTAGCCAGCCAAAGATGTCCCATTTAAAAAAAAGCGTGAGCTGATTTGGAAAGTTGTATTAATGAGTGCCCATCAAGGCTAATGCCACACAAAAGAGGGTGGTGTAGTTGATACTCTGCCTGACCCCCCCCCCCATATTTTTCTCCCAAGGAGTAAGGATACTAACACTTGTGGTTTTGAATCAGGTTTACAAAGTGTTCAGTTACCTTGCTATTTATATATCGCGCCGTTAATTTCAATATATCACTACGCTCTGTGTGCCCAAGCACATTGACCCTTGATGAAGCTGTTTAACATGTACGTGACACAACACAAATATGCTTTTATATTCGACGAGTGCCAGCTCATAAAACGAGGGCTTGTTCATCGTGAAATGTCTGTCTCACAAGAAAGTTTGAAGCTTTTGCTACAAACTCCTTTACACAGTTCAAACCCTTATTCTATGGCAAGTCACCAAAATATATTCCACCAAAATTCCTTAAAAGTATCGATTTGAACGACTTTGAGGTAAATATTGGCAATGACCAAATCACGTACAATGCACCTGACGTCACTATGCTGTTTAAAGCTTAGCAGGGCTGAGCCTGGCCAGTGCCTGGATTGGTAAACACGACTAACAAACGAGGCCATAACAGCTGCTGTGGGGCTGAACGGTGGGCAGAAACTCAGTGACAAATCATCTACACTTCCTACCTCTGCCAATGCAGCCTGACCAGGCTGAAGTAACCCACACAGTCCACGAGGTGTTGGGGAAGCTCTCTACCAGTAGTGGACTGACATTTCATAACAGACCGAGTCTAGGTGATCGGAGATGCTCATTTATCAAGTTAACGATAAAGTGCCACATTAGAAAAGTGTGATCCCATCACATGTGTGAACTCGGCAATTTATAAATGCCTTGGAACAACAATAACGCCAGCTTAAATGGGTTACGTGTACCGAAGTGACTGCGTCAAGAGGATTTCATCAATGACAGAAAAAGTGATGGAGACAATGATAATGATGATTATAATCACGGTGATAAATGACGATGTGATATTTGTTGCAACGATGCTGACGATGGTAAGATGATGCCCAATCATTCCAGGCGGGGTGGCTATGCAGTGGTAACATCCCCGCCTCACAGAAAGAAGCTCTTGCCCGATGCAATTTGCATCAGGCAAGAGCACCACTAAGAGTAATTCTCACACTGAGGACGGGGAAAAAAAGCATGCGGATCAGGGAACAAGCGCCCGTTGCTGACCAATAATAATAACGACAGGAATTGGGCTCGACACACTGCCGGAGGGACGATCACCGATGGGAGAGACCGGTGAACACTCGGCGGCCGTAGCAAGGGAATCGCTTGAGAGAATGAACACCACGGATGGCGGAACAGCGATGAGATCAGCTCACGCGCGGCGGCTGCGATGGGTTTTAGCAGCGCGAGACTTAGAGGTGATGTGTGATGGCCTTCAGCCAGCAGTGGACGAACCATGGGTGCTGATGATTGATGAGGGCACGAATAATGATGTCGTACCTCCCAGTACCATTCCAGCCTGGCAACACTTGCGAAGGCGGCACGCGGGGCAGTTTTTTCTTCTGATCTTGTCGATGATGCAGTCATTTCGCCCCGCGCACAGATAGTTATTTTGACCTGTGCCACACACACGAACGCCCACACATAGGTGCACATTGTAAACTCGCATGGCAAGGCATCTCTCTGGCATCTGCATTACAGTTTGAATCTTCGTACATGGGTGCCATTCACAAACATTCCCAGATTAACATAATTTTTGAAATACACAACAAGCTAATGCTAACCTTGCTTCTAAAACATAACTTAATTCATAGTTGTCATACGAAGAGGCATTCTTGCATTGAATTCAGTCTCATATTTTTTTAAAAAGACGTGCTTTTGCCAATAATCTCTATAAATATAACAGCATTTGTTCAATAAGCAATGATGATGATATAAAGAAGTTTGAAACCAATCTAGAGTTGGCTTGCTTAAACATATCTCATCTCATCTCATTGTCTGAAACCGCTTAGTCCTATACAGCGTCACGGTGAAGCCGGAGCCTATCCCGGCAGACACAGGGCGCAAGGCAAGGATATGCCAACGATGGGACGCCAGTCCATCGCCGGCTTAAACATATGCTACCTGATAACATTGGTCAGGAGAGCCAACGGACTGTGGAACAACACAATAAGTTTAATCTAGACACAGAATACAGTTCTGCTCAAATGTAATTTAAGTCAATGTGGATTCTCAGTCAAACAAACGAGTAGTGATACTTATAACCTATTTAGAGCGATCACCCAGTGATGAAAATTCCACATTTCCATGGCAGGAGCATATGAAATCACGGGAGAATCCCTGTTAAACCCGCACAACCTGGCCAACACAGAGATGGGTGAAGGGACCCCCTACCAGCATTTTAATTCGAAACCTCCTAAATGCAAGCAGTGCCCTCCAACCAATGTGCTTACCATACTGGACACTACAGCCTTTTTAATTCAAGAATGAATGAGTGCAAGTGCAACGATGAATAATAAATGCTTTAATGCACTACACCGTGCATGCCTTTGAATAGTTTTGCATAGATACTGCAAATTCTGCAATCAAAAATAAGCCGACGTTTTTCACCACGACACTTGCAGAGAATCCATGACCTATTTCTCTGGAGGGTCCCACTTCTTATATTAATATATACTCCAGAGATACCTTGTGTTTTTCAGAAATTAATCATTTGGAGCATGTTGGGGCACAATGGTCACATGATGTTTAAAGGGCAAGCCACCAGTCACCAGTATGGAGTTAGTTTATTCAATCACATCTATTAATTATGAGGTATGTTCCCGTAATAAGGTTGGTAATGTGAAATTATTCGCCTCCAATGGCACCGTTGGCAAGTTTTTACTTTCATCTGATTTTGGCAAAAATGGCAATATCTCATTACAGATAATGTGGGGCAATTTGCCAAGGTGGGAGGGGGGGTTGTTTTTATTACATTTTGTCAAGCTGAGAATATGGCACATTGCTGTGTATTAATCAGCCTAAAACTGGTTTCACTCCTGCCCTGGGTAACATAAAAGTTCTCAAGGCCTTTAGCATACGTCCACATGAGACACAGGTCGACCTCCAATGGATCTGCAGTGACGTCTACCATCGCCATCACGAGGCGTCTTCTTTTAGCGAAGCCGGCGCACGAGTGGCGACCACGAGATGTGAGCGGGCAGCATTACTCGAAGATAAGCTCACATTGACCACCGTAGGCCAGGTGGCTCAAGGTTTAGATATGTCCATCGTATAATGCGAGAGCTGTCCAATTGCTCCCAGGAGATTTGCAAAATGTTGCAATAGGATTGAAGTCAATCAGTAACAACAATGCATACCTTTGTCTTACATTTCGAGACTGATTCCAGCAGTCCTTGTTAAAGCGTTCACTATAAACAGATACGTCCCGCAACGTCGGAACATCCACAGCTCTGTAATTAACAAACAGCAGAGGACACAACCAGTGAACAGTCAAAAAGTTTCTAAACTCTGTTGCACAGAAAAGTGCAAATGACCATTAAGGGTCTTTAGCTGCTTAGCGCGTCACTTTGATTTGATCGTTAATCTTACACACAGCCCTCCACGGCACGTTCTCAGAGAAGAGGAGCATGAGGCAGCCGTGGCAGAGGTGAGAAGTTGGGCTATGAGGCTGTTCTTTTCAAACATTTTTCCCATATCACAATTAGAGATATATTTACAGACCCAACAACAGTTTAACAAATACTGCACTAAAACCCTGTGTACCAGCAATGAAATGCCCTTCATACTTCCAAAACAAATGTTGAGCACTCCCTGGAATTGTGACAGCAGTACATTCCTGGACTTTATTCGTAATGACAAAACGAAAGCCTCTGTGGACGACACATTGGAGAGGAATGAGGAACCCACAAGGATTTTAGAAATGAAACATCCTACCGCTCACCACCAATACATGTGTTGGTCAGTGTTGGTAGCGATGCTCTATAAGATAGTGTTCAACTTTAGCTGGTGGTCGGCGACCACTTTCAGCAAAGAAACAGATGGGCCCAATCTGTCCTTAGCACGTGCGTCATTCAGTGTACCTATGCCCTATTTGCGGTTCTCACAGCACTGATGGACTGCAGATGGGCGACTGCCCCTCCTCTTGAGGGACAAGTCACACTCTCTTCCACGCTGTCAAGATGCAGCGTGGCAGGGGTCAATGTCCAATTGTGTTTTTGTCATTGCCTTGCACATGAGCTCTGAAGATCATCCCAGCAAGGATTAAATAATTGGGCACAGATTTCTCACCAACCAGACAGCCTTGCCATGGCCTTATTTATTTGGGCCCAAAAGTATTTTTACATGGTGGCATGGTGGCGTAGCAGGCATCGCTGCTACCTCACAGCAAGAAGGTCGTGGGTACGATTCATGGCACAGGTGCTCCTCGGCACGGAGTGCGCATATTTTACCCGTGTCTGCATCGGTTTTTCGCCGATTGTTTCAGATTCCTCCCACTGTCCACAAACATGTTGCTGCTGCTGCTGCCTAGGTTGATTGGCGACGCAGAGCTTCCAAAAAGTGCAAGGATTCCAAACACCCGTGAATAAGCAAGACTCAGGGGGTGCGTGCGTAGTCGAAACTGAGTTACGCTCTTGAAGTCTGTTTGGCGAATGTTGATGGGGGGGGTTATGCGTGTTTCCTGCATCTCGGTAGACATTTTGTTGCCCCCCTTCTAGAATCTAATAACACAACAGCAATTCTTATCTCGACTTAATATTTAATGTGCGTTAAGGGGCAACCACACAGCAGTGAGAGGAACTCTGTCTCGCGTATTGGTTCCTGCCCAACGCATACTTACAGACATGCAGTCAGCTTGCATTTAAGCTGGAAGGAGCCTTTGAAATATGTAGCCCTTTTGAATAAATGTCCAGTGGGGAAGGGTAAGCGAGCTGCAACATCTCAAGCCAGCGAGGACAATTTTGTCAGGACAATTAACCGAGACAGCGTGTCTTTGGATGTTGCATCTCCGTTGGTGAACAGATCTGGAGTTTAGCTCTCCTGCGAGGGTCTCCGTTGGGGATCAGGTCTGGGGGACGTTGGCCTTGTTGACGTTTTGAAATCGAGTCAATAAGCAACAACGAGTGTGGAAGAAGAACTGACCATGGACGTCAGAATATCATCCATGGTCAGTAGAGAGTGATGCGCGCAACATTTGAACGGGTACAATCTCGAGCTGCTCCCCACCCACGCCAACCCCACCAACTCACGTCACCAACCTACACTGACCAGCTTGGTGAAGTATGGTCAAACAACTCTCGTGAATGGCATTGCTTGGCGAGGGCCATCATAATGTAGTGGCCTAAGAGTTTTAAACAAATATTTTTTTAATGCCAACAACTAAATTGTCCTGATGTCTAAGTTGATGACTAAATTGTCCCCACTAGGCAGGGCTAGACCAAAGATAGACTGGCGTCCCATCTTAGGTCTAGCCCTGCCTTGCACCCTTTGTCTCCTAGGATATGCCCCTGGCCCCCAAAATGTATTGTTAAACAAAATATCGCGTAATAAAAACCCTCCGTCCATCTGCTCCAAAGGCTCTCTAAACAGAGCTGTGTGTGTGCAGTTCTCCACTATATCCGATGCAGAGCTTCCTCAACGCGCAAGGATTCCAAACATCCGCGCGATGTCCTCCACACATCGCCCGCGCGACTCAGGATGCTGCTGGTGCCGTCCACCGCGCCGCCCGCTCGGCCTGGCTCCTCGCGGTCTGCCATCCCCAGCAGCCGACTCAACCCGCCGTTCGACGCAACCAGGTGGGGGGTGCTTCGCCACGGTGTCGGGCGAACTAAAAGCGGCAGCAGCGGTTTGACGCAAAAGTGCGAGCAGATGCTTCTGGGAAAGCGGGTGGGTTGAGCCGTACTTCGCGCAGCCGTCCTTCAAGCAATTGTAAGCTCACACAAGGTGTGCGTGCAGGGCGACCCCAGTGGCGGCAAGGCACTTCTGGGCGTTGACACCCCTTCCATCCTCCAGTACGGGAAGATGGCTCAAACGAATGCCCCTCCATTGGGGATTCGCTCAGCTGAATCCCTGGGATCATCTTTAAATCCGGTCTCAAGACTCACTTGTTCCGTAAGGCATTGACATACTCTACCTGGTACTGTTGATGCTGCTCACTGTTGTTGTACTTGGATGATGGCTCGCTGGAGACCTGTGCCTGCTCAGGAACACTTTTCCTTCCTTCATTTGTATTTCTTATTTTATGTCATCTGATTTATAGCCATTATTTTACCTTCAATTGATCTACTCTGATGTTATTGTTGCTAACATGCAATTTTCTCCGCAGCTCTGTGCAGCGCTTTGCGACCCTCGGGTGAAGTGCTCTAGAAGTGCAATTATTATTATTATTGCATCCGGCATGAGACGGGAATATGACGACGGTGGTGGTGGTGCGCCATTCACCGTCACATCCCTGGTGGTGTTGACCGTGGGAGGAGAAGTCAGCAGAGCATCTGATAAGCTCAATGATGGCGCAAATCCAATCCTCGCCTAATTACGCAAAGCCAGTCATTTAAAAAACACTCACAATCACGATGAAGGTGTTTTTTGTTTTATGACCTGCTTACATGTCAGTACTTATGAACCAGTGCATCCAAGGAGATATTTTATATTGATTTGTTGGCAAAACACACATCTCAATTTGTTGCACCTTTTACGTAAGGGATACCATCTCTTCATCTGTGAGAGACACATTAGGAAGCTCACCTCACAGGCCAGTGTTTTCAACTCGAATTATTGTTGGCATTGTATCCACGACTCGACTAAACTTTCACAATCGTTGACCTTCACGCATGCACTGCATTCCAGTCGATGTGTGACCAGAATGGTTGATATTAAAATGTTATTGCAAAAGGGTGGGGAACAATGCTTGAACTGACCCTAGCTCTGAGTCGGGAATTGGTTTACATCTATATTTATGTTTAACATATATTTTTAAATGCATCTGGCTGTTTCTGTTAACATGCTTGCACTGTTCATCATTTTGAGATACAACACGAATGCAAATTATTATCAGCATCAGTCTGCTAAGCTGTTAACAAGGAAAATCTGGACACGTGTGAAAATTGCACCCCGAAAAGGAGAAGTAACAGACTTTAGGCAATGATACTGTGAGGGGTTTAACACCGTTTGCAGCACAAGTGCGCAAAGGGTTAATTGAAGAGGTAATTAAATGTCCCCTGTGGAAATCTCTCACTCATCAATGCATCACATCACTGCAGTGATTCTACAGGGAATATGTAATCACACAACGACTTTAAACCACTTCCGAAGCCAATCCCTCACAGCAGCAGTGTGGGTTACATTTGAGCAATGGATGGCGCAGTGGGAAGCGCTGCTGCTTCACAACAAGAAGCGTTCAGATTCGATTTCCAGCTCGGGTTCCTTTCTGTGTGGAGTTTGCGAGTTTTCTCTCTCCCCGTGTCTGCGTGGGTTTTTTGTCGGGTACTCCAGTTGTCTCCCACCATTCAAATATATGCTGCTGCCTAGGTTAATTGACATACTGAGTAAATTTCCCACAGTATACTGGCATCACATACATCATGGATATAACACCGCCTTGTGCCCTGTATCTGCCGGGATAGGCTCCGGCCCCGCATGTGCCTGTACAGGATTAAGCGAGTAGTGACAATGAAAATGGCACGCAGTATAAGCCCTGGGAAATAGAGAATAAAATTAAGGCACTATTTTTGTGTAGACGTGTAATTAATGGTCACTGGGCTTAGACCGTCAAACCACTCATACCAGAATAACATGTTCGACTCCGTACCACATCCACACATTGCGTGGCAGAGGTACCTACATCCTCATTAAATATGGGGGATGGGATAACACCCAATCCTCACCATGACTATGTAAATGCATTAAATATGTGGTAGACTTCGCCAATCAGCACCCAAAGCAATCGTATCCTGTTAGCGCCTCTCTCCTCTGCCACATCGGATCACCGGCTGGGGACTCGGTCACCAATCGTTGTTCCTTCTTTAAGCCGGACGGAAAAAGGATAAGAATTCAGTGGCTGCTTTAATCTTACGTGGCTGCCCTGTGCTCCGACACGGATGCAAGCTCGAGAACTGCCTGGCCCCATCACGAAATCAAACCTCATCGTGTCGATGAGTAAACCGAGCCCGGCTGTCGATAGATTCACGATTGGGGATGCACGCGCACAGGTACGACAGCGCACGTACCTACGGCAGCCGCCAATGCCGTGTCGTCCCAACGCGACGGCTCCTGGGGACACTTGCGGCGCAGCGCACATCATCCCTGTGAAACCCAGCCACCGCAAAGTAATTTCGTTTTGTTGTGAAAATAAACGCGCCAAACTTGCAGCGATACACGCATCAGCGAAACTCAGTGCGCGTGCGTAGTCGAAAGTGGATTATGCTCTTGAAGTCTGTTTGGCGAATGTTGATGGAGGTTTTTTTATGCATGTTTCCTGCATCTCGGTAGACATTTCTTTGTCCCCCCTCGTTCTATAATCTAATAACACAACAGCAATTTTTATTTCGACTTGATATTTAATGTATGTTAAGGGACAACCTCACAGCAGTGAGAGGAACCCTGTCTCGCGTGTTGGCTCCTGCCCAACGCAACCTTACAGACATGCAGCCACCTTGCATTTAAGCTGGAAGGAGCCGCTGAGCTATGTAGCTGTTTTGAACATTTGTCCAGCGGGAAAGAGTAAGTGAGTTCCAGCATCTCAAGCCAGCGGGGACAATTTTTGCCCATCGTATCTCTACCTAGCCTCAATCACCATCCAATACCTCTATGAATGTTCCTCCACCTTCGTTGACCTCAAAACTCCTCGAATTTTCCGAATTAATGGAATCCGAGGTCTCTTCTTTAGTTACCAGATAACGGCCCACAAATTTCTCCCTGGATCCTTTCCATCCAAGATCATCAGGGCAAATTTCAAATTCCTTGCCATGTTCGTCACTAATCTGTTTAATAACTCACTTCGCTCTGGTATCGTTCACTCACTGTTCAAATGTGCCGCAGTTACCCCCCTGCTTAAAAAACCTGGCCTCGATTCTAACATCCCTAATAATTATCGCCCCATCTCAAATCTATCATTCATATCTAAGGTCTGTGAACGTACCGTAGCCACACAACTCCAGAAACACATTTTTAAAAATGACCTACTTGATCCCTTCCAATCTGGGTTCAGATTCGGCCATAGTACTGAGACTGCTCTGGTAAAAGTAGTTGATGACCAACTCGTCGCTGCTGATGAAGGTCTTGCCAAGTATTCTTATCCTCCTAGACCTGAACGCTGCCTTTGATACCGCTGATCACTTGATCTTACTTGAGCGATTGGAGGATATAGGGGTTTCTGGCAGTGTCCTGCATTGGCTGAGCTCCTACCTGTCCGTCTAGAAACAATTTGTCAGCCTTGGAGGACAAAACTCAGAGATCCATCCTGTTTTGTCTGGAGTTTCACAGGGTTCAGTTCTCGGCCCACTCCTCTTCAGCATCTACATGCAACCTCTTCGCCATATCCTGCGCAGCCTCATTCTTAGCTGCCATTGCTATGCTGATGACATCCAAATCTACATCCACGCAAAGTCATCCATCAATGCGACTGGTCTTTGCATGTCATCCTCACTGTCAACAGTGAAGGCCTGACGCAATTAAAATTTTGTCAAACTAAGTGGCGACAGAACAGATGTTTTGCTTGTTGGAACCCCGCACAAATTGTCCAAGGCTGGACCTATCCAATTAATGCATGACGACCAGACCACTGAAGTTGCTGAGGCAGTCGGAAGTCTAGGTGTGACTCTTGATTCCTCACTCACCACTTTTGAGACACACATCAACAAGGTGATGAAGGTGGCGTATTTCCATCTCAGAAATATAGCCAGACCTTGCAACATTTTGTCACTTGCTGATGCTGAGAAGCAAATACACATCTTCATCTCCTCACGAATGGATTACTGCAATGCACTGCTTCCTGACACCCCTGCCTACCTGATCAATTGTCTCCAACGTGTGCAGAATGCGGCTGCTAGAGTCTTCACTCGCACGCCCATCCACGATCACATTTCCCCAGTAAAACTTTTTATCTTAGACAGTCCTGCCTCTCAGTACTCTTTTATTGCCCTCTCTGTGCTGTACATTCCAATTTATCTCAATGTCTCACTTGGTCTCTGTTTTTCTATTCCCCTGACCCCAGACTGCTTCAATCCACCCCCCAAAAAAATAATGGAAACCTTCTGGACACCCTGTGTAAAAACATATCTGGATGTAACTTATTTTCCGCTTTGCCTATTAGAGGGAAATGTTAGCTCTTGCTGCATATACTTTTGCACAACACAGAGTGTTCTATAAACATAACTGTATTGACAACACTGCTGTGGCTTTCCTAACATAAAGAAACATGTGTTGATAGTGTAACACAAAAACATTTCAGCCCTGTGTCAAACCATTGCTGTTATAAAGGTGGCCCCAAGCCATGTCAGTCATTGGCGTTGTTTGACCACACGTCACCATGCTGGTGACCACAGGTTTTGAAGGAGTGTATTATATATCATACCACTGATGTTAGCTGTGGTCAGGAACTGAACTCATTTTTCAGGGTTTATGGTGCAGTGATAACCACTGTGCCACTGCTGTACAGTTCTAGCAAGAGCTGTAAGGCAGGACAGATATTTTCAGAATCTCTGTAACACTTAAATAGCATTGAGCCACCAGATTGAAACCATTAAAAAAACATTTCCAAATAATTTTGATCATCGAAAATAAGATGTTTATTGTAAAACCTGTTTTTTTAATAGGCAAACCCATTGGCAAATTAGGGCACCCCAAGAGCACGGAATAAACATTCTTCCCTGTGAGCGTCACTTCGCTCAAACACACAGACATCTCCTCTGACTGACAAACGCTAATGATGCTCGAGCGCCCACATCGCAGAGCTAGAGGGTTAGTAAGAGTGGAAAGCAGCCTTCATCTTCGAGGCCACGCCATTGGACCCGAGGACGTATCATCCCTTCAGACAGTCACCAGTGTGGGAAAAAAGCCAAATATTAACACTTGCAAAAATCCGATAGCACACATGTGTCAGACAAGGGACATCTGTGGCATTAAAATTAACCGAGTTGAAGCTGTGTATCACTTAATTTTTCTCTGGTCGTCGTGTGTGCAGAGACATAGGCGGCAACACACGGCTCAGCGTTCGAACACTTAGTTGCACAGGTTTACGGTGCGAGCCGAGCAGCCACCAAGGTTAGAACCGCAGGTGTATTTACAATAAATGTGCGCCATCTGCTTCGCAATGACTTTTAAGAGTTTCCATGATATTTTGAAAAACTGGAAGCCATGTGTGCCTGCGACAAAATTTGAGAATTTTAAAAGATTGATGGTCAAAAGTAGCTTCAAATTAATTATTTGCAGATTGCCCAATTGGGTTAAACCACAAACAAGCATTACTCTCGACTGAAAACTTCACCCATCTGCAAAAACATACCATGTTCTCGATAGCCTTACACTGTAACTTTGGCATCTATACCAAAAGTTATGAAATTTTTGTCGAACCATCCATTGTCATGCCCCTTATCTGGGTCCGGTTCACGGAGGCAACAGACTTAGCAAAGCAGCCCAGACGTCCTTTTCCCTACTAACTTCCTCCAGTTCTTTCTTGGGGGTTTCCAAGGCATTCCCAAACCAGCTGAGAGATATTATTCCTACATTTGGTCCTGGGTCTGCCCCGGGGTTTCCTCCCAGTTGGCTGTGAAGGTACACCTCTAGAGGGAGGCGCCCAGAAGGCATCCTTATCAGATGCCCGAACCACCTCAACTGACTCCTCTCAATGCGGCAGAGCAGTAGTTCTACTCTGAGACCCTCTCGGATCACTGAGCTTCTCACCCTATCTCTAAGGCTGAGCCCAGCAACCATGCGCAGGAACTTCATTTCAGTCACCTGTATCCGGGACCTTCTTCTTTCGTTATTACCCAAAGCTCATACCACAGATGAGGATTGTAATGAAGACTGACTGGTAAATTGAGAGCGTTGCCTCCCAACTCAGCTCCCTCTTCACTACGATGGTCGAGTACAATGCCTACGTTACTGCAGATGCAGCCCTCATCCACCTGTCAATCTCACGCTCCGTTTTACCCTCACTCGTGAACAGGACCCTGAAATACTTGGACTACTCTTATAACAGCTGCTCACTCCCCACCCAGAGAGGGCAAGCCACCTTTTTTCTGGGTAAGAACCATGGCTTCAGATTTGGAGGTGCTGACTCTCATCCCCACCACATCACACTCGGCTGCAAACCGTTCCAGTGCACGCTGGAGATCCCAGTCTGATTAAGCAAAAAGGACATCATCATCTGCGAAAAAACAGGGTTGCCACCCTCATACCCAAATTTGATATACTCCAGTCCTCAGCTATGCCTTGAGATCCTGTCCATCAAAGTCACGAACACAATAGGGACAAGACACACCCTTGACAGGTCCCAATGCCCACTGCAAATAGGCTTGACTCAATGCCAAGGATGTGAACACAGCTCTCGCTCTGATTATACAAGGACTGAATGGCACGTAGTAACAGACCCAGTACCCCATACTCCTGCAGTACCTCCCACATAACCCCTTGAGGCACATGGTCATAGATAGCCCTTTTCCAAAGTCCAAAAAACACATGTAGACTGGTTTGACAAATTCCCATGACATATTCCCATAATCCCTTAACAATATGTGAGAGTGCAAACAGCTGGTCGCTGTTCCATGGCCAGGTTTGACAATCGGCCAGATCTTTCATTCCAGCACCCTATCATAGGTTTTCCCAGGGAGGCTGAGCAGTGTGATCTCTCAGTAGTTGGAACACACCCTCCAGTTCCCCTTTTTTTAAATGTAAGCCACCACACCTGTTTGCCAATACACTGGTACTCTTCCCGACACCCACGTGACATTAAAAGGGCTTGTCAGCCATGACAGCCCCATAACGTCCAGGGCTTTCAGCATTTCCGGGCAGATCTAGTTTGCTCCAGATGCTTTGCCACTTGTAGTTTCTGGGCTACCTCAGTGACTTCCACCAAGGAGATGGGCTCTGACCTCCAGAACACTCTGGCCCTGCCTCTTCCTCCAAGGGGTGCGTCTGTCAGGTTTAGGAGTTCCTCACAGCATTCCGTCCACCTCCCAACGATATTCCCAGTAGAAGTCAACATCTCCCCTGCCTTGCTGATAAGAGCCTGGGTGGTACCCTGCTTTCCCTTCTTGAGCCATCGGATGGTTTGCCCAAACCTCTCTGAAGCCAGCCAAAGTCCTTCTCCAAGGCCTCTCTGAACTCCTCCCACACCTGGGCTTTTGCTTCGGCAACCACTGCAGGTGCAGTCCTTCTGGTCTGCCATTACCTGAATCAGGGGTCTGCCATTACCTGAATCAGGGGTCTGCCATTACCTGAATCAGGGGTCCCCCATACCAACCAAGACCGGAAGGACTCCTTTTTTAGCTGGACAGCTTCCCTCATGGCTGGTGTCCACCAGTGAGTCCTTTGATTGCTACCATAACAGGCACTAACCACCTTCTGATCATAGCTCCTAGCAGCCATTTCCACGATGGAGGCATTAAACAGGGTCCATTCAGACTCCATGTCCTCAGGCTCCTCTGGGATGTGGGAGAAACTCCTCTGGAGGTGTGAACTGAAATCGGTCTAGACAGGGTCCTCCACCAGTCATTCCCAGTAAACCATCACTACACATTTGGACTTACCAAGTCTGTCTGGCATTCTACCCCACCATCGGATCCAGCTCACCACCAGGTCGTGATCAGTAGACAGCTCTGCCCCCCTCTTCACTTGTAAGTCCAAAATATATGGCCTCACATCCGATGAGACAATTACGAAGTCGAGCATCGACCTTTGACCCAAGGTGCTCTGGTACCAAATACACCTATGAGCCTTCCTGTGTTCGAACATGGTGTTTGTTATGGAGAGTCCATGACTAGCATTGAAGTCTAATAACAGAACACTACTCGGATCCAGATAGGGCAGGCCGTTACTCCCAACCACACCCCTCCAGGTTTCTCCATCATTGCCCACATGGCCATTAAAGTCTTCCAGTAGAACTATATAGTCACCAGGTGGAGTGTTTTCCAACACCCCACCCACTGTCTCCAAGGAGGTAGTGTACACTGAACTGCTGTTTGGTGCGTATGCACACTGAACAGATAAAGTCCTCTTCCCTGCGACCTGAAATCGCATTGAGATAACCGTCTCATTCACCGGAACAAACTCCAACAGAGTAGCACTTAGCCAAGGGCTGGTGAGCTTCCTCACCTCTGCCTGGCACCTCTCCCCCTGTCCCACTTCATAGTCGGAGAGAATCCAACCCCAATAAAGGAATTTGGTTCCAGAGCCGAAACTGCACGGAGATGAGCCCAACTATAACCAGTCGGTACCTCTCAACTGCTGCACAAGTTTCGGCTCCTTACCTCCCAAAGAGGTGACATTCGACTTTCCAAGAGCCAGTTTCTGTTGCCAATGTCTAGCCCGCCTAGACCCACTCTGCCTCTCGCTGCTGCTCAAGAGGGATTGATTGCATTGCACTCCTATGATTTGCATTGCAGGTAGTGTGCCTACAACGCAGAGGCCCCACGTTACTTTTTCAGGCTGTGCCTAAACAAAAATTTTGTTATTAATAAAATACTCGAAAGTGCTCCTCTGGGCAAAAACTCAACATTAATCAAGGAGGACAAGACAGATAGGGATGGCACAAGACCCAGGATATTATAGAATTTTTTTTTTACACCTTGTTAAATCCGTTGCGTCGGGCAGTGCTGCAGTGATTAAAGGCACGTATTAGTTGCCAGCTGACAAGATCAAGGTCCAACTGCTTTTATCACGTTTTTTTTAATTGTTCTCACACAGACATATGCTTAAGACATACAACAATAATAATGGCAGGGGAAGAATTCCGATGGAGATAAGTATATAAATAAAATTCACGATCTTCCGAAAAAATGCACCACGCATTTAAGTTCGTTGCACAAGGCAGTGCCCATATAAAAATGGCACAAAAATCCAAAAATCAAATTGGAATCATGGTAATGACAATAAATAATTGCTTTTAAAAATCAAGTCGTAAAAATTTACTGCCATGTTGGTATTAACAGGTTGTTAGCACATGGTATGCAAGAACCCTTGGGTCATAGTGCCATGATCTCAAACCTACATGACGCCAACCCAAATTCTCATCTCATCTCATTGTCTGAAACCGCTTAGTCCTATACAGGGTCACGGTGAAGCCGGAGCCTATCCCGGCAGACACAGGGCGCAAGGCAAGGATATACCGACGGTGGGACGCCAGTCCATCGCCGGGCACTGCGGGGCAATTTAGCCTGCGAGCCAATCAACCTATGTAGCAGCATGCTTTTTGGACTGTGGGAGGAAACCGGAGTGCCCGGCGAAAACCCACGCGGAGAGCATGCAAACTCCACACAGAAAGGCACCCGAGCCGAGAGATTCGAACCCGGGACCTTCTTGCTGTGAGGCGACAGCGCTAACCACTGGGCCACCGCGCCGCCCAATCCAAATTCAGAAACAGAAAAAAAGCCTCACTGTATCGTAAAGCCAACATGTGAAACGTGCCCCGTCACCCCCAGCCATCACATTTTGTTCTCTTGGCTAATTCTGCTGCTGCTTGCATCTCTCCAGTCCTCCCTCCCAGTCACCATTCTGCAAAGTTCAAGGGACCTTAAGGAAAATATTTCTGAGCGGCCCCTTTCCGTAGCCTGCGGGTGTGTAACACTCAGCTGCCCTTTTTTATTTTCTTTTTCTTTCCAACACTGAGTCAAAATTGCCAGGGATTCTTTGAGAATTCTCCCTTATTTCCAGACCACAGTGAGGCAAATTCCCGGTTCTTGCTTAAGTTAACATGGCGTACTCGCTGCGCTGAATATTGAGACTTAAATGATCGTAGTGGGATTACACACAGAGCAGGAATCATTGCCCCCCTACCAGCAGACTAATGCCCATTTGTAGGCCAGATGCTGTGCTATCTTGGGCCTATAGGGTCAAGCAGTAATCATTACTGTTTTTATTGACACAATTACCCACGATTTACACCAAGTATATAGTAACGATATTTAAAAATCGTTCTATTTGTATGTCCCTTGCCCAATGGATTGCTTAACAGATTGTCGTTTGGCAAATCCATGAGAGATGGTGACAGCTTGGGGAGGCTTCCATCCAGCAGTGGATAGATCATGGCTACTGCCATTGAAAACTATGATACTTGCCACAACGATGACATATATATGATTTTATAGTATAACACTCAGGGTGACTGACGAAGAAAAACTGTAATAACGAGAGAGAATACAGTATACGGTAACGGAGGAAGTTTTGCTTGGGCCGATGGTGACAAGCTTACCGCCTAGAGGAGGCACACGACGCCAATTTGAGTAAATGAAGAATCGCTCTCGAAAACTGCCCTTTCGGTATAGCTGTGTTGAGCATTCTTTCTTTCTGCTTCACGACGTTTCACCCCTTGCGTTAGAACCCTCATCAGGCATATGTGAGAAGTGAAATGTCGTCAAGGAAAGAGCAGGAACGCTTAACAGAGCAATCGTGAAAGTGTAATCGTCAAACATGGAGTTGTGAAAACATGCATTGATACATTCAATAAATAAAACCAATTCTCGCTCTCAGAGTTAGGCGTGAACACACCATGCAAGCAAAGCCGGCAATGCTATGGAAACAAAACAAAGAAACCTCATCTCATCTCATTATCTGAAACCGCTTAATCCTATATTGGGTCACGGTGAAGCCGGAGCCTATCCCGGAAACACAGGGCGTAAGGCAGGAATACACCCGACGACGGGACGCCGGTCCATCGCCAGGCATTGCGGGACAATTTTAGTCTGCGAGCCAATCAACCTATCCAGGAGCATGCTTTTGGACTGTGGGAGGAAACCGGAGTACCCGGCGAAAACCCACGCGGACACGGGGAGAGCATGCAAACTCCACACAGAAAGGCACCGGAGCCGAGAGACTCGAACCCGGGACCTTCTTGCTGTGAGGCGTCAGCGCTAACCGCTGCGCCACCGCGCGAAACCCAAATCGATTAATGAATCCCCATTAAATTTAGGCAAGTCACGAATTCGTCACTGGTGGGAAATGAGGTGTGAACCGAGTACACGAACAGAAAAGGTGACATTTTAATCACCTCATCGCCACAACCACCACCACGACATCTCATTCTTATTGTAATAAAGACTGAAAAGTGCATTTGCAGTGTAAAGGGGGGTGGGGGGGGGGCTATGTGATCATGCTTCCCACTCCCCTCTGTGCAGGGGTTTTTGAAGAGGGTGGGACAAGGGAGATTGAGATGTCTCTCACCACTGACTGCGTTAGGCAGCTAATAGAGACGGAGGTAACCTGTGCAGTGCTCTGGCTGCTTCGTCACAATCACCCAACCCATGTACGTCACCCACAACAACGAACCACAATGTGAAAAAAACATGCAATTTTTTGTAGATAAATTGTACTTATGTGCTTGCACAGTACATCACGGGGCAATGATAACAATGGCTTATTTGTTAATGTTGGGGGTTGTTTTATTTTCAATTATATCTGCACAACTCACACGGTTCTACAATTGTTTTGATATAAGATGCTAACGAGTGAGTAACGGAGCACTCTGTTTCAACAACATCACCGCCAACAGACGTGGTCAATCCACGAAGTATGAAGGACTCTATATGCTGCTATCATTGTCCCACTACTCGTCCACCGTGGAACATATCTCCATCCATTCTTTAATTCATTATCAATACCCGCTTAATCCTGTACAGGGTCACGGGGGGCCGGAGCCTATCCCGGCCAACAGAAAGCAGAGGAATATCCAGGATGTGATGCTAGTACATCGCAGCACACACTATTTGGGGCAAGTCACTCAGCAGGCTAATTAACCTAGGCAGCAGCGTGTCTTCAGATGGTGGGAGTAAACCGGAGTAAACAACGAAAATCCACGTGGGCACTGGGAGAACACACAAAATCCACACAAATGCACCCAAACCAGGAATCGAACTCTCTAGCCAAACAGAAACTCAGAAACCACTGATGTTTTCACAACACATGTTAAATATGCTTTCATTAAGTCAGACATCCTAAATGCTATCAATATGTAGTTTGGAAAACACTTTCTCCCCTTTCATAACCTTTGAGTTAAGAATTGTAATGATGTATGAGAATTGCTTCGAAAAGCTGCTCTTTCGGGACAGCATGTCAATCGCTCCCTCTCTCTCCATCATGACGTTTCTCATCAGACATTAGAAGCATCCTCATGTGTGTGTCCTAACATGGACCCCCTAACTTTTTCCATTGTTCCTGGAAGAAAGAAACGCTTCTACAGCGAGTCCATTTGACACAGTTCTATTGTCTTGCTCACATACTGGAATAACAATACCTCAATCCAATTCTGCCTCTGACTCACCTACTAGTTTGTAGCTCATGAAAGCCTGCCCAGTCCTTCAAATACTTGATTCTCTCCTGATGCCCACAATCCAGAGCTCTTATAGCTGTACACTGCCGACTTTGGTAACTGGCCTCCAGGTTTGGTTGAGCTTAATTCTCATTTTTTGTTTGCGGTTCATAGTCTTTGCTGTTTTGTAAATCTCTATTGCTTCACGGATTAATCTTGGGCCTTTGTGGCAGATAGCCGCGAGTACTCGCATCTTGTCAAAATCGATTCTGTGTTGTTTTTCTACACTGTGTGCTGCCATTGCTAATTTATCCGTAAACAGCAAACGCACTGCTACCTCATGCTCTTTCTTCCTTGTGGCTATGGTTCTTCCTGTTTGCCCGATGAACATTTCCTCACAGTTGCTGCAAGGTATGCAATTTACACCTTCTGTCTAACGGCAGTCAGTCTTTGAGTGATTCGAGTACGTGCTGTATCTTCTGATGGGTTGTGAAAACTGTTTTTATTTCATATTTTTCTAGATATTTGCCGATTGTCTGTGGTGCCTTTCACATATGGCAGAAAAGTGCGAGTTTTGGTATCTTCCTCTTCATTTTCATGCTTTCTGTCCATTGCTATGCCAATGACATCCAAATCTATATCCATGCAAAGTCATCCATCAATGCGTCTGGTCTTTGCATGGCATCCTCACTGTCAACTGTGAAGGCCTAGCTCAATTCAAATTTTCTAAAACTAAATGGAGACAAGACAGAAGTGTTGCTTGTTGTAAACCTACACCAATTGTCCAAGACTGAACCTATCCAATTCATGCTTGATGACCAAACCACTGAAGTTGCTAAGGCAGTCGAAAGTCTAGGTGTGACTCTTGATTCTTCACTCACCTTCGAGACACACATCAACAAAGTGATGAAGGTAGCCTATTTTCACCTCAGAAATATAGCCAGACTGTGCAATATCCTGTCACCTGCTGATGCTGAGAAGCTAATACACATCTTCATCTCCTCACGAATCGATTACTGCAATGCACTGCTCCCTGACACCCCCGCCTACCTGATTAATCGTCTCCAACGTGTGCAGAATGCGGCTGCTAGAGTCCTCACTCGCACACCCATATATGATCACATATCCCCAGTACTGATGTCTCTCCACTGGTTACCTGTTAAATGCAAGATTAAATTCAAGATCCTCCTTCTCACGTACAAGGCTCTCGCTGGCGCAGCTCCGACATATATCCGTGACCTACTTTAGGCACCCTCCTCAACACGACGACGTCGATCTTACAATACAGGCTTGCTGCATGTGCCCAGGTTGCACCTCCATTCGATGGGTGACAGAGCCTTCTCGCATGCTGCTCCAAGACTCTGGAATGCCCTTCCACTGGATATTTGTGCAGCCGAGTCCTTGGGCATCTTCAAATCTCATCTCAAGACTCACTTGTTCCGTAAGGCTTTCAAGTCCTCCGGCTAGGACTGTTGATACGGCTCAGTGGTGCCGTGCCGGGATGTTGGCCCTCTTCCGATACGCACCTGCTCGGGAACATTTATTCCTTCCTTGTTTGATGATTGCTTCGAAAATCTGCTCTCTTGGAACAGCCGCGTCGATGGCTCTCTCTCCTCTCCTCGCGACGTTTCGCCTCACACGTTAGAGGCATCCTCGGGCGTAGCCTCTAACGTGTGAGGCGAAAACGTCGCGAGGAGAGGAGAGAGAGCCATCGACGCGGATGTCCCGAGAGAGCAGCTTTTCGAAGCAATCATCATGCATCGAGCCGTGAAAACCTACATCATTCCTTCCTTGTTTGTTTAAGAAATTATTCATTTTTTGCTGACTTTATGTCCTATGATTTGTTGCTGCTGTTTGACTTTCGGTTGAACAGTTCTGATGTTGTTGTTGACATGGCGTTCTTGCCACGGCTTGGATTTGTAAAGGAAAAAAACCCGAACAAAGTTGTTGTTGCTGATTTGCCGTTCTCTGCCTTTGTTGTTGATATGCCATTTTCCCCGCAGCTCTGTGCAGCGCTTTGTGACCCTCAGGTGAAAAGCGCTCTATAAATGCAATTATGACTTAATTATTAATAATTATTAGTTTTCTCCTTATGGCACGATGGATCTCTGTTTTTGTGTATCCATTGCTTAGTAGTGGTTGCTGTAGATGGTGTAGCTCATCTCTTCGATGTTGTTTTATTGTTTTTGACCAGTAAGCTAAGGTGTGCAGTATCCCCCGTTTTTGTTTTGGGTGATGGTGAGACTCCGTGTGTCAATACCTGTCCGTATGTGTTGTCTTCCTGTATAGTGTGGCTGAGTGTACTCTCTGTGTTTCTTTTCACCAGTATGCTCAGGAACGGGATTTGGCCGTTTTCTTCTGTTTCCATGGTGAACTTGATGTTTGGGTGTATGGAGTTCATGTGACCAAGGTATCCATCTTCCGTGTGGCAATACAACGAATGTGTCGTCAATGTATCAATACCAATGGATACGTTTTAGTGTAGATGCGTTTATGGCTTCCTCTTCAAAACCTCTTAGATACTGGTTGGCTGCTGCGGGTGAGACTGGTGATCCCATTGCTGTAACCTCTTTTTGTTGGTAAAACTCCCCGTCGATCTTGAAATATGTTGTTATGAGGCATACCTTCGCCAGCTCTGCTAACCTCCAGTCAAACTGTTTTTCAATCATGTTGATGGTTTCTTCGATGGGTATTTTGTAAATAAGGAGACCACATCAAAACTGACGGGCAGATCTGTTCCATTGAGTGTGATTTGTTTCAGTATTTCGAGTGCCTTGAGTTCTTGATATATGAAGGTGCGAGCTCCACTGTGGGTTGTAGTTCTTGGGCTATGTATTTTGCGAGTTTGTAGCGTGGTGAACCAATTACACTTATTATTGGTCAGTATGGGGTCTCCTGTTCGTGAATCTTCAGGAGCCTGTATAGCCTGGGGATTCTGCTGTCTTGTGGGTTCAACTCTATTCTTTTTTCTTCACTATGAATATTCTGCTTGATGACGGTTTTTGTTTGGATATCGATTTTCTTGGTTGGGTACCGTTTGAGTTTCTTATATACTGCAGTGTTGCTGACTTCCTGGTGTATGTTTCACTTGTAATTATCTGTGTTGACGATGACTGTGGCGTTTCCTTTGTCCACTTGCAGAATGAGTATGTCTTTATTCTTGTTGAGTTTGTTAAGCTCTCACCGTTCTTCAGCCATGCAGTTAGATTTTGGTGGTTTCGATTTGCGTATGATTCTGCACACATCTTGGCGGAATTCTTCAGCATTCACTTCTTGGAGGTTGCTGTTAAAAATTGCACATTCTACTCTTGTGACTATTTATTCTATTGTAGTTAACTGTTATCATTTTGAAGAGTTAGTAATTCTTTGAAGATGGTAAAGTGCCCTGGGAGGAGGTGTCAATCAAAGGTGTGGTGCAACTTTGATTTATTACTTGGTAGTGGAGATCACGCTGCGTGCGCTATACCCAGAAGAGGGTGTAGCGCACGCAGCGGTCACGGCACCCAACGCAGGTGTCACTCGAGCGGCTGAGAAGAATGGACTCACGTTTCTTGACAACACAGAACTGTTAGTGCTCCACTCTCCCCGAGATTGCCCATCTTCGGCGGCTTCTTGACCACAACATCAGCTGGGTGGCGTTTTATTCTGATATGGCAAAATGCTGGAATACCACGGCAATCTGCCTTGTACTCTGATATCAGGCTTACAGTTATTTCCTTTCGCAATTAGTTTCATCACTGCTCCCTGCATTCAATGGCAGTCTATTGTGTGTGTGCGTACAGAGAGAAAAAAACGCATAGGAAACCGATTATGAAGAGTAAGTGTGTGTGATTTTTACAGCTTCACGGCTGGTGACTTTAACGCTGTGAAGCGGACTCAAAACATTCGCCATAACTGCCAGTGCCTAAATGAGCTCTTTCACAAGACATGCACTTTGGGGCAGGCGCATTTTGTAAAATTCCACAAATCTGCTACATTAAATATATATATAAACCAGTCACCTCCTTAAATAATTGAGACAATCACTGCATGAAAATGGAGCCCTGTGCCATGTGTGAGATGTCATTGCCGTGTGGCACTCAGTTATCGATTGCCAGCAGCGTCACTAACTTACGGCTGTTGGTTTATTTCACAAGCGAACATGGTGTACAGTTATGAAAGTTAATGCCAGACCAGTGACGCATTCGTTCTTGTAAAACGAGATAAAAGTGGAATCTTGTGACGCTGAAGACGAGGCGTATTTCGTTTGGTTTGGCTGCGACAAGGACTCCACATGAGTTTTGTGCCAATGCTCTGGCTGGTGCCTCTTTATAATTGCGTGGAGCAAGCGGACAGGCAAACACATGCCCGTGGCCTTGAGGTAGAAGAATGCTAACGTATGCACTGAGATCCTTCCATATGTCCGACGATACGGAATTACAATTAATTCACATCAACATCATCCTTAATTGAATCGCACCAGAATCATCACCATCTCCAAAATGCCAAGCAATGTCCTGTGACTCTCCCTGTAAGAGTCCTTCAAACCCACAACTGACACGAGCATTCAACGAGGGAAGCTTAAATAATTTAGTTAGTGTGGCATTTTCCTTCAATCTTGGGCACCACACTGACAGACACAACCCACACAGCCTCACAGTGAGTTCTCTGCCCAAGGACAGCTCTATTGTTCTCTCCATGCAATCCTCGTCTTATCACATGTGAACATCACGGAAAAAGCACACTGCACCATGAGCTTGACAACCTGAGTTTAATTCCCAGCCAGAGATGGTACTGGTGGAAAGAGACTACCGATCCGCTCTTGGGCTCCTTGCATTGACCGGCATGGTAAAGTATAGACAAGACAACCCCCATGAGCTACACAGCACAAGGTGGCTCTCGTCTTGCAGTAACTGTTTTAATTATTATACTGGTGTTGTTTTTTACGGCTCGATGTATGATGCTTTCCAAATCTGTTCTTTCACGATAGCTGTGTCGAGAGCTCCCCCCCTCTCCTTTGCAGGTGGAGGAGTAAGGGTGCTCAACATGGCTCTTCTGAAAAAAACTGCTAAATTATTGCTTTTTAAAATTTTAAGGTACGATATTTATAAACTGCATTACCAGCGGTTTAGACGTTAGACTTTAATTCCAGGGCGGCGCGGTGGCCCAGTGGTTAGCGCTGACGCCTCACAGCAAGAAGGTCCCGGGTTCGAGTCTCTCGGCTCCGGTGCCTTTCTGTGTGGAGTTTGCATGCTCTCCCCGTGTCCGCGTGGGTTTTCGCCGGGCACTCCGGTTTCCTCCCACAGTCCAAAAGCATGCTCCTGGATAGGTTGATTGGCTCGCAGACTAAAATTGTCCCGCAATGCCTGGCGATGGACCGGCGTCCCGTCGTCGGGTGTATTCCTGCCTTGCGCCCTGTGTTTCCGGGATAGGCTCCGGCTTCA
Organism: Mordacia mordax; assembly: GCA_036362905.1. NCBI lineage: Eukaryota > Metazoa > Chordata > Hyperoartia > Petromyzontiformes > Petromyzontidae > Mordacia > Mordacia mordax. The sequence goes on from JAZEWT010000011.1 coordinate 2,353,908, forward strand.
CCGTGACCCTATATAGGATTAAGCGGTTTCAGATAATGAGATGAGACTTTAATTCCAGAGACCCAAACCTATTAACCTAGAAATATGTAAATGCTGAATATATAGTTCTGCAGAGAGTGAGGTGGTGGGTGGAGGGGAAGTAGTGGAGAACGGTTACTGGTTTCTCTGGTGAAATCAGCCAAAAAAACAGCAGCTAATGTGGTGCTGTGCTCCCCATCTCTGCAACATTATTCTCAGTCATATCAGGAATCGATATCACGATGATATATTTAAATTGGAATGTAACACTAATAATTGATTCTTCTCATATACCATCATTCCTGCAATTCCCATCTCGAACAGGATTTGTATCGCACACGGTTTTTATACAAAGGCATGGGAGAGCATCAACAATTGCTAGTGGTCCCATAATCGTGATGTTTGGCCAACTCAATTCACGAACGTGTATACGTGTGGGATGACACCGGAGAAACACGTGGACTCAAACAACACTTGTTAATTTTTTCAGCTGTATTGATTGGACTAGCTCGGGCTAGCCCAATCAATACTGAGCCCCTCAAGGATCATGCGCTTATTGTGGAGACGTTCCAATGAAACCCAGAACTATGTCGCCTGAATTCTAGCACTCCTGCTGGGGTCTTCCTTGATGAACAGGTCTGGGGGGGGGGTTTCGAAATAACGATCAAAAGACCCTCTGACTATAGTAAGTTGGTGTCATGAAGATGATTGTGCCTTAGAGTTTTGCTCCAATGGCCCCCCACGACCCAGTACAGGATTAAGTGGGTATTGATGATGTTGATGCCCCCCACCATTAGGGACAATTAGCCAAACGAGGTCAACCTGAATACCGGATGTTTAAAGCAGCAACAACAACAGAGCCCCTTGGAATGCTATGCATGCTGGGTAGCGGGGTGGCAGAGTGGTAACATCCAGGAGAGAACCGCCCAAGGCACATTTTTGTTTAGAGTTCTCCCCTTGTGTGTTCTCCCCCTGTTCTGCATGCATTTCCTCCAGGTTCTCTGGTTTCCTCCCCCAGCTGAAACACACACATCAATAAATTGGCCCATAACGTCATAATACATAGAAAGCAGTATCTGGCGGCTTGGCACCAGCTGACTGGGTGACTGACTCCCTACCCCCTCTGCTTCCTCCTCGTGCTTCCGTATCTATGTCTCATTCATAACCAAGCGTAGATTTCGCACGGCACGTTATAAATTGCATTATATTATTGTAGAAGAGCAAACCGTATCGCTATTATTATGCAAGGAGGTGAGTTGGCGCACCTTCAGATGCACGTTTGAAGAACACCTTGCAGCTGCCGCAGGTGATGACGCCATAGTGGCAGCCAGAAGCCTCGTCGCAGCAGATCACGCAGATCTTCTGGTTGCCGTGGCCACCCTGCACGGGCTGCCCCATGAGCCCATCGTAGCTGTTTCTGGAATTTCAACGAAGACACATGGGACAACAACGAGGCGTCAGATGGATTGCTAATGCATCCTCCTCCCATGTAGTATTTGTGATGTCACTGAGCACGGCTCGGCACAAAGTGATGCCTCCAGCGGGTAGGAGGCAGGCCTGGTGCGTCACACAGAAATTGAGGCACTGAGGCATTCTGGGAGCAAGATACCAAGCTGCAGAGAATACAGCATTTTTTAAATTTTCATCGTATTCATTTTTTTTCACAGGTTATTCGATCACAGTCGTGAGTTTTCTTTTAGTTGCTGTAGTCTCCGTCCACAAGTAAAATATCCGATCTTATTAGCTCTGGTAAAATTTGCACGTTTGTGCCTGGTTGCTCGTTGGATGTGAGAATGCCTGGGCACACACGGGTCTTGTAGGCTCGAGTACTTCAGGCAAGTGAGTGTACACCATGATAATATTCAACGTAAACAGTTTGTCAATTAATTCTCAGGATGGAGGCCGGTATGTATACCTCATATTACACACGATACACTTGGGTACTTGCAAAAAAACCTAAAATCATATCTAAAGTGTTTTTACACAACCCTTACTAAATCTCAGCTTCCAATCACCATGTGGAATACATACATTAGCATAAACGTGATAATAATAAATAATTGCACTTCTAGATCAGCCGACTAACATTATATTATATCTTGAAGAAACAATATCTGGTAAATATACCAGTCAGTCAGTTTATATTTAAGCTGAAGAGACCCTTTGACCTGTATATCTCTTTTTAATAACAGTCCAGCGGGGAGAGGTTAGCAAGTTACAACGTCTGAGGACACTGGGGGAAATTTAGTCAGGATAATTAACCTAGGCAGCATACCTTTAAACTGTGGAAGGAAACTGGAATACTCAGTAAAACCCACTCAGACATGGAGAGAAAGTGCAACTCCACACAGATCGGCACCTGCGCCAGGAATCGAACCCAGGCACTACTTGATGTGTGCTGTGAGGTGGCAGCGCTAACCATTGTGACACTGTACCACTCGTTTAACAGATTCAATACAGCCTGTTCCATAGGTCAATGCGTTTCACATTTTTAAATACTGCTTTGGTTAGACATTACGATTGTTTTAATACTTAAATGTAATACCAAGCAAGTGTTCTGATCACGCTCGAGATTAATTACGTGCGTAGTTTTATTATGCTGTGTAATACATGCAGCCCAGTGAATCAACTAAAATGCCGTGCACTCAAAATACCTCTGCTGAGAAGGGTACAAGTTTAATAGTACAACTCCTACTTCTACTTCTATAGTGTTTTTGATATCAATAAAATTCTCATCTCATTATCTGAAACCGCTTAATCCAATATAGGGTCACGGTGAAGCCGGAGCCTATCCCGGAAACATAGGGCGTAAGGCAGGAATACACCCGACGACGGGACGCCGGTCCATCGCCGGGCATTGCGGGACAATTTTAGTCTGCGAGCCAATCAACCTATCCAGGAGCATGCTTTTGGACTGTGGGAGGAAACCGGAGTACCCGGCGAAAACCCACGCGGACACGGGGAGAGCATGCAAACTCCACACAGAAAGGCACCGGAGCCGAGAGACTCGAACCCGGGACCTTCTTGCTGTGAGGCGTCAGCGCTAACCACTGCGCCACCGCGCCGCCCATCAATAAAATTAGATTAAGAATTTGTGATTGCTTAAAACGTTCTTAACCTGCCCGAATAATACTGGGAACATGTTTTCATGATATTTACGCGATCCGTGTGGTCAGCATATGTTTCACATTATTGAGTGTGCCAATAAAAAATACCAGCGCTGGGCTCTGCCGAGACTGCGAGAGATCGCGGAATGCAAAAATGTGGGCCACTGGAATCGCACTGCTTACATCGAAGGTAGGCACAATACCTTTAAGGTCACCGTGATTCATGAAGTCCATTATTGTGGATAACACAAATACACTAACAATAGTAAATCACTGCCCTTTGCCATTCCACAATAGTGTTGGTCGCGGATATTGTTTGGCCATACTTCACCACGCTTGTCAGTCAGTGTTGGTTGGAGAAGTAAGGCCGAGGTGTCAGTATAGGTATCAGATATCACCTGCAACCAATTTTATCTGTGACTGGGAAAATAAGTCTGGTCGCCAGGTTCTTAGCGATTTGTAACAATTTTTTTATTGGTGTTGATATGCCATTCATATGTCGTTGTTGCTTACATGCCGTTCTTTTCACAGCTCTGTGCTGCGCTCTGTGACCCTCGGGTGAAAAACGCTCTAGAAGTGCAATTATTATTGTGTGCCATAACCACTATGCCACCCCTCCCTCCAAACACATATACTGAACTGCAAGTATGTGAGTGTACATATCGCACTGCGGCAACCAGCAAGCAGTGCATGAACCTGGCGACCTGGGGTCGATTCCTGGTCATGGCAAGTAACTGGCTTCTACTCCTGTTTTGGGTCTCCCCTAGGTTTACCTAGCCTTAAGCGAGTACCTGGTGTAGTATACAACCACCAGCTCCAGGGAAACAATGTGGCTGGACATGGTGCGTGCAACACCACCACCTCATGCCAAGCTAGCCTCAATAGGTGATCGCTTACAGCAACTGCCTCAGCGGTCTGTAATGGGTACACAAGGGATCACCGTACCTAGCCTGGCACAAGTTCTACTTATTGGTAAACGGCAGTTGTTGTTGTTACACACATAGCATACATGAAATGTAAATTGCATGTCACATACAACAAATATAATGGGTAAGAAATGGTAATCAAAAATGTTAGAGATAAGTGACAGCGAATTAGTGTTGGCTATGTCATTTCGTCATATTGATGTGTAGACTGATTACTGCATACACGATTTGACCGTACGTGTACTGAAGTAGACAGAACTATATTAAAAACTAAGCAACGTTAATTAGCATAAGCCACTGCACGCTTTCTTGCTCTCACATTTTGATAGCTCCTTTTGACATACACAAACGCGTGCACGCGATACGTGGAGCACACGACATATCTGCAGGTGGCAAGAAAATAATTTTCTTAATGTAATATAATTATTTACCCAAATGAATATTTTCTGCCTGTGTGTGTAAGCCGCGTGCTTACAAGCACAACACAAGCATGAGTGTTGACAGTACAAGTGGAACGTTCTTCCCTGCTAGATGTACCCCTCACATTGTTTTGTCTGGTTTCTGAGTAAGCCAGAAGAATTGGGATTGGACTCTCTTGATACTCGTCGCAAATGGTGGAAGCAACGGCAGATCGGAGAGTGTGCGTGCATCTGCGTGTGTGGGTGTCTGAGCAAGTGTGCGTGGTATGACTGTGACCAATGTGTTCTGAGAATTGCTCTTAAAAGTCAGTGGTGTGGAGCATTCCTTCTCTCTCATTTCGCCCGATGATGCCTCCAACGAGGCAGCCGAAATAATGCAGGCTCCAACGTCGGAGGTACAATGTCGCGATGGAGAAAGGACATGCTCGACATGGCTATCCCTCCTAATATTTTATTTTCATTGTGCCTCTGACATCACTGTCTTGGAACGCTCACAAAGCAGTTTACTATGTTTCCTTTCCAAAGAAAGGAAACATAGTAAACCTTTGATCCACACTAAGGGCTCTGATCATTTCTCTGGAGAGCTGCTCTCTTCAGAGAGCTGTGTCAAGCGTTTCTCCTCTCTCGCCCAACACGATAATCCCAAACGCTCGACACGGCTATCTCCAAAGAGCAGCTCTTGCGAGCCGTAAAAACCCACATCAACGAACGAGTGCCATCGGGCGCGCGTGCGAGCGCGTGCGCGAGCGAGCGGCGCGGCCGCGCACGAGCGAGCGGCGCGGCCGCGCACGAGCGAGCGGCGCGGCCGCGCACGAGCGAGCGGCGCGGCCGCGCACGAGCGAGCGGCGCGGCCGCGCACGAGCGTGCCACGCCGACAGAACGCGCCACGTCCGATCACCTACACGAGCCCGCCAGAGCAGGCACGGCTCTTCCACGCCACGGCTCGCGAGAGCCACCGACGCTCGCAAAATTGATGGCATTGCACAATGCGCCGCGGATGTCGTAGTGCAAATACTTTTGTGCCCTGAAAAATGATACCGCGGGTAAATGGTTTTGTGCGGTTTTCCATCACGCACGACAGAGCTACCAGGCGGCCATAAATAATTTCCTTTTTTTACAGCAATTATTACTATTATTACATGCAATGCCAAGAAGACAGACTGTCCCCCCTATGTCTAACATGCACACGTGAGTGTAAACTGAGGCCTGAATTAACTCGGATCCATTGCCAACGTCATCGTCCCTCTGGAGATAGACACTTAGAATCATACGGTTACCAGTCTCTTGGTGGGGGGCCTATGGTGGCTCCAAAATCAGTTAAGTAGTCAGTATCAATACCCGCGTATTCTTGCAAAGGGTCGTGGGGGGCCGGAGCTTATCACGGCAAACATAGGGCACAAAGTGGTGCTAAACCCAAGATGCGACGCCAGTAAATCGGAAGGCACTTTTTTTTGGAAATGTCCTCAGCAGGCCGATTAACCTAGGCAGCAACATGTCAATGGACGGTAAGAGAAAATTGGAGTACCCGGCAAAAATCCACGTGGACACGGGGAGAGAGAACACACAAACTCCACACAGAAAAGCAGCCGAGCTGGGAATAGAACAGTGCTACTCACTGCACCACCGCGCCACCCCTAGCTCCAAAATGAATTGAGTAATCTTTATCATACGAACGTAGAATTTACAGCACTGCCTCAGTAACACGCATGATAAATAAGCATCTCAGAATCTTTATTCTCCACCCCCACCCCCTGTCTACTCCTTAAAATCGTCTGAAATTCATCATTCATTGTGAGGACCCACTTAAGCCTGTACAAGGTTGCGGCGAGCCTAAGCAGGCACAGGATGAAAGGCAGGGCTATACTCAAGATGGGACACCAATTTATTGCAGGAAATCGGGGGAAATTTAGTCAAAAGGCCAATTAACCCAAGCACCATTGTGTCTATGGACTGAGAGGAAACTGCAGTACCAGCGACAACCTACGCAGACATGGGGGAATATATGCAAATGAACACAGCTGGAAATGAAACCAAGAACCGTCTTGCTGTGACGCGATGCATCGTTACGCATTGTGCCACCGTGCCACCGCTCATCTGAATGTCATCAGGCATTATCTTTATAGATCTGCTTTGTGGCTATTGGCCTGGCCTCTCATCATCCCTCCTTTCAGAACGTCTCCCATTGAGCTCCCACTTCTGAGACTGTGCCCCATGCACATCTTTGCCGAGTCTGAATTGTTCTGTGTAAACTTCTCCTTGACCTGCTCAAGGACACCGTCATTACTCTCTTTCTGCCCAACCCATTTTCAATATGGCCAAAGCAAACACAAAGTATGTCTAATCTGTGAGGATAACCGTGCTCTTTTTTAATGTTGTGAGTCCAGGCCAATGAGGCAGCGGTCACGCAAACACGGAGGGCGATAGTAGTTTAGTTTACTTAAATTCTGTCCAAACATCAAATGAAAAATTAATAAACCAAGTCACTTGTCGGGTGTTTGGAAGGGCAGACGTATTTGTTAGTGCGCCTGTGCTGGCTGCTTTTGATGCTAGCAGACGTGTTCCTGCTGAAACGCTGTAACATGATGAATCATTTTCAGTGTTGCCGTGTTTATGCGTTATATTTTTCTACTGTATGCGCAAGTGCAGGCCCGTATTTGTTTATTCTTCAGCTATGTGTCCAATTAAACACCATTTCATGAAGCAAAAACACTACTGTAAGTGGGTTTTATTTCCCCGCTACAAAAAAACCCAAACGGCAATATTCTCCCAGCCCCCGGGCAAAGTGGCACAAGCAATGGAATTATCTGTGCGTGTGGAACAGTAAATGGAATGTTTGCAGTTAAAACTGTATAATGTACTGCAAATACAGAACCCCCTTATGGATCGTAACTACATTGCTGTGTAAGGGTTCACACATTCCAATGACGCTCTGATATCACCTGGAGTTTAATATTCCTGGTTGCGTTTCCCGTGGTGAAAATGCCTGTTGTCCAGCACTCCTGCTAAGGGGGGTCTCCCCTGGGAAACAGAGGAGAGGTTCCAGACCGATAACAATCTGAAGACCAGTGCAATGATGTAGGTTGTCACTGCTCGATGCACGATGATTGCTGCGCCTGAGGATGCCTCGAACGTATGAGGTGAAACGTCGTGAGGTGGAGAGAGGCAGCGACAGACGCGGCTGTCCCGAGAGAGCAGTTTTTTTGAAGCAATCATCAATATGAAAACCCTTTGATACTAAGGAGGTTAGCGTCAGGACGGGCTGGCGGTTAAATTATCTTCCAATACGCCCACTATTGGGAGCAGCCGGCCTACCTGGGTCAACGTGAATAGCGGCCGTTTTAAATGGTAACAACAAATACAGGACTTCTCTTCCCTTGGCCCCATTTATTCCTATAGCCCAGAGCTCCAACTATCAGCAGTAGCTTTATGGTCCGAGAAAACTGCTGCGATCCGTGGCGCTAGTTATTCCCATTAGACACAAGTCGACCCATAATGCACAGCAAAACAGATTCCTAACAGAGTACTATGAATCTTTGGCAGACAAAAGGAGTTGCGTGGAATATTCTTCCTATTTAACATGGCATTTGTTTGCCACTCAGATAACGGGTTCAAGCTGGTGGATAATAGGGTCCACACTAGCTGTTAAATATTAATAATTTCATTTTATGCCGCACAATTTATACATCGTGTCCAGACATGCACGTCTATACCTTGGTAGTGAAACATTTTAGAAATGCACACACAATACACATACATAGATCGTATTTTCAGGATGTCCATCACACAGACTGCGGCCTCCCCAGTGCTGTTGTTCACATAATAATAATAATAATTGCATTTATAGAGTGCTATTTATCCGAGGGTCACAAAGCGCTGCATAGAGCTGCGGAGAGAACGGCCCGCCAACTACAACGGCACTAGAACGGTAAATGAACCAGAGACAAACATCAACCTCCCGAAAAGACAAAAGAAATATCCCACGTATAGCCTTAACAGTCCGTAGAGTCAAGCGCTATTAGTGAGCACTTATTAAATACAGCACGACACTACAGGGTGTGGCCAGCACCACGACCGTCCACAATTCTCCCTGGTAGTGGTGTTTACAAACTGCATCAAGTACTCATTTGAAGCTTAATCGACCGAGCGGAGGCTCTGTGATCGGTTCATAAAATCGTCATTAGTGTTGGCCTTGAGTGGGAATTGAACTCGGGTTTTGCAGGCTTCGTAGTACAGTGCTAACTGCTACATCACTGCTGCCCACGCATTTACGCACAAACACACACTTAAGCAGATGTGGACATTCATAAAGCCAAAGACAAAGGCTTTCCTCTTAAAACAATTAAACTATCAAGGCACATATTATTAGGAGACATCTGTTACAATGGGCATGGCAGAACAAGAGATAAATGGTTTCAGAGGTCACATGCCTGCCCTGCCTTTGTCACTTAAAGACTGCTGACTATGGCACATGATTACAGATTTCAAGCCCAGTTAACATAGCAATGTCCCAAACTCCAGTGCAATGTACGATATAAATTCTAATAAACTGCCAATCATATATTTTCAGGACAGTACTGACAAACAAACAAAAACCAAGAATTCAGATTTTGCGAAACCTATCAGAGTAAATATTTTCTTTTTTTCTTTTATTTTAAGCGGTTTTCTATTAAATAAAGGTGAAGAATCTGCAGTGCGGAGCATGGTTGTGAAGTTCTGATTTCACGACCAGGCGGCTCCCCAAAAAGTCTTTACTTTAAACCGACGAACAAATGCCCCCTCAAGTTAACTTTCTCATAAATAACAAATGAGTCATGTGACACGGTAGGAAAAGGACAAGGCCAAAAGCGGTTTCTGGGAACGGAGCAATAGCTGCGGGCGTGGATTTTATATTCCGGAGGGAAGGCAAAACAGGTGAGGGTGAAGGTGCGGCGGCGGCGGACGGGGAGACAGCAGCAGCCGTGGCGTGCTGAAGGTTGTGCAAGAGAAACGAAGCTCTCCCCATGGAAAATGTCGGAGGAGAAATCGCCGCATACACGCGCAGCAATTATCTGGCCCAGTTGTGAATGAAAGCTCCCAGCCGTACTATTAAAAAGAGTTTTCAAATGCAAGCATTCAACTCGTTGAGTTGAAGACGAGTGATGCAGTGAGGCTGGGATGTACATGTGGTTGCGATTGGGGGTTATAGCTAAATTTTAATGGCATTGCTTATATTGTACAGTCTACATATGTCTCTTTTGATGTGTTACATTTTAGTATTCATTGCACCTGAGTCCAGCATTCGTCAAGGCGTGTAGAGTGATAGGAAGAGGACCTCGTGTCTTGGAAGGAGGGCAACAGAGTAAGAAGGAATGCAAAGGGTCTATTGACAAGTGTTAAAGTGAAGCCCTGCAATTCCTTACATATAACCCTGTTGGCAGATGGGCTTCCAATAAATAGTAGGAGCTCCTACAGAGCATCTCTAGAGGATATTTGGCCTACTATTCCATGCTGCCCAGACGCCTTGGAGGTTTCGGAGGTACCCACATTTTACCTCACCACACGCCAACAACCAACAGACTAATTGTAAAGTACTTATTCATACTGCTGGGTTGTACAGAGGTAGGGAAACTGAAGCAACCAGCATCATCGTTTCAACTGCCACGTGAATGGTGCTCCCATGACACTGCAGCACATTCCGGAGAGGGGCTGTAAGTAGGCTGAAATGATTCTCTTTATCGGAGACCGTACTGTGGATTAGTCTGCGGATTTATGGAAGTCAGTTAATTATGTCTTCAAAACCGCCTGCGGGATTATCTATCTAAAGCTTGGATTGTATCATGGCCAGTTACAAGACTAAAGTCACACAGCGTTTACATATCAAGGTGCCTTTCCCTGTAAAGAATCACCTCACGTTCAAATAAATGGCAGCGTTTCCATCCGTATGGTTGCCACTAAATATCAACAGCTGACTTAAACCAAAAACGTGAGAAAACTACGACGATGTTGTTTTAACTAGCGGTTAACACCGCCAGATGTACATCTTCTTGTTTCAATAACGACGTTAACCTTTCACTGTACACTGCGAAAGAATCATTTCAATGATGTACAATGCAGATTACTTAGGCGAGTTCACATTTGGCGAAGGGAAAAAAAAACAGTCTTGACAACACACACCTCAAGCCGCATTAATATCCCCAATTAAAAAGCTGAGTTGAGACCACTTTTTGTGAAGTGCGTGGTAGAATAAATAATGTAACAGGCCATAAAATAAATTGTTTGGCCTTTTTTGGTACTTATTGTAGAAATTTCTAAATTGCCAATTCATGTGAACAAAAGGCGTTTCATGCACGATTACTGACGATTACATTTATATATAGAATGTTTATGAACTATGAGCAGTGATTATTATTTTCCAGCTATGCACGATCGTAAATAATTAACCGGTATCCCCATTGATAGCATTCTCTTAATATTCCTTTGCAATTCACTCCAATCCTGCTATTACCATTAAATAACGAGATATGACATATATTTGCAAACCTTGCAGAACATTAGGCTCCGTATGTCGGAGAAGGGCTGCTGATGGCAATTTTTGCAGGACTCTCCCCATATACAACCATGAAGAGGACAGTAATGGGTTGCTTCCTAACACACTCTCTGCTATGAGATCGTTTGTCAAGCAAAGTTCAATCCTGATTTGTTTTAAGTTAACAGCTGTGTTTTTTCGAAGTACAATTGTGTTGCCCTGATGCAGGTTTTCACGGTTCAGCGTATGAGAATGTTTCTCAGATAGTTAGATTTTAAAAGATGTTTACTGTTACAACAGAGAGTACCCAGTGAGTTTGCAAGCTCAACAGGTGGGATTCCTGCCACACAACAAACGTCCGAACTGACCAATGTAACAATGCATAATAATTGCATTTCGAGAGCGCTTTTCACCAGAGGGTCACAAAGCGCTGAAAAGAGCTGCAGAGAGAACAGCATGTCAACAACGACGACATAAGAACGGCAAATCAGCAACAATAGCGTTTTTTGGGGTTTTTTTGTTACAAATCTGAGCTGTAGAGAAAACGGCATGTCAAGAACAACATCAGGACAATTCAACTGAAAGTCTGCTGTTCCCGAGCAGGCGCAAATCGGCAGAGAGCCATCATCCCGGCACGACAACATTGAGCCACATCAACAGTTCTAGCCAGAGGGCTCAAAAGCCTTACAGAACAACTGAGTCTTGAGACGAGATTTGAAGATGCAAAGGGACTCAACTGATCGAATCTCCAATGGAAGGACATTCACCCATCGAATGGAAGTGCGATCTGGGCACATGCAAAAATCGAAATTGTCGTGTTGAGGAGGGTGCCTGAAGTAGGTCACAGATGTATGTTGGAGCAGCGCCAGTGAGAGCCTTGTAGGTTAGAAGGAAGATTTTGAATTCAATCCTGCATTTAACCACTAGTCAGTTTATTTTCTGAGAAAAACTGATTTAACTGATTTAACTGATTCGTGAGGAGAGGTGAGGGTGAGGATGAGTGACTGGTTGGATGAAGGAGCCGATAAATAGTCAAAAGAAGAATTTTGGGCTTGTCGCAGGTATCCGCTAAAATGCTATAAAAATGGTTGGTACGGGCGCAGTCAAGTGCCTTTTGGTAGCGAATGAGACGTTCCTTAAACATTTTTGAGCATGAACGGTGAGGCCAGAATTTCTACAAGTCTATTCGGCCCTGCTTGCATTGCCTTGAGATCCCGGCGTTCAGCAGTATACCAGGGGGATAGTTTTCTGCCTGAGACATAGTGTGATTTTAATGGGGCCAAATCATCCTCTATGCTTGATAGCAGGCTGTTGTAAGTTTGTACTGTTGCATCAGAGGCATAGTGAGCTGAGGCAGAGTAATCAATTGTTTATTGCTGCGGAGACTATGTCTGGAGTGAAAGCGTTAAGGTTTCGGAATTAGATTTGGCACTTGGTGATGGAGACAGGAGGTGGCACTTGAAGATCAAACCACACAGCGGAGTGATCAGACAGACCAGGCCCTATGAGCAAACCAAGTCGAGAGTATGGTCGAATCTGTGAGTGGCAGATGTCACGTATGAGTGAAGCCAAATGAGTTAAGAGGGCCATGAGATCCCTTGCAAGAGTGCTCTTTAGAGTCAACATGGATGTTGAAATCGCCAAGAATCAGCATCCTTTCAGAACTGGAGCACAGACTAGAAAGCAACTCACATGGTGGAGAACTCCAAGGCCACCACCACGAACGGCCATGGGAACGAGCCTTCTGATGTAGTGCAAAGTCTCGAGGTAGAGCCTGATTCAACATGAGAATATCATCTTAATGTCAGGTCTCTGTTAGACAGAGCAGGTCCAGACTGTTGTCCGAGATCAGCTCAGCAATGAGGGAAACTTTTTTGGTATTCAAAGAGTGCACATTGAGCAGGGCAAAGTGGGTTTCAGTTGCAGACAATGTGCATGCTCGAAGAGGGGCACCGACCAGCAGTATTTTTCTCAAGCAACATCGAACTGCAAAAAGTCTAACTTGTTGTTTCCTTGGCAAGCAATGCATAGGGCAAATAAACGCATTGACAGCAAGGTGCTTCAGTATAACCGTATGAAGCATTCCTCCTCTCTCCTTTGCAACAGTCACGTACCACATTTGGAGGCATCATTATGTGCTGGTTACGTATCAAGAGAGCACAACCTATACATAAATCACCCGGAGTGGGCACAATCCCATGAAATCCCAAAAGCTAAGCTGCTTTGAGCCTCGATTCAACTCGGATGATCAATGACTATGCACAACAGGGTGTTATAGGCCGCTATGGGGCTACGTGCTGAACAGCAGAGGGCAGTGCCGCAAAATAATCCATTGCGGTTCCGTACTCAATGCTCCCAGGTCTACGTGTCCTGTCTTTACCTAGATGCACGAACCAAGATGGTGAAGTATGGTCAAACACACCCACGAGCCTCACATCATGGAGAAGCGTACATTTGCTCACCCTGGCCACTGCATTGAAGCCTCTCTCATAATGTCTATGGACAAATCATATGTAAATCAACTGCTGGATGAGGGTGTCTCCAAACTGTGTGGGTCAAGGGCATTATTTTACCATACTTCACCGTGCTGGTCAGTGTGGGCTGATGAAGGCAAGGAGCATTGATATTCATTCATTATCATCTCATCTCATCTCATTATCTGAAACCGCTTAATCCTATATAGGGTCACGGTGAAGCCGGAGCCTATCCCGGAAACATAGGGCATAAGGCAGGAATACA
>JAZEWT010000011.1:2383650-2421960 GCA_036362905.1 Mordacia mordax
CCCCCCCCCCCCCGCAGCTAACGCGCGAATCGCTGCGCCACGCCGCCACTTCCCTCTGGGGTCTGACGAGCCAGGTAACCTCAATGGGCCCCCCTCTCCCGGCTCCAGCGCCGAAGTACGCTGCCAATTTACAGCGCTGGGTTTCATTTACACCGATGAGCGAGGATATGGAAGCAAACAGGCGACTGGATTGCACTGCCAATGTGCCAGCCAGTATGCCAACCATTCGGCCACTGTGGCAGCATTCCGATCAATCCAGACAACAGTAATATCTGCCCGATGACCCACTGAATATCACAGGCCGTAAAGCTGCGTTGCACTAGTTAATGTCAGTAAAAAAAACAGGAAAGGTTTTTCACAAGGTTTGGTTATGTTTGTGTTGCCATTGATATTTTTGAAGACTGCCCTCCAAAACTGTTCTTTCGGGAGAGCCATGTCGAGTGCTTACCCTCTCGATATTTTTGACCAGTAACGAACTGCATAGCGACTATCTGAGCCGACGACACTGAGTAATAATTCGGAGCTACGTCTCTCTCTCTACTGAATACCAACGAAGACGCGAAACTCGACAGAGGAGGCAGAACAAATAAACAGCGGAGACTGTGGCGAGGATGTATATCGCTTACTTTGTTAAGGATGAGACTTAACACTGGATAATCTCCGCAAGTTACGCTGACCTTGACAATTCGCATTTCTCATATCGTGAATATTTACGAAGCATCAATGCTGGCATAAAACCCATGCTGAATTTTTATGATTGACCATGATACTGACGAAAATGATGCTCATTATGATTACAATTACGCCGACTATGAAAATGCTGCTGCTGATAAAGCTCATACTGATAACAGAACTATGATAATGACTGATGATTATGTTGATGGTAACTATTACACTAATCATGACGATAACTGATGACAATGGTGATAGATAGGGATATTGACCCTTAATTCCTTCCTTAACATAAATGACCACACATGCCTATGATAATACAATTAATATTATAGCTAATTAAAGCAAAATTCACCATCCGTACCACTTATATTCCAAGGAAAATGTTGCGCGCTTTCACAGCTACCCACACGTTGACATTTAGCGTCGCAAAAGGAAAGGTTGCATATTTTTTTAAACACCGCAGCCACATCGTAACAGTCAGACCTAAAATCAACATTATTGTGCTTCCTTTGTCGCCAGCCTTGCGTTGGTTAACATTAAGTCAGCATGTATCATTTAGATTAGTACTCCTCACTTGCAATATATCACATGGATTGGCACTGGGGTTCGTGTAGAAACTAATGACTATTTATATTATGGCAGGAACACTTTGTTGCATGTGGCAATCTAAACTTGATGATTCGAAGAACTAGTTTTAAAAATGCCCCTCTGCATAACTGTGGGCGAGATGCGGATTATCCTCGCCGAATCACATTAAAGCATCTGCCCGCGCCAAGTTATTTAAGTTACATGTCAAGGTATATCTAAAGCTCATCTAAAATAATGTTCAATTTTTAAAGCATCATCTCATTTCTGAAACCGCTTCATCCTGTATAGGGTCACGGTGAGCCAGAGCCTATCCCGGAAACACAGGGCGTAAGGCAGGAATACACCCGACGACGGGACGCCGGTCCATCGCCGGGCATTGCGGGACAATTTTTAGTCTGCGAGCCAATCAACCTATCCAGGAACATGCTTTTGGACTGTGGGAGGAAACCGGAGTACCCGGCGAAAACCCACGCAGACACGGGGAGAGCATCATGCTCACATTAATTGCAAACTGTATTGCAAGCAGGATTTTCATATTTAAAGCATGTTTTAGGATATTTGGAGATTGAAACGCGGCACGGTGGTACAGTGAGTATCGCTGCCATCTTACACTAAAAAGGTTCCCTCAACGTTCAATTCATGGCTCAGGTGCCCAATTTCTGTGCGCAGCAGGCTGCATATTCTCCCCGTGTGCACGAGGGTTTTTCGCCGGGAACTTAATTTTTTCCCCTACAGTCCAAAGACATGATGCTGCCTGAGTTAATTAACATACTTACTAAATGGCTCCCCGTGCCCTGCGATGTCATTCAGATTAATTGTAATTTGTTTCTGTCCATTCTTTACGGTTATGTTCAAAATATTATTTAAATGTGACATTTGGATTTAATTTACATACATTATCCACGGCTTTTGATAACGATAATGGGTTCTGATCATTAGAATACATTACACATACATTATTTATTAGAATAACAATGCATATATCAATTCACGTTGAGTCATTAGGTGCATGGTGCAAATTTCACATTCCTATGGTGGTCAGCAATTCATTCAGAGGACTACCACAACTGACCTCCTACTCTGTGATGCAGCCTCACAATGTGTTACGCAACTTACCAACACCTGAGGAATGTTGATGATAGGATGAGTGGACTTTGATTCATATATTGCTGTGTAAAATGAAGGCAATCATGTGCTTCTGAGGCGACTTAAAACTTACAACAGCCTGCTATCAAGCATAAGGGATGATATGGCTCCACTAAAGTCATGCGTCTCAGGCAGAAAACCATCCCCCTGGTGTACTGCTGAACTCCGGGACCTCAAGGTGAATGCAGGCAGTGCCAAACGGACATGGAGAAAAATATGGCCTCACCATTAACGGTCAAATTTTGAAAAGTACAAGCTCAACCGCTACCATGCCGACCACTTTTCCAACATTCTGGATGTTACTTGGAACAAGCTCAAGATCCTCTTCTTGACCATTAGTCGACTCTTTCATCCAATCAGTCACTCACCCTCGTTTCTATGCATTAATAAAGATAAGGCAGATCAGTTTATTCAGTTTTTCTCAGAAAAAAAACAAAGCCCACCGTGTCTCTAGTCAGTCCCAAACACTAAGCAATACCTCAACCCTGATCTCAAAACTCCTGGAATTTGCTGATTTAACAGAATTGGATGTCTCTTCGTTAGTTACCAGATGTCAGCCTACAAACTACTCCCTGGACCCCTTTCCATCCAAACTCATTCATGCAAATTTTAAATCACTTGCCACCTTCGTCACTAATCTCTTCGCTTCAGCATTGTTCCCCCACTATTCAAATGTGCCGCAGTTACCCCTCTGCTCAAAAAGCCTGGCCTCGATTGTAAGATCCCTGACAATTATCGCCCCATCTAAAATTTATCATTCCTCTCTAAGGTCCTTACGCGTGCAATAGCCATGCAACTGCAGAAACACGTCCTCAACAATGACCTCCTCGCCCCCTTCAAATCTGGATTCAGATTCCGCCACAGTACTGAAACTGCTCTGGTCAAAGTAGTTAATGACCTACTTGTTGCTGCTGATGAAGGCTTCTCAAGTATTCTTGTCCTCCTGGACCTGAGTGCTGCCTTTGATACCGCTGACCACCCGACCTTACTTGGGCGACTGGAGGGCATAGGGGTCTCTGGCTATGCCGTGCACTTGCTGAGCTCCTACCTTTCCGACCAGAAGCAGTTCATCAGCCTCGGAGGACTCAGAGATCCATCCTGTTTTATGTGGAATTCCACATTCCTCTTCAGCATCTACATAAAACCATTTAGCCATGTTCTGCGCATCCTCAATCACTGCTATGCCAATGGCATCCAAATGTATATCAACGCAAAACCATCCATCATTGTGTCTGGTCTTTGCATGTCGTCCTCACTATCAACTGTGAAGGCCTGGCTCAATTAAAATTTCATAAAATTAAATGGTGACAAAACCGAAGCTTTGCTTGTCAGAACCCCACACCAATTGTCCAAGGCTGAACCCATCCAATTGATGCTTGATGACCAGACCATCGAAGTTGCTAAGGCAGTACGGAATCTAAGTGTGACTTGATTCCTCACTCACCTTTAAGACACACATAAACAAGATGACTAAAGTAGCCTATTTCCATCTGAGAATCATAGCCAGACTGTGCAACATGCTGTCACCATCTGATGCTAAGAAGCTAATACACATATTCATTTCTTAACAAATCGATTATTGCAATGCACTGCTCCCTGGCACCCCTGCCTACCTGATAAATCGTCTCCAATGTATGCAGACTGCGGCTGCAAGAGTCCTCACATGCACACCCATCCACGATAACATATCCCAAGTACTTGTGTCTCTCCACTGGTGTTTGAATGTACCCCCCTGTTCTATTATGGGTGTCCTCCGGTATTCTAGTTTCCTTCCACAGATAAAAAACAACACTCATGAACCTGGGCAAAAACGTAAAATATAGGCCAGAGTAAAAAGAACAAAGGTTGAACCCATTTTGGCAATAAAACATGTGTCAAGATCTTAAAACACGAAATGGATACCTTTCACCAAGTGCCATGTTTGCAACAACAACAAAAAAACCCACACACATCCTTATTGAAAAACATACAAACAAAATGCTTTGATTATGCACTGTCCTTGAAGCTGATTGGCCCACGCATGCATTTTGAACGCATTTTGTTTGCATGTTTTGCCACGAGCATGGATGGCTTGTTGTAAACTTGTGTGGAATGTGTCTTTTTGGTATTTGAAGATCTGAGCGTTTGCATTTATTTCCAAGAAGGCTAAAACTTTTTCTATTTTACATCAAGTAGGGGGAAAAAGTGCCGTCTGGCTGCACGGCCACATTCCCCCCCATCTCTCTGCGGTTTTCCTCGCTATGCGTGAGCAGCCACGGAATTTGTACACGTTTTAAATTTTATTATTATTTGCTAGCTCTCCAAGAGAGAGGAGAATGACTCAGAGGTGCAAAAAACTGCTGAGAAGTGCGAAAGGGGGAAGGCATCCCAGTGGTAAACCTGTGCCAATGGAGCGGGTTTTAGGCGTAGGAGAAAATCACAGTACCCAGTAAAAACCTATGCGGCCACACTAAACCCCACAAAGAAAGGCAACAAAACAATAAATTGAACCCATGCCCTTCTTGTTGTGAGGGGTGAGTGTTACCACTAGAAAAAAATGTCTTTTTTTAATAATTTGCTCAGAAAAGTTTAGTGGAAACTGAAGCTTCTTTTTTAGGAGAATCCTGCATTAGGATATTTGGACTTTTCCACTTGTGAACGCTTGGGAAGAAACCAAACCAAACTCAAATGCTCACGGAGTCAAACATCCCTTCTTGTAATGCCAACTCTGATCCATCTCAGTGCAGACCTTCAAAACATGGCAATCACAAGCAAGTCTTCAGCCTAAGGACTAACCAGGCTTGAACCTGCTTAGTATATCTGCCAGGATTTCACAATAATCAGTATTGTTTTTGTAAAGCATAGTCATTACACGTAAACTACATCTCAAAGCTGCACAATCCACAACACACGGAGGGTAGAGATTTAGATGCTTTTCGCAAATCCATTCGATGACTCACATACATTTGCTGTCTCAGCAGTGCTGGATTACCGGATCGTGCAGCCACCATGGCTCTACATCTTATTAACCCAAAAAAGTGACATATCGCCAAAAAAGTGATTTTCCTCAAAAAAGTGAGAAATCACCAAAAAAGTGATTTTTCACTAAAAAAGTTTTTTTTTTGCCAAAAAATTGTTGCATTTCAGGGTCGCAATTCAATTCACAAATCAATGTTTTCATTTCATACCAAGTCTTTTGTACTTTCTTTATGTTTCAGGTATATACTTGTGCTCACTATAAGCCTAAAGGACACATGAGTACAGGGTTCCCCCATTATACGTCTCTCCGTTATATGTCGTTTCGCATATATGTCCAAAAAAATGCATGGGAACTGTTTTGCTATATGTCCAACAATTCCATGCACTTACATCCATCAAGCCAAGAAGTTGTCATCTGCATGTGTGCAATGCAATGTAGATGCTGCTGTGACATCAGCGCTATTCGACCAAGCATCGCAACCCACAATTCCCAGCGTCTTATTTCTTTCCGACACAAACTCCTGCATTTTTCAAATTGTGCAGCCATGAGTCAGCTCCGGCACACCTAGCCAGCCAACATTTCAGAGTAAGACCACTAAATTATCAAGCTTACGAAAAGATGGAAATTGTTGCTGTCTATAAATAGAGCTTTAAAATATTTTTTTTCTTACATTGATGATTGCTTCCAAAAGCTGCTCACACGTTAGAGGCATCCTCAGATGCCACCAACGTGTGAGGCGAAACGTCACGAGGTGAAGAGAGGAAGCGATCGATGCGACTATCCCGAGAGAGCAGCTTTTCGAAGCAATCATCATGCATCGAGTCATGACAACCTACATCATTTTCTTACATTGTTTTTTTTTGTGTTAAAACACTTTTTTGTTGTATTGATAATCTTGAATTCCGTGGAACACACGTATCTCACGTGAATTACAATAACCCTATGTGAAATAAATACTCGATGTCATTTTGCTAAACGCCAATGTTTCTGGGATGGTATGTAGGACTTACAGTGTGGATCCCTGGATAGGGTTGCCACCTGCCTGGGTTTTTCCAGGGATTATTCTCTGTTGAAGGCGACTGTTCTGGGAAATCTGTAATACTTTCCGGGACATTAACCGCCTCGGATCCCTAATACTTAGGTTGGCATCCCTCTCCACATCACGGCTGTACACGTTGTTCTCCCCTTTTCCTGAACTGTGAGCTACTCCACAACTCATGACGTTATGCGTGCCTATAGGTTTACAGAAATAGACCTTGTTTACAATATAGTCAGCCCGAGCACTGTTTGGCTATGGCTCCACAGCAGCTGCCGCCAATTAACTGCACAATTCATCATTGTCACACCTTGCCTACGCTACAGGGTGGTCCAGATGTCTCGTGACCCCTATGTCACGTATTTTTTTTCCTAGTTCATGAGCCCATATGCTCACTACAAGCCGTTCTTTAATACCACAGTATATAAACGCGTATCAGCCATCTGAAATATTATTGGTCAAAAAAATGGGTGGTGGGGGGGGTCAAAATAAATCTGGACCACTCTGTAGATAAGAATACTCCTACAAGTGTAACATTAGAGAGTTTCATATTGGTTCAATCGTAGTAATATGGGGATTGTTTATCACGTCTGTCCCGGTCTATGTCTGGTGTCCCGGTCTTTGCGAGTCAATGGTGACAATCCTACCCCTGTACTGTATATAGGTAGAATAATAATTGCATTTATAGAGCGTTTTTCACCCGAGGATCACAAAGCGCTGCACTGAGCTGCGGAGAGAACGGTATGTCAACAACAACATCAGGATAGTTTAATTGAAAGTCAAATAGTAGCAATAAATTATAGGATATAAAGTAAGCGAAAAAAAATAATTCTTTAACAAAAAAGTAAGGAATAAATGTTCCCGAGCAGGCACATGTTGGCAGAAAGCTATATAATCCCGGCATGACAACACTGAGCCGCATAAACAGTCCCGGCCAGAGGACTTGAAAGCCTAACAGAACATACAAGGTATGGGCAAGTGTGCAGCTCGATAACACCTAGCTTATGCCAATGTTGGCAAAAGAGCACCCACAATGGCACTGCAATAGAGGGAGAGCTAGCGTGCCAATCTCGAGGGGTATTTGGCCTACTCTTCTAGGCCAGGCACCAGCGCGCCACACACCGATCGGGTGAGGATGCGTTTTAACCCAAGAATTCTCGCAACATCTCATCGCCGACGCTCTACTCTGGAGGTTTACGGAGCCCAGTTGCTCTCTCACGACGCTCCAACTTGGAAGCTACCGGCGCTGTCGCAAGCGAAGCCAACGGAGCAAACTGGAGCCTGAATTCGTGGAACCGGCAGGCGCGCGTTCCTCCTCACCGTGCCGCATGACCACTTCGCACTCACACGACTCGGCATCGTATGGTGCGAGCGGCGCCTGCATACGTGCAACGCAGACGAGCCACTCGGCTACGCCAGTCATTGGACGATTCCCTCCTAGCTTGTGTTCCAAAATGGTGAAAAACGCCAGGAAGAAATGCCTATATTTATTATACACGTACAGTACACGGCGGCACTTCCAATTCAATCACCAAGAACGCACGAAGTACGGTAACTTCTTACGACACGGTGCACATGTTACCGATTCAGTCTAACCCATGCGTGTGACGATCGAGCAACCCAACCTGCGGGCCAAGTATTTGATGAATGCCCACAGAAGCATGACAATATGACACTAGAATAAAATTAGAATGTTTGTGGTGTCGTTCCTAGCATACCATTTCTACTGTTTTTAGTTTGTACTTGTGCTGTCTGTCTGCACGGTATTGTGTCTCATTTGATTCATCTCGTTACTTGTTCCCCACCTCATTCCTATCGTAGTCCTCCTTGTTGCTTCATTAGACAGTATGTAACAACATTGTCCAGTATGTAACATTATTATAGAATTTGAATAATGTGCACATAATGACAATGTTGGTTCGACACACATGTCGTGAGAGCAATAATCAATTTAATTGACAAAACATTGCATCGTAATATGTACATCCTCTTGTTATAAGTCTGACTTTTTTTACTTAGCTTTTCAACTCTTGCCGAACCAAGGGATCGATGCGGCAGCCAGAGTCATCTCTCGCACACTCATCCACGTTCACATATCCCCAGTACTGATGTCTCTCCACTGGCTAAAGGTTAAATAAAGGATTGAATTCAAGATCCTCCTTCTCACCTGAAAGTTTCTCACTGGCGCTGCTCCAACATACATCTGTGACCTACTTCAGGCATTCTCCTCAACATGACAACTTCGATCCTCCAATATGGGCGTGCTGCATGTGCCCAGATCGCACCTGCATTCATTGAGTGACAGAGCCTTCTTGCTAAAGACTCTGGAATGCCCTTCCATTGGAGAGTCGATCAGTTGAGGCCCTGGGCATCTTCAAATCTCGTCTCAAGACTTACTTGTTCCATAAGGCTTTCAAGCCCTCTGGCTAGGACTGTTGATGCGGCTCAATGTTGTCATGCTGTGATGATGGCTTTCTGCCGACCTGCGCCTGCTCGGGACCATTTATTCCTTCCTTGTTTGTTGAAGAATTATTATTTTTTTCTCTGCTTACTTTATGTCCTATAATGTATTGCTACTATTTGACTTTCAGTTGAACTGTCCTGATGATATTGTTGACATGCCGTTTGCTCCACAGCTCAGATTTGTAATTTTAAAAATAACGTTATTGCTGCTGTTTTTCCGTTCCCATGTGGTTGTTGACATGCCATTCCCTGCACAGCTCTGTGCAGCGCTTTGTGACCCTCTGGTGAAAAGCGCTCTATAAATACAATAATTATTATTATTCTCATCTCATCTCATTGTCTGAAACCGCTTAATCCTATATAGGGTCACGGTGAGCCGGAGCCTATCCCGGAAACACAGGGCGTAAGGCAGGAATACACCCGACGACGGGACGCCAATCCATCGCCAGGCATTGCGGGGCAATTTTAGTCTGCGAACCAATCAACCTATCCAGGAGCATGCCGAGAGACTCGAACCCGGGACCTTCTTGCTGTGAGGCGTCAGCGCTAACCACTGGGCCACCGCGCCGCCCATTATTATTATTATCGATGGTAAATAGGAGCCACAAATGGCTTAGCAAGAATGCCACACTTGCACTGTCCTTTGAAACCACACGGGATGTTTTGGAGCAGGAGCACTACGTTCATTCTCGGTTACTTGTTTCGTGGATTTCCAGGACAGTACGGTCTCTGGACACGAAAGCAGGATAGAGGAAAACGACAGTGATTGCTGCTGACGATATAGCAGAATAGATAAAAGAGCAAATGGCTCAGGCTGCAACATGAGAATAACCCACGAGGGACATGCGGTAAGATAACCTGCCGACCAGGGATGGACGCAGTTTACCTCTGGCAGAGGCCAACAAGAATAGAAGAGTAGTGAAGAAACGCAGAGGGAATGCATCGAAAGAGACCGCAGGGAGATGAAATCGAAGAATTCAGAGGCTATTAATAGACAACAATAACAACAACTAAGGATTGATTTGCAACGTGAGAGACCTTTTTCCGAATAGAGGGAAGAAGTTACAGGCTGCTGACGCGATCGTGACCTCTGGGTAACGCCACAGTAACAGAATCGCACGACCGATGCAGGGATATTCATCACGGCGATGGCCTGCGCTTGTTTATGAACTGGCTTCCCATGTAACGAGAACCAAAGGCTAGAACATTACTCTCCGTAGCTGTTCTTTCGGGATCGCCGTGTTGAGTGTTCCTGCTCTCTCCTTCAAGACGTTTCGCCTCCCAAGTTGGAGGCATCATCAGAAGCATGATGGGAGAGCAAAGGCCACAAAGCAGAGAGCGGGAATGCACGACACAGGTATCCCAACAGAACAGCTATAGAGGGCAATTCTCATACATAGAGCCGTGAAAACCTACATCATTATAGAGGCTATAAAAGTCCACTCGACCCTTTCAAATAACATTTTTGTGACGGTCAGAATCTTGTGGCCCGTGCTGTAACTCCGTTACCATGGAACTGACCACGAAAATCTGTGCGCCCACGAAATGAAAGCGAAAAGCGGAAACATTTACCCAATCCCACTTTCATTTGTGCAAATATATATTCGCTCCCACTTTTACACACACGTGGAGCGATACAAGGCGGTTGGGGGCCATGGTGAGAATGTGAATTACGTGAGCGCGTCTTTGCCGTGGCTGCCTGCAGGTGAAACCCGGTGTTGACGCGTCGCTTAAATAAATAATGCCTCATCCCCTGGCAGCGTCGCATCATTGCTAAAGCCCACAGCAGGGACCGCTGATCTGCAGGCAACATTAAAACAGCCACACTCATGTACCAACAATGAACTTTGAGCGGGGATTTCCATCCTGGCGTTTCTGCGTCAGTGTGATTTCCTCTCAAAGTCAGCCACGTAGAGGCACAAAATAATGTTGTGCTGATGTGGGTTTTAAAGGTTTGACGGATGATGATTGCTTTCCAAAGCTGTTCCTTTAAAGAGATAGCCGTGTCGAGTGTTCCTCCTCTCTCCTTTCAGTATGCCTAGGGAAGCCTCCAACGTAGGAGGCGAAACATCGTGAAGAACAGTTTTGGAAAACAATAATTAAGATAATGTTGAATCCTAATGGGTTAATATAGTACTTCAAAATTTTATCTTCTGAGGGAGCAAGCAACGTCCAAGAGATGTTTGGGTTTTAGTGGCAAGAAGGCAGCTGTGGTGAAACGAAGCGTATCAAGGTACATTGCAGTAGTACATCGGGCACGTCTGATTTACAGACATTACATCCAAGAAAATTGTATCGACCTTTACAAAAATCGCAATTGCGTTTGACCTCAATTCAGAAAGTCAGTTCTCTGTATTGAGCATGGACAATATCTTTGAAAAATATGATTTTGGTAATCCATTGGATGTTCTTTTCTGTCAGGACTATCCCCGACAGCCAGGGGGATGCTATCGAACTGTGTGAGACGTAAACAGAAGTTCAATGCGGCACCTCTTCACCCGTGTTTTTTCTTGTTTTTGCCATGGATCATGAAAGCATCTGTGCATTCAGTGGCAACGGCGAGCGCTATTGACTAAAGTTCACTGTGCAGACAGACAAGGACTCTTTACAGTGCCCTAGACCCTACTATAGCGAAAGACGTATTCATCATACATTGCTGATGAAGCTAATGACTTTGAAAATCAATAGCGAGTTACTTAAAACCACCCAATGCATTTGCAACGGTTCTCATCAAAGCTTTTCTCGAGTCAATGAAGAAAACAACAAAAATCTAAACATAAAGTACCCTAGCGTTGGCTTTGCTAGCAAAGCAGCTAAGAGCCAGAGCTATCTTCCAACAGAATATAATATGCGATGGCTGTTTTTATTTTCATAATACCGTAGCTAAAACTGGTGGAAAAAACAAACATGTTTTTTTTTTATTCAGTAACGGGATTTACATTAAGAACCTGGATACAGCGCTGGTAAATGTTAGCGCACTGCGATACAAACTCGCCCACCACAGCGTGACCTCATGTCCCACAGCTGATTTCAGTGACGAGCGATATCCCGACCATTCCTGGTCTCCCTCTCCCCACGGGCGGCACGGAGGCGCAGTGGCAGCAACATCCGTGTCTCACGGCAAGGCCTACCTTAGACGGTTAGATTCCTGACTTGGGCGCCTTTCTGTGTGGAGTCTGTGTGTTCTGTTTTGTGGGTTCTCCGGTTTCCCACAGCTCAAACACTCGTTAAATAATTGGCCGATAACATCATGCTATATACAGGACGCAGTGTCTGGTGTGTTGGCGTCAGCTAACCGCGTAGCTTGACCTCCTCCTCCTCTGGAGGTTACATTGCGCCTCTGAGTCGTTTTCTTACGAACACTTTCAAAACTGAATTAATTTGTGCCACGCGTTATGAAATGTATTAATTTATAATTATTGTATTACTTTACCAATGGCCAAATAAGCCCAATGCACGTTTTCACTGCAATCTTGGAATACTAGATGTGGTTACGGTGACAATGATGATGACACCCGCTGTGATAAGGATGGCAAAACAATTGTACTTGCGCAAGTCAGGTGGAAAAAAACCCGAATCTGCAAATAACGTCAGCGGTATCGTAATGTAAATAATGACGACAGTAACCAAGATAAAACTCGATTCCACGTGACATTACAGTGCACTCTACTCACATGGAAAGTAAAATCAATTCCGTATCCCTGACATTCCTTCGCGAAACAAAAAAAATTATCTGTAAAGAAAATTTATTTTTTTATGTCTAAACTCTGCGCAAAATGTAATTAATGTCACAGTGGCACCGCTGTGCTAAATAACCGAGCAGTGCAATGTGTAGCCAAGAGTTCATTGGTAATCTAAGCGAAATATGGATTAGCGGCTTTCAATTCTGAGCCTCTTTAACCGTTTGGGGAGGCCAGTTCATTTATAAAGTCCATAGATGATAATTGAAACGTCAGGGTCCATTCAAAGTGCATGCAGAAAAAAATCGTCACTTTTCTAAACCACTTACAAATGCTACAAAATGGCATCTTTGCCAATAAACCTAAAATGCAATATCCCGATGACATGATTGTTCGCTTTATAGTAATAACAGTAATGTACAGTCCTTTGTTATTCCACTGCTGGATGAAGGCCAGCCCACACTGTGTCGGTCATAGGGGCCGTTTAACTATACTTCACCGTGCTGGTCAGTGCGGTTGGTGAATCGGGCACCCAGCTCTTGTTCTGATATCATACCACAAGGATGTTAGCTATGACCCGGAATTCAACTTAGGTTACCGGTTTTGTGAGATGCGGGTTTGTAAACTGTGGCACTGCTTCTCACAAATAATAATTCTCATACGTATGTTAATCCACTGTTGGATTGAGTCACCCTACGCTATTTCAGACATGGATTTTTGACCACACTTCCCCACAACGGACACTATGGGTTGGTGAAGTGGAGATTCAGCCACGGCTGGTTCTAAAATCACTCGCCAATAACGTTAAGAGCGACCGGGAATCAAACTAATGCCCGCCGTATTCCTCGTGCTGTACGCTAACTCGCGAATGAGAACCCCATCCCCGCGCGGTAAGCTGGTACACGTTAACTACTAGTAGCAGTAACAATTTATTTCATTCTCATCAGTAGACAAATATTAGTTCACGGTGCAGAACTCATCTGGTACTGCTTCCTCGGAGGCTCGCAGCGTTTTTTTGAGCAGTTACTCTATAGGACACATCACTGCTCGGTATCCCTCTCTGGGGATTGTAACGGTGGAGAACATTTTAATATTAATACTGCAGACACGTGCGTACGCGCGTGTGCGGTAGCGTGAGTGGCGGGCTCCGCAAAGTCATCCTCTGCAAGGCGACTCGCCTTGCAGAGGATGCCCTCCCAAACACAGGGCTCTATTTGTTTACAAATTGCTCAAGCGAACTGTTTTTTTTCTTACAGAGACAGCTGGCACAAATATTCGATTAGCCGAATATGTAAAATTACTGCTCGCAGGTGAGCGTTTGATCCACTCATCCAGTTACGTTTATGGTTACTATGTTTATGAATCTCTCACGGAATACGTTTTCCAATGTGCTCTTATTCTCTTATATGAAAGGGGAGCGAGACGTTGTGAACGTACGTACGTGGTGGCACACCACTGCCCCCCACAATACATAGGAACAGTACCAGATAATAATTGACACTGCTGGATGAAATCCCACATCCCGTGGATCGTATCGCTATCGTGGTCGGAGTGTCACAATGAACCTCAGAACTCTGTCACTTGGAGTCTACTTGGAGTCGAGCCTGCCTTGGTGAGCAGGCCTGGAGTCTAGCTGTCCCACTCGGGTCTCCCCTTAGTGTGCATGTCTGGAAACAAACGACGATTCAAAGACACCCCGATTAAAGGAGGTCGGTGTCACGAACAGCACTCAACTATAAACTTCTGCTCCAATATCCCCACTATTGAGGGGCAACCGAGCAACCCGGTTCGATGGAATGAAATGCATCTGATTGAACGTGGAAGAGTGCACCGAAGACCCATTATTGTTCTCATTAGTGGAGGGCCTTCCGCCAGTAGTGGCGTGAGCAGGCACTTACAAAGCTGCACCTTTGTGATACTACTGGATGAACGCCTCCCAAACGCCACGTCAGATGGCATTTTTTGACCATATTTGCCACAGTGGATATCTCTCTCTCACAGCCATCATCTTCCTAACGCACACGCGGCCTTGTGTTAGCGGGGACCCTGAGCTAGAGTCTGCAGAAGTGCGCACTGACGACTATAGTGTACTGATAAGTCACAATAAGGGCAGAACCGGTCTCGTCATCGCTCGGTCTTGTTGCTGCTTGTCAGCTACACTTCCTTAAATACATTTTAATGGTGACCTCAGACAAGTGTACAACAACGCAGTTCTTAAAGAACTGCTCATCGTTTATACATAATTCACAAAGGACGAGCGCTCCTTGCTGCCACTTTACGAGGAATGTTTGGAACCTCGTTTTAACAAGGTAGAGACAACCAATGCAAGTGTTGACGAACGCGAATACTCCAACATTTCCACGGATTCACGGGCTCCGCTGAAGTTTCCCGCTGGATTTCGAAATAAGCGGGCCGAGTTGTGTGAACACAAAGTTCCAAAGCCCGCCTCTGTGGCATTTTCTGCCAATGTTGTTTTTCCCGTTGCCAGAAAGCTCTGCATACTGTTAAGTTTTTGCAATGTTTGAGCCATGTGTCAATTTTTCACATCAACACAATTTCTGGGGACACTGCCCCCCACTCAACCCACTCTTGGACCGCAATGCAACCGCATGCCAATGCCTCGCACGTCAACGTGTGTACTCGTGTGTGTGTGTGGGGAGCGGTGGTGCAGTGGTTAGCGCGCTACGCTACAAACCCAGCGACTCGAGTTCCATTTCCCAATCACGGCCAACACCAGTGACGATTTAACGAATCAGTTTTGGGCCTCCCCGAGATCGACTCAGCCTCATGTGAGTAACTGGTTGTGGTGTGCAAACATTGCCACTATCGAGTAAAGTGGGGCCAGGGGTGATGCTGACCCCCCCCCCCAACTCGTTTGCCGTGTTGGCCATAGGTGCTCGCTAACTGCACTTGACACTACAGTCTGTTATAGCTATACTGGGGATCTTCATCCTTACTGTGCCCTCTTGTGAGTACATTTTTGACACTTCACGTGGTCTCCAAGTTCAACTGCCCTGGCACAGGTGGGACAGTGACGCCATCGTCACTTACCGGCGAATGGCAGCTGTTGTTGCATTCACTAATTGGTCGAAACCCACAGATTATACACAACGTCGTGTCTTCAAAATGTTGACACCAGCTAACTGCACGGCTGCCTTTCTCCTCCCCGCCTCTCTGTAGCTCTTTTTGACAGTTGTCCAGCAGAGAAGGGGCAACAAGTTCGTAGTTATCTTGGGTTATACTTGGGATAGGATGCCAGTCCATCTCAGGACACAGGGGGCAATCCAGTAAGACAAATTAATCAATGCAGCATATCTTTGGACTGTCGGTGTACCCGACAAAATCCCACACGGACACGCAGAGCTTCTGCAACCTCCACACAGAAAAGAAAGGAAAATTGGGAATCCAACCTAGGTATTTCCTACTGTGAGGCTACAGCGCCACTCACCGCACCACCGTGCCACTCACCGCACCACCGCACTACCGTACCGCTCACCGGACCACCGCACTACCGTACCACTCACCACACCACTACCGTACTACCGTAGCGCTCACTGCACCACCGCACCGCCGTAGTACCGTACCGCCGTACCGTTCACCGCACCACCGTACTACCGTACCACTCACCGCGCCGCCGTACTACTGTACCGTTTACCGCACCCCGTACTACCGTACCACTCACTGCACCACCTCACTACCGTGCCGCTCACTACGCCACCATACTACCATGCCACTCACTACGCCACCACACTACCGTGCCACTCACTACGCCACCACACTACCGTGCCACTCACTACGCCACCACACTACCATGCCACTCACTACGCCACCACACTTCCGTGCCACTCACTACGCCACCATACTACCGTGCCACTCACTACGCCACCATACTACCGTGCCACTCACTACGCCACCATACTACCGTGCCACTCACCGTGGTGCTCAACAACTCGTGCTCCCACGGGCGAAACGACAACATTCATCTGCCGTAGTTATAATTTAAGTGTTCCCTCAAGAGTGGAGGAACACTGTAGGAACGATAAACACATTGCACAGTCACACGCGCAGGCATGTTAAGGATCACTGGAGTTACAAAGGGTACTTTTGAAATGAAGCTCCTACTTGACTACCATCAGATAGCGTTTTGTTTTTGGATAAGGCCATACGTATGTCATTGAAAATCATTATCGTTTCGTATACAAGCCCACTGATGAACTAATACAGTAGTTAACCTCGAGACTCTTTGTTAATCCGCCATGAATGAAGGCCTTACCACACTACGTTGGCAAGGGGGGTTGTTTGACCTCACGAGCTGACTCTGGTCAGCGTGTAATGGTGAATGTAGTGGGAGGCTCCAAAAGCGGATGCCAGGCCTGGCTGAGAATCCACCTCCATTGGTTCAGAGGTCGGTGTGCAATCTGCTGGGCCACCTCTCCACCCCACTCTCCCAAACCCACATTTTGGTTGGACTGTAAAAAATCATGTAAAATCTTAATGCCACGTTGGTGGGGCCTAGCATCATTCCATGTAAACACGTCACTGGCTCTTATCCAGATAAAATAATAATAGAAAACCCTCCACTCTCGTGACTGGTCCATTAGACTTTGCTCTTTCAGCGAAACGTGTTATATGCTCCCCATCCTACATTATGACAAACATTTACATTAAAAAATACTCACTGAGAATAGAATGACTCATGTTTACCTCTTACAAAGTCAGTGATACAACAGTGGCAGCAACTGTATAGGGTACAGTCTGTATGTCCCATCATATCTACACAAACGCAAATACAAGCCTAATTAAGTACAGAAAGCTTCCGTATGGTCTAAAACAATGAAGTTTTACAAAATACAACACAACAGCCTTTCCTTCAATATATTGGACAAGGATCGCACACGCAGCCTGCCTTTTGGGCGAACTCTTGGTATACATTTGTGTTAGAGAACGAGCATGGTATTGAAGCCATAGGCATTACTAGCGATCATCAGAAGGAAGCTTTTCTCTCCCCAGATTGGTATTGATGGCCATAACAGGTGCTCATAGTGGTTATCTTCGACAATCAACCTTAAGGGAGCCGGGAAACGCTGATATACTACTGTGTGTGGCGAGGACTTGTCCTTGGATTGATGGCTTATTGGGTAGAATAAATCGGAAAGCAAAAAGTTCAAAACGTGGCGAGGGGATAACTTAGTCAGAGGTTGACTGCCCCCGGGGATCAGCAAAATGATTGCAAAATGATTACCACTTTGTGAAGAAAGTCAACAGTAGTTGAATTAGGGATACCCAGGCCCAACCTCCATCGGAGGAGGCAAGGTGGGCCTGGCCCACCCAACACAGGCCTACCCCTTGCATCTTCTGCACTTGTCTACTGCCTCTCGAATCCAGCTATTAAAAGCACTTCAACATTATCTGCTGCTGTGCAATTAATACAACTCGACATTATAAAAACCACATGCACTGCACTTAGGTGAATATTTATATTAGAGCTCATAAAAATTGCAGGTCCTGACAAGGAAATTATATATTTTGGTAGATTCTATTAGCTAAGCGCAAACGTTTCAGTCTTGTTTGATGATATTTATTAGTGGTATTTGGCTTCCATCAAAATGCCACGTGGCACCCCCTCCCTTGGACAGCTGGAGCCGGGCCTGTGGAGACTCACGATGGCCATGAGACCTTAGGGTTCCGTGGGCTGTAAACTGATGAACGTTGCCTCAATCCTCACCTCAGCAGGAAAGCACCATGATAGCTTTGTTGACATTTATCAATAAAGATCTAAAGGCAGACGATGGTTCAATGATTGGGGAATGTCACTGCTCTTTGCACGGAGTTCGTAAGGTCTCTGTCGTCCACGCAGTCCGCAGCACAGACATTTGGTAAAAAGCACACTCATCTAGCACACTCTGTATTCTTATTGTGCAGGGCCATCACGATGACGCGTTTTTCCACACACGTTCCGTAAATTCTACCAGTATGGAGCGCCGTTGTTACGCGGAGTCACAAGCGAGTGAGTAGTCTTTCAAATTTGGCAAATTTGGGTTCAAGATGATACAGCTTAGTAACTGCCTCCCATCTCATTATCTGAAACCGCTTAATCCTATACAGGGTCACGGTGAGCCGGAGCCTATCCCGGAAACACAGGGCGTAAGGCAGGAATACACCCGACGACGGGACGCCAGTCCATCGCCGGGCATTGCGGGACAATTTTAGTCTGCGAGCCAATCAACCTATCCAGGAGCATGCTTTTGGACTGTGGGAGGAAACAGTAACTGCCTCCTCTTTTCGAATTACGTGAAGCTGAGAAAAGTATTTGCGGAGTCAAAACCCCAGTCTTAATAACCAGGGTGGCCTACCGGATGCGAACTGAACTATGGCTGGGTCAAGTCACGAGTGAGCTATGCGTTACTGATTATTGCTGTCACAAACAAAACCAGTACACGCCTGTAATACCACACAACTGCCAATATAGACATCCTTTGCCCTATATATTTTTTCCATGATTTCATTGTGAACATTCATCACGATACAGTACTTTAATCCATTAAATCACATAATTCACAGCAAAAAAAATGTGTAAATTAAATATGGCACATTTACATGTGATTATGTGCCCAAGTAAGAACACATCCCAGTCGCAGGTTACATGTGAAACAGAAACACGGTGATTAGTTTCAATTTAAAGGAGTGCAGGTTAATGCCCACGGTTTTGTGAACAACCTGACACAGGTCTCCTTACAAATACATTTTAATTTGATGATCTACATTAGTACATTATCAACAAAACGTTCATTACTCTAAGTAATATTTATGATACAGTACTCGCATTTTGTTCTAAATGCGCTCTCATCTCGCCATGAAGCAACTCATATCCGACCTGAAATAAAGGACTTCTCACCTAGTTTTAACGCAAGCGCTCATAGATATCTGTTTGAAGCCACTACTCAGCTACACTTTCCAGCTGTATGCAATTACAAAGCCTAAGCCAGACCCCCGTATAGCCTCAAACTATTGCGACAGGTGCTGTTTGCGAGCCCCTAGTAAGGCCAAACGGGCGCACAAAGCACATGGTGTTGCCATCACCACGGCCGTCCAGCTGCCTGGCTCTCGATGCCGATATTGACACCGCGCGCACCTCGACGCCCAGGGGAGCCGGGACCCAGAGACCTCGCTCCACGTGTGTCGTCGCCTCTTGTTTCGTGAGCGCGGGCGCCCTTCCGATGACCACTGCGCGACTGCTCCCCGCAAACGCAGATTGCCCGTGTGCGTCACGACTCACGATTGTCAGCACAGAGAGCTCGACCCGCAACCCCCCCCAAACCTTTTTTTTCGTCAATCCACTGCTGGATTAAGGCCTTTGCAAAGCAGTTGCCACATCTCGCGATGCTCATACGTACTTAAGTCACACAGCGATTTCGCAGGCCGCTGAATTAACGGCTCCG
The DNA here is from genome assembly GCA_036362905.1 of Mordacia mordax. Lineage (NCBI taxonomy): Eukaryota > Metazoa > Chordata > Hyperoartia > Petromyzontiformes > Petromyzontidae > Mordacia > Mordacia mordax. The sequence goes on from JAZEWT010000011.1 coordinate 2,403,637, forward strand.
TCTCCTCCATAGTCGCTCGCTTCATCTACGACACGTTTTCCTTGGCTGCCACGCAGTCAATCACTCTTGACCATCTGCTCATCAATCCGTCTAGCCACGACGTGTCCTTCTTCTGGCCCCACTCACGGCACTTTGGTCACAAACAACGCAACACGAAGAGGATACATCGTGTTGCGTTTGCGCTCTCGCTCTCTCTCTCCTGTGAGAAGTCAATGTCTTCACGTCTGCCTATTCTACACACGGTTACGGTTGCCACCTCGTAGGCACAAAAACCCGGTACATATGACGTAAACATAATTATAGGGAGAGGACTTTATCCTGTGTAACTGGCAATAACCTAGTTTCAGTTACTTGTTCCGTAAATACAGATTTTCCCAGAACAGTATCTTTCAAAACGTGACGGAGCCCGGAAAAAAAACGGGACAGTTGGCAACCGTAGCCGCGGAGTTGTTGACGAGAGTACAGTACTTTGTTACACCGAGCTTCCTGTTAATAATTTCGCGGTTGCTCCCACACTGTTGTGGCAGCTGCCAATGTATAGCCAATCGTTACAGAAAGATGTTAATGATATGTACTATTTATTACGATATTTGTTGAAGGCATTCGAAGAGAGATTGAGAGGAACGAGGAAGCCCCAGAAAGGTGGTTGGTGGGGTGAAGACACAACCACGCTGCAGCCGGCGCCACCAGACACTGCGTCCTGTATATGTTATGATGGTATCGGCCAATTAAGTAATTAATAAGTATTTTTTGTTGTGGGAATAAACCGGAGAACCGAGCGGTAGATCACGCAGGAGAGGGGACTCGCGCGTTCTACACACATGCGCCAGAGGCTAGAGTCGAACCGCCTGGGCATGGCTCTCCGTGCGGCGAGGATGTTGACCATCGCACCGCCGGCGGACCTCCTCCTCTCATTTACATCACGCTTCTCCAAACCAACTCGGCGCGAGTTAACCATCACCCACCGGAAGGATTGGTGTCCCGACTGCGGGTGGTAGAACTCCTCGGCTATCCGGCTCCTCTGCGGTCCAAAGAGCGAGTAGTGCGACTCGCGGTTGACCATCAGCGGTGGGAACCACGTGTCCGGAGAGCCGAGGGGGCCGGAGCTGGGCCCTGGTGCGGGCCCGCTCCCGGAGGAAGAGCCAGAGGCATACCCTCCCGCCGCCGAGGGGACGTAGACGGACAGGGGCTCGCTCTTGTAGCGCCGCTCCGAGCAAGAGCCTGCCATATCGTGACCAACCGCGTCTTCTTGCCCCGGCAAGGGCTGGTTGACCATCAGTTGCTGTTGCTGCTGTTGTTGTTGCCCTCCGTCCTCTTCGCCCTGCGCTTGTTCCTGCTCGTCCTCCTGGCGGCGGTTATGATGGTGGTACTGTAGCAGGTGTTGTTGAAAGACGTGCTGCTGCTGTTGGGGCTGTTGGTGGTCATATTCCGCCAGCTTCCACGGCCGCACCATCGCGGGCAGGCTGGAGGAGGTGGAGAGTGAGGTGGTGCTCGACATGGGTGTGTAGGTGGACGCCGCGCTGCTGTAGGTGGACGGCGTGATGGACGAGGTGGGAATTCCACCGCACTCGTCGTGGTGCTTCTGCTCTTCGTCGTCTTCATCGTCCTCCCGCTGTTCCGTCTTCATGAGATGCACCACCTGCTGCACGGCGTCACCGTGATCATCCCCTGGACGTCTGCTTGTCCCCAAGCACCTATCCTCTTCCTCCCGCCGCTGCTGCTGATGGTGGTGGTGGTGAAGTTGTTGGCCGAGTTCTGAAATCGACAGAACCCCCGTGGAGCGCTCGGCACTGTCAGCCGCGTGCAGCAGACTCTCCGCCAGAGTTGTGGGCTTGCCCAGAACGTTGGCCAGCTCCTCCAAGGTCCCTCCCTCCAAGAGTGCAGACTCACTGGAGCCCATCTCTCTCACCGCGCCCTTCAGCTTAACGCCCTTAAAATTAGTCCGTAGGATAGAAACAAGAGCCCGGCGCTGGAGTCCGCAAGCGGCAACGTCGCAGCCACGGTAAAAAAAACGCACAATTCGGTGCCTCGAGTTGTGTTTGTCGATACGATCGGTGTTGCGCGGCACTCAGTTCCCAATCACGGCATTATAGTTGCGGGAGGCTGGGCGGCTGTGTGTGGGTGCCTCTGAGCCGCGAGCACACGTGGAGCAGCCGGCCGTGCACCACCAGTGCGCTTCTGTTTTGCCTCTGCAAAGTGCCCTCTACCGACCAGGCTCCTCCCAGAGTCAGATGCAAGAGACCATATACAGGCTGTTGTGGGTGGAGTTTGATAGAACTGCCCTTCTGAAGCCTCCATCATCATCGTCGACACCCACCCCGCTGCCAACATCCCACTCTCACTGTTTAAATAACGAGATGAAATATTTAAGGTCATTTTAAAAAATCATCGCGTGATGCGTGCCGTAGGATGGCATTGCATACCTATTAGCGCCAGCCTGGTATTACGGCGGGAAATGTGTGGTATTGCTAAAATACCAGCGACCATTATGGAGGAAAGATTTACTCTTGATTGTCTCATCTCATCTCATTATCTGAAACCGCTTAATCCTATATAGGGTCACGGTGAAGCCGGAGCCTATCCCGGAAACATAGGGCGTAAGGCAGGAATACACCCGACGACGGGACGCCGGTCCATCGCCGTACTCTTGATTGTATTATATGAATTGATTTTTTTTTCAGTCCCGTCTTTATATTTGCAGCGCATAGGAATGGTAATTGACTAGTTCCAAAAGCAATCATCATGCATCGAGCCGTGAAAACCTACATCAGTACATTGGTAATTGACTAGACTTGCAAAATAAAGTCAAATAGCTCCGGAAATGCAATTCATTGTCTTCAGAAGAGCTGCGCTACGAGTGTCTAATGTAGGTCTCCTTCAAAGTGGTTGTTTTGCACCGATACATCGCTGTCAGCAATCTGAAATCAGTCCTGGAAGTGTTTGGCAAGGCTGGTTTCCGACAGCAACTTCCCAAGATGAACGCAACATTTAATGTCTTGTCATCGCTCTTCCCCTGTGACAGCTCGCGGTTCCAAACCAAAATTGACAGCTACATGAAGCAGACATTTTTTTTAGTTGGTTGCTTTACATTCTCCACAACCATTTCGTATTATCTAATGTATAATGTTACTTTGCGTCAAACGGGGATTTTTTCTTATAATTAAAGATACGGTCCTTGCCCGTGACGTCTGGCAATTCACCAGAGTGTGCTTGTATTGACCAAGTGCTGCTGAAATAATGCACTACCAGAAGGCCTTGTGGTTAACGGTTGCGCGGTGAGAAGCGCTGCTGTCACAACAAACAGCAACCAGGTTCGACTCCTGGCTTGGGTTCCTTTCTGTGTAGAGTTTGCGTGTTTTCCCTGTGTCCGCCTGAGTTTCCCCTGGGTATTCCGGTTTCCTCCCACAGTATAAAGACATGCTACCTAGGTTTATTGTCCTAACTAAATGTCCCCCCAGTGCCCTTTAATGTTATAACTTGATTACCACTAGACAACCGTTAAAAAGAGTGACATTGCTCAATGGTTTCTTCGAGCTTAAACACAAACTGGCTGACGACGTATGTCGTTATTTTATTTCGAAGGACATATATGTGAAGGCGATGCAGTGTCTGTCTATATTTCGTTAATACTGACTACTTGCGTACACATTTACATCTGCTGAACCAGACGGCGTGAGCTGACTGTTGAGTACAGATGAGCTGACGTCAAGTTTAATACGAAGTGTATTACAATTCCATCATCCCTCCCATTGTAATAATAATAATAATCTCTATACACGTTTCGACCAGAATTCATATATAGCTTGTGTTCACTCTTATATTGCTGGTGTCCTTGCTCTTTGCTTAATTATGTTGGCCGAGCATCCCAGTGCAAGACTCTCCTGGGAAAGGAGCCTTGAGACCCAAGACTTACCGAGGTGACATTGACATTGTTATTATTATCTACAGTATTACAAAGTCCATTACAGAATTATTATCAGCAGCAAGACGGCACGCTAACACCATGAGTAAGGCTGCTGCCTCACAGCAAGAAGGGTCTCGATTCGATTCCTAACTCGGGTGCCTTTCTGCGTGGAATTTGCTCGTTCTTCCCGTGTTTTCGTGCGGGGTTTCACAGGGTAATCCGGTTTCCTCCCACTGTCTAAAGATATTCTCATCTCATCTCATTGTCAGAAACCGCTTAGTCCTTTATAGGGTCGCGGTGAGCCGGAGTCTATCCCGGCAGACACAGGGAGCAAGGCAGGGATATACCCGCGATGTGACGCCAGTCCATCACCGGGCACTGTGGGCAGTTTAGTCAATTAACCTATGCTGCAGCATGTTTTTTTGGACTGTGGGAGGAAACCGTAGTGCCCGGCGAAAACCCACGTGGACACGTGGAGGACATGCAAACTCCACACAGAAAGGCATCCGAGCCGAAATTCGAATCCGGAACCTTCTTGCTGTCAGGCGACAGCGCTACTCACTGGGCCACCGTGCCGCCCGAAAGATATTGTATTTATGTTATGTATTTATGTTAATTAGCCTGCTGAATAAATTGCCCCTGGCGTCTCAAACCGGTCCCCTCCGCGACCATATAATAATAATACAATTTATACCTATAATAATACAATTTATACATATAATAATACAATTTATAATACGCCACGCAACTTCCATGCCTGGTCATGGACGAGACAGGGATACGGGCAGGTGCGAGGAGTTGTTCAGGCAGTCAGTCGACGCCAGCACGCCAGCCAACGCTACGTATATATTATGAAGCTATCGGCCAATTAATTAGTGAAGGCTTTTTTGTTGTGGGAGGAACCCGGAGAACCCGGAGGAAAACCACGCAGAGCGGGAGGAGACGGGGAGATGAAACGCCACACAGGTGGAAATCGAACCGCCTCGGGCACGACTTTCTTTCTGAGAGGTACAGCTATTTACCGCTCTGCCACCCTGTAGCGTATTAAGTGGGTACAGTATTAAGCGACTACAGCATTAATCAGCTAGAGTATTGCTTATTTAAGAAGCAGCAGCAACGTTTGTTGTTCAATCATTGCTGGTTGATCGTCAGGTAAACCTCACTTCGTCAATCAACCAGTTATTAATCACACAGGTACTTGTCCTGAGAGAAAAGCTGCACCTTACATCTGTATGTGACTATGTTTACTGTATTGTCCCACCAGTAGCATTGTTCACCATTATTAGCTCAGCATATAAAATACGCTTATACAATTCTAATTCAGATTGCATCTAAAACGTAACAATATCTCCAAGACGATGTACGGGGATAATAAAAGTCAGAGCATTTATTTTGTACAGAGAGGCAGATGAATAAAATAAAGGTCTTACGCCTGCTTGAAGAGGTGCAGGGAGCCAACAGCACGGGCGGCTGGAGTAAGAGAACACGTAGGGGAGGTGGTTGAGTCTGATGTAATCACAAGGAAGCGAATGTTGTTTATTAAGCGTTCACAATTTCGGTCCGTTCTTTATTTAACAATTACGAGGAATTTTAAAGCACGGGCAATCATGCAGCGAGGACACGATGACCCACCGCTAAATGTCACCCGCACAGTGTCAGCCACGCAGTTCTCCTTCTGTACGCGTAGACGTCACCCCTGTTATTGACATTAAAGTTAAAAAAGAATACCTGCTTAAAGTCTTTGCACAATTTTAAGTTCATATCTGATCTTAAAATGTGCAGTTTACATAATCTTGTTTATCCATTGACAACGATTTGCATCGTGGATTTTGAAGAGATGCAAATATAGATTTGACCCTGTTGGGAAAACAAATGTACAGCTCATCGCCTCAATTCTAAAATTATTATCTTTGTGGGGAAAAGGTAGATTCTAGTAATCGCAAGTGAGCTTTTCAAAACATATCAACAAGAGATTCACCCGATCTTACTCAGAATAAAGTTTCCTCTCTCTTCACAGTCCTTCTCATTGCTGTTATTCTGACCTCGTTTGGAAGTCCAAGCTTCCACCATTGTTTCCGCTGTGCCTAACGTCTTTGCCACTTATCTTCAGGGATGGGGTTTAAAAACAGGAATGGACGGACTTTATTGACTCTGCATACAACGTTATCATCATAATATAGAATAATACAGTTTATAACGCGCCGCGCAAACTCCACGCCTTGTTATGGACGAAACACGGATACGGAGGCGTAGCGAGGAAAACGCAGGGGTTTAAGCCGGCGCCAAACTACCAGACACTACTTTCTATATATTATTATGCTATTTGTCGATTCATTAATGAAGGACCGAGAGGAAACCCACGCAGAAGAGGGAGAGAACACACATTCCACAGAGTAAAGCGCCTTGAGGCAAGATTCGCACTGCCTCAGGCAGGATTGCGAAACACGGATGGGGCTACTGCGCCAACCTGCCGCCCGTCAAGTTCTATCCACTGCTTAATGAGAGCCTACCTACATCACTGCCATGCTTCACAGTTACAGTCCGCACATTTGCGCTCATCAGCTGAAGTCATTACTCAATCTCTGCCGTGGATGCCCTCTCGGGCGTACTCCCTCATATCGCCGCTATTTCTTCACCAGTCTTGTACATCGTCTGTTATCAATTCGAGCGACGTAACCGGACCGAGCACAATAACAATAATTCCCCTATTTATGCACACGCACGACCGTGTACTGGATCTACTGCTAGATAAGGGCCAGCCAGCGCCGTGCGGGTTGTGGTTATCTGACGTCAGACACTTCAACAGATCCTTGAAAGATCTTGACACATTACCATCGGTGAGCGCCTCCGGCAGACGACACTGCGTTGGATGGATAATGTACAACGCATGTCCAGCCGCCCCATGCCCGAGGAGCTTCCGTTTGGCCGTATAAAGGGGGGCAACTAAACGCAGCACTGGCAAGAGTAAAGATTGGACTGATGTGGCACACGCGGACCTGAAGCTGAGAGGACTTGCCGATGACCGGTACCAGCGGCGTCACGATCGACCTCTGTGGAGAAAGTTCGTGTTACTAGGCAATTGGAGGAGGCGGGCGCGTACAGCAACAACAAAGAGTGGGCAAACGACGCTCACAACAGCGAGCGCAGCGCCAGGCGGATAAAACTCAGCGGTTTGGCATGGTTGGGGGGGCACAGGTGGTGCTCAGTTGTCTGTCAGACCATGGAATCTGGATCCGTCCCGTGACCTCCTGTTACCGGGCGTCACCGCCACTTCGTGGCGAACGGCGGTTGATGTAGTTTACTTCAACGCGATGGTCGGTGCAGCTTGGTGAAGACAGGGAGCATAGTGCAGTACAGTATAACAATTGATCTTGCTCCACTGCCCTCTGCTGGCAACGTGACCCCTTGGAAGCCTGCAATTTTATATGGATGACGGTTGTACTCTCCAGGTTAAATGCTGCTTAGCTTCTAAGATCAAATACAACTGTATATAGTCGACACATATACGGTGGTCCAAATGTCTTGTGATCGGCATTTCATTTTTCTTCCTGTTCGTGAACATTCATGAGCACATAAGCTCACGACACACCGTTGAATAGTGCGTGAGCTCGTGTTAGCCATTTGAAATAAATAAGTAATGATTATTCAGACGGCGGCGCAGCGAGTAGCATTGTCGCCTCATAGCAAGAATAACCGGGTTCAATTCCTGGCTCGGGTGCCTTTGCGTGTTCTCCTCGTGTCTGCGTGGGTTTTCCCCAGATATTCCGGTTTCCTCCCACCGTCCAAAGACACGCTACTACATAGGTTAATGTAGTAATGTAGTAGCGTGTCTTTGGACACCCAGAGCCCTGCGATGTACTGGCATCATATGCTGGGTATAACCCCCGCTTTGCGCTCTGTCTGCCGGGATAGGCTCCAGCCCCTCGCGACTCTGCAGAGGATTTAAGTGGTTATTGATAATGATGATGATTATTCAAAACAAATGAACGAGCAAATGAAAACAATGTTAGGGGCTAATTAAACGGGAGTCCCAAGATGTCTGGACCATGCTTGACACTGAAATACGCATCCAAACTTTAACGTAAGTGAGCACCCGAGCACAAGTCTTATAAAGTACTGTGCCAAACAAACAACGCAGATCTCGATATCAAAAAAGATCTGAACAAATGGTTGAAATGTCTCGCAATAACATGTCATATCAATGTAGGACTGTGCCACGTGAATGTGCTCAGGGCCGCTGACAGATCAGTGGAGGTCCTGCTTGCTAGTTTGATTGTCTGGGAGGAGAGGTAGATAAACGCCCATTGGATTTAACTCAAGCATAGCCCGTTGCCCATATTATGAGTAGCGCAGATTTAGCCCGCTCTCCCTGACCAATGAGAAAACATGACTGTTGCAATGTTGTGGAGACCAAAGCTGCACCTTGAGCAAATTAAGCTCTGAGAGCCAAGTTAACAGGGCTTTGCCATTCACGTATTTGTGTCCTAAGAGGACGATTGTTTAACTAATCTGTCTTTTTTGTGGCTATAACATTGGCCAGGACTTGGACAAACATCCGTTAGGAACAATGTGAATTGCAATCAACTATAAGCCACTTAAGATACATATCAAAATATCTTTACCAACTGTAATTGTATATGCTTGCGCATATTTCTACAACGTTTACTTTTTCCTGTAAACATCTCCATTGGGGTTGCATGACTACTGCATTCATGACGCTGAACAGAGGCATTAGAGGCTGAAAGAAAATGAAATTCAGTTGCGATTGAAGGATTTTTTTGGGGATCTCAAATTCGTGCTGTAAGTGCTGTCAACAGAACACACGACTCCGTGTTGCTGATAGGATTGTAAAATAAAGTTTTCCTCTTAATTTGCTGTCCTTTTTTGGTATACGGCACTCACAGCATGAAGTAGATGTTGATTTTGGCTGGCTTACAAGCATGCTTTTCACGCATACCACAATGAAAATCTTTAAGTAAATATCATGAAACATTGCCAAGGACATCGAAATAAAATGTTAGGAACATATCTATGTGTGTGTATTTTACTGTGTCACAGATGGTTAAGAGAACCACTGTCAAACATTTAAGGGCTATTTACAATACTTAATAGGTGTGGTTAATATTTTGTTACCTGAATCTTTATCGCTAGGTCTGATATTTGCTTTTCCCCATGGGACACCATCATAGCATATCCGCGCCCGTGACAAGCCACCATAGCATCTACATTTAAAGAGAAAGCACTTAACCAACATCTCTCGCGTCCGGCTCTCACGCCGAGCCTCATTCCGCGCCTCGGTATCCGTGTCTCGTCCCTGACCATCCACGGAGTTTTCGCGGCGAGTTATGAATTGAGTCGTTATTGATGATTGCTTCGAAAAGCTGCTGTCTCGGGGCGCGGTGTGCGCATGAGGATGCCTCTAACGTCTCATCTCGTTGTCAGAACCGCTTAATCCTGTACAGAGTCGCGGTGAGCCGGAGCCTATCCCGGCAGACACAGGGCGCAAGGTAGGGATATACCCACAATGGGACGCCAGTCAATCACCAGGCACTGAGGCAAATTTAGTCTGCAAGCCAATTAACCTATGCAGCAGCATGTTTTTTAGACTGTGGGAGGAAACCGGAGTGCCCGGCGAAAACCCACGCAGACACGGGGAGAAAACTGCAAACTCAACACAGAAAGGCACCCGAGCCGAGATTCTGATCCGGGGCCTTCTTGCTGTGAGGCGACAGCGCTACCCACTGGCCCACCGTGCCGCCCTGCCTCTAATGTCTGAGGACAAACGTCGCGAGGTGGAAAGAGGAAGCAATCGACGTGGCTGTCCCGAGAGAACAGCTTTTCGAAGCAATCATCATGCATCGAGCCGCGAAAACCTACATCACTACATTGAGTCGTTATTATTAAGTGGCCTATAAAATTTGACTGAGCAGAGATAACGGAATGACATTTCTGTTTCTTCACAATGGAAATAAAGTTTAAACATAAACAACTGTGATATGTTGGGCCGCAGTGAAAAGCACTGTCGCTTCACAGCAACAAGGTCTGATATTCGATTCCCGGCTCGGGTGCCTTTCTGTGTGGAGTTTACATGCTCGCTCCTCGTTTCTGCATGGGGTTTCGTCCGGTACTCCGGTTTCCTCCCACCGTCCAAAATACGCTGCTGCCGAGTCTAATTGGCTTGCTGAGTACATTTCCCCAAAAAGCGTGCCCCTCGATGTACTGGTATCACATCCTGGCTATTCCCCCGCCTTGTACCCTCTGCCAGCCGAAATGGGCTCCGTGCCCCTGTAACCCTGTGCAGGATTAAGCAGGTATTGATAATGAATGAATGTCGGGCCAGTCTGTCACATTTGTGGAGGCTCCATTGAAGGTCTGGACGCGTAAATGATAAGGCAGACGTAAGCACTGTGAAAACGAACACAGATCAAGGATCAACAATGAACCCTTACGTTAAATAAATATGATCAACAAATAATGTGTTGCCTTAGGTTGTCCAATCAATCAAACTTTGAGTTTGAAAACGATAAATACATCTGAATCATGTTTAACCTCAATATTTGTTTGCCATTAATAACGACCTTGTTTTTTTAATGACGCATTAAAGAAAAACCATGGTTTTATTTTTAATAGGTAATATTCTAATATCGACGGGTGCCAATTCGCCAATGTTTGAGGGACAAAGTTATTTTTTGACTATGCACTATACATGAATACTGTTGCAAGATTGGAAATTAACTGGTTTCGTACAACCATTGAAATTAAATCATTCATACAACCAGTGTAATCAAGCGACAGGGTGGCACAGTAGGAACATTTGCACCACAGAGAAATAAAATCCTGTCAGAGGCGGTTTCATTCCTGCTTTGGGCACCCTTCTATATGATTGTGTGTTCTCCTCCTGTTGTCCGTGGGATTCCTCCGGGTTCTCCGGTTTGCTCCCACGAAAAAAAAAGTATTCGTTAAAAATGTGTTCAATAACATCACTCTGTGTCTCAGGTGTAACACCATCCCCCTGGTATACTGTTGAACTCTGGGGCCTCAAGGTGAATGCACGCAGGGCTGAATGGATTTGAAAAAACGTGGCACCGTCGACGCTAAAATGTACAAGAACCAGTTCAATCGCTACATGAAGGCACTTGATTGTGCCCGTACGAACCACTTTTCCAGCAAACTAGCAGATGCCTGGGATAAGCCGAATATCCTCTTCTCGACCATCCATCGACTCCTTCATCCACCCAGACATACACCCTCACCTCTCTTCATTAATAAAGACCAAGTGGATCAGTTAACTCGGTTTTTCTGAGACAAAAACAAAGCCCACTACCCAGTCTCAACCTCAACCCACTAACTCAGAATGTATTCCTTCTCCTACCCTGATCTCAAACTCCTGGAATTTTCCGAGTTAACGGAATCTCTCTTCATTGATCTCGACCTACAAACTGCTCCCTGGATCCCTTCCCATCTAAACTCATCCGGCCAAATTTCAAATTCCTTGCCACTTTCGTCACTAATCTCTTTTATGACTCACTTTGCTCTGGCATCGTTCCCCAACTATTCAAATTGCGCCGCAATTACCCCTCTGCTTAAAAAACCTGGCCTCGATTGTAACATCCCTGATAATTATCGCCCCATCTCAAATCTACCATTCCTCTCGAAGGTCCTTGAATGTGCAGTAGCCGGCCAACTCCAGAAAACCGTTCTCACAATAACCTCCTCGATCCCTTCCAATCTGGGTTCAAATTCGGCCATAGTACTGAAACTGCTCTGATTAAAGTAGTTAATGACCAACTCATCGCAAGTTATAAAAGCTTGCCAACTATTCTTGTCCTCCTGGACCTGAGCGCAGACTTTGATACTGTTGACCATCCTACCTTGCTGGAGTGAATGGAGGGCATAGGCGTCTCTATCTGTGCCCTGCACTGGCTGAGCTCCTACCTCTCTGATCGGAAACACTGAGACTACCATCTCTAACACTGTGACTCCTATCCATAACACTGAGACTCCCATTTCTAACACTGTGACTTCTATCTCTAATACTGAGACTCCCATGTCTAACACTGTGACTCCTATCTCTAACATTGAGACTCCCTTCTCGAACACTGTGACTCCCATGTCTAACACTGTGACTCTTATCCATTCCTCCTGTCATTCAGGTATGTGCAACTCTCTGGGTTGATTGGCCTGTTGAGTAAATTATTCCATGGGAGGTGTCCCATGATGTGTTGGCGTTGCATCCTGGGTGTGGCCACTCCTTGCGCTCCTTGTCTCCAGAGTTGAGCCCCTGTTTAATATGATCACCTACACATGCGCAGCTCTAAAGAGCATGATTCCTACATCAGTTCCTTGTAACCCCAACCTTCTGGCCATTTGCTGTAAACTTATGATACTTTGACACCCTCGTAACATCCATCGGGGCGCCGGCAATAAAAAGCCCATTGACCTACCTACAAATAACTTCTCGACCCCCATCCCCATATTATTAAGTCCTGCACATCGGCCACCAAGAAAACAAGTTAGACTATTTACAGCTCGACGTTGCTTGATAAAAATGACACTGGTTAGTTCTCCTTTTCCAGCACGCACATTGCTTGGAACAGAAACGCACTTTGCCCTGCTCCGAACACCGAAAAAACCCCACTCGTCGCTGAGCTGATCTCGAATAACAGTCTGGACCTACTCTGCCTTACAGAGATCCGGCATTGATGCATTCCATCTGAAGGCTCATTAAAATGGTCGTGGTGGCGGCCTAGCAGTTCTCCACCATGTGTCTACTGACATCCGACCCATTCCATTGCCGACCTTCAATCCATTCCAGCATATATCTCTGGATTGGAGGTCGGCTCAATCTGTGAAGTTGGTGCTGCTATACCGCCCACCTGGAGCCTCCACTTATTTTGTCAATGAACTGTCTGAGCTGTTTAATAAGATGTGCTCCAGTTCTGAAAGGATCCCGATTTTGGGCGATTTCAACATCCATGTCGACTCTCTAAAGAGCCCTCTTGCAAAGGATCCCATGGCCACTCTGATCTCACTTGGCTTCACTCAACACGTGACATGTGCCACTCACAGATATGGTCATACTCTCAATTTGGTTTGCTCATGGGGCATATCGGTCACCAACCTGTCCGTCACTGATCCTGGTCTGTCTGATCACTCCTTGTGGTTTGATCTTCCAGTACCGTCTCCAATTTCCATCACCAAGCACCATATCCAATTTTGAAACATTAACGCCTTCACTGCAGACATATTCACCGCAGCTATCAGTAGTACTTCACTCTCCGCCTCGGCTCGCTCTGCCTCTGATGCGAGAGCAGAAACATACAACAGCCTGCTATCAAGCATACGTGATGATTTAGCCCCATTAAAATCACGCTGTCTCAGGCAGAAAAACATCCCCTTGGTATACTGCTGAACTCTGGGATCTCAAGGCGATTGCATGCAGGGATGAACGGACTTGCAGAAAATCAGGCCTCACCGATCATGCTCAGATCTTTAAGGCACAGCTCAACCGCTACTGGAAGGCACTTGACTGTCCCTGTACCAGCCATCTTTCCAGCATCCTGGCTGATACCTGCGACAAAACCAAGATTTGTTTCTCAACCATTAATCAGCTCCTTCATCCAACCAGTGAATAACCCTCACCTTCCTTCACTAATAAAGATCAGGTGGATCAGTTGATTCAGTGTTTCTAAAAAAAAACTGAAGCCCATCGTATCTCGACCCTGCCTCAATCACCAACCAAAACCCCTATAAATGTTCCTTCATCTTCCTTGACCTCAAAACTCCTGAACTTTTCCGAATTAACGGAATCTGAGGACTCCTCTTTAGTTACCAGATTCCGGCCCACAAACTGCTACCTAGATTTTTTCCCATCCAAAATCATCCAAATTTAAAATTCCTTGCCTCGTTCATCACTAATTTGTTTAATAACTCACTTCACTCTGGTATCGTTCCCCCACTGTTCCAATGTGCCACAGTTACTGCCCCCCGCTTAAAAAACCTGACCTCAATTGCATCAGCCCTGATCATTATCGTCCCATCTCAAATCTACTATTCATCTCTAAGGTCCAGAAACACCTTCTTAATAATGGCCTCCTCGATCCCTTCAAATCTGGGTTCAGATTTGCCCATAGTACTGAAACTGCTGTGGTGAAAGTAGTTAATGACCTACTCATCACTGCTGATAAAGGTCTGCCAAGTATTTTTGTCCTCCTGTACCTGAGGGTTACCTTTGATACGGTTGACCACCCAATCTTACTTGAGCGACTGGAGGATATAGGGGTCTCTGGCAGTACCCTTGCATTGGCTGAGCTCCTACCTGTGTGACTGGAAGCAGTTAGTCAGCCTCGGAGGATAAAACTCAGATATCCATCCTGTTTTGTCTAGAGTTTCTCAGGGTTCAGTTCTCGGCCCACTCCTCTTCAGCATCTAAATGAAACCACTTAGCCATATCATGTACAACTTCAATCTCAGCTATCACTGATATGCCGATGAGATCCAAATCTATATCCACACAAAGCTATCCATCAATGTGTCTGGTCTTTGCATGTCGTCCTCACTGTGCACTGTGAAGGCCTGATTCAATACAAATTTCCTAAAACTAAACGATGAAACAGGAATTTTGCTTGTCGGAACCCTGCACCAATTTTCCAAGAGTGAACCTATCCAATTGAGCTTGACGACCAGACCATTGAAGTTACTAAGGCAGTCCAGAGTCTAGAAGTGACTCTTGACACATAACAACAAGTTTACGAACTTAGCCTATTTCCATCTCGGAAATATAGCCAGACTGTGCAACATCCTGTCACCCTCTGATGCTGAAAAGCTAATACACATCCTCATCTCCTCACGAATCGATTACTGCAATGTACTGCTCCCTGGGACCCTTGCCTACTTCATCAATTGTCTCTAACGCTGCGAGAATCTTCACTCGCAGACCCATCCATGATCACATATCCCCAGTAGTGATGTCTCTTCACTGGTTACCAGTTAAATACAAGATTGAATTCAAGATCCTCCTTCTCACCTACAAGGCTCTCACTGGCGCTAACCCGACATACATCCATGACCTACTTCAGGCACCCTCCTCAACACGACAACTTCCATCCTCTAATACGGGCTTTTTGCAATTGCCCGGTTTGCACCTCCATTCGATGAGTCACAGAGCCTTCTCGCGCGCTTGTTCCAGACTCTGGAATGCTCTTCCATTGGAGAGTCTACCAGCTGAGTCCCTGGATATCTTCAAATCACGTCTTAAGACTCACTTATTCCCTAAGGCTTTCAAGTCCTCTGGCTAGGACTGTTAATGAGGCTCACTGTCGTCGGGCCGGGATGATGGCTCGCTGCCAACCTGCGCCTTCTCAGGAACATTTATTCCTGCCTCGTTTGTGGAACAATTCTTTTTATATCGCTTATTCTATGTCCTTCTATAAATTACAGCCATCATTTGCCTTCCAGTTGAGCTGTCCTAATATTGTTGTTGACATGCCGTTCTCTCCACAGCCGAGATTTTATAAGAAAAAAATTATAAAACGTTATTGTTGCTGATTTGCTCTTCTTATGTCGTTGTTGTTGCTGATATGCCATTCTCTCCATAGCTCTGTGCAGTGGTTTGTGACCCTCGGGTGAAAAGCTCTCTCGAAGTGCAATTATTATTATTTGTTTAACGATGATTTAATTTGTTATTTTGTTGTTCTTCATTGCTTCATAGCCATTATTTTACTTTAATTGATCTAATCTGATGTTGTTGTTGTTAACATACTGTTCTTTCCACAGCTCTGTGCAGCACTTTGTGACCCTCGGGTGAAAAAGCTCTGGAAGTGCAATTATTATTATCCCAATGTATAGGAAACATTGTCTGGTGGGCGGCGCGGTGGCCCAGTGGTTAGCGCTGACGCCTCACAGCAAGAAGGTCCCGGGTTCGAATCTCTCGGCTCGGGTGCCTTTCTGTGTGGAGTTTGCATGCTCTCCCCGTGTCCGCGTGGGTTTTCGCCAGGTACTCCGGTTTCCTCCCACAGTCCAAAAGCATGCTCCTGGATAGGTTGATTGGCTCGCAGACTAAAAAAAAATTGTCCCGCAATGCCCGGCGATGGACTGGCGTCCCGTCGTCGGGTGTATTCCTGCCTTACGCCCTGTGTTTCCGGGATAGGCTCCGGCTCACCGTGACCCTATATAGGATTAAGCGGTTTCAGATAATGAGATGAGGTGAGACATTGTCTGGTGAGCTGGCGCCGGCTAACCGTCTGGATAACTCCCCCTTCTCTGCTGTTGCCTCACCTCCATGTCCGTGCTTCATCCATGACCAGGCGTGGGATTTGCGCACGTTATAAATTGTAATATTCTTGTAAAAAAGAGAAGCGGTTTTACCATTTATGGCAATAATACAAGTGTTAAGACCTTTAAAAAACAAATAGATACCTTTCACAAAGTGTCAAGTTTGCAAAAACCACAACCACACATTGTGGCAAAATATGCAAACAAAATGCTTTGATAAGTGCCCAAGGTCTATATTGTCATGCTTTGTGATTCATTCATTATCAAAACCCACTTAATTCTATCCAAGATCGCAGGGGGGCAGAGCCTATCCCGGCTAACAGAGGGCGCAGGGCGGGGGAATGCTAATAATAAATAATAATAATTGCATTTATTGAGCGCTTTTCACCCGATGGTCACAAAGCGCTGCACAGAGCTGTGGAGAGAACGGCATGTCAACAACAACAAAGTAGATCAATGAAGTAAAATAATGACTATAAACCAATGAAAGACATAAAATAACAAGAAAAATTATTGTTAGCAAGTAAAAGAAGTAAGAAACGCTGCTGAGCAGGCACAAGTCAACAGCGAGCTATTACCCAAGCACACACTAGTGAACAACATCAACAGTCCTATAGCCAGCTCTACACTCAGCTTCTTCAACATGTCCTGGGTTTTAATTAGGCCGACTCAGTCTTAAGTCAGCTCTGCCATTCATAAGCAATAGCACTGGGTAGATATAATTCTGTCCTCACCACTCATTTAAGTACCATGCTGGATTTAACAGGTGCTCTCTGATGCTGATACTGTTATCTAGTGATTTCAAAGAGCCTCCACGACTCTCGTGAATTTTTCAAGCAAGCTTTGCGTTGTGAACATTTTGTCGGGGGGGCTTTTCGTGTGGGTTTAACCCAAAGAGGACCCAGACAAAATCTCATCGTGCATTCGAGAGAATACCAATCAAAAAAATCTCAGCGACGCGTGCTCAATTAACTTGCTGTGCTTTACTACACTGGTTATATGAATTATAATTTATTGTTGTTTTTTTAGTCCATGGCTAGATGAGTACTGCCCCATTGCATATCAGTCCTGGTGCTTGTGTTGACTGCACCTGAACACACTGGTTAGTATGGGTTGGTAAGTGACAACGTTACTATTTATGGAAACTAATCACCATTAGTCTAGATTAATCTGAAAGTCTATTGAAATTGACATAAAGAAAATACTTTTAATCGTGCGGGCGGCGCGGTGGCCCAGTGGCCCAGTGGTTAGCGCTGTCGCCTCACAGCAAGAAGGTCCCGGGTTCGAATCTCTCGGCTCGGGTGCCTTTCTGTGTGGAGTTTGCATGCTCTCCCCGTGTCCGCGTGGGTTTTCGCCGGGCACTCCGGTTTCCTCCTACAGTCCAAAAAGCATGCTACTGCATAGGTTAATTGGCTCGCAGGCTAAATTGCCCCGCAGTGCCCGGCGATGGACTGGCGTCCCATCGTGGGTGTATCCCTGCCTTGCGCCCTGTGTCTGCCGGGATAGGTTCCGGCTTCACCGTGACCCTGTATAGGACTAAGCGGTTTCAGACAATGAGATGAGATGAGACTTTTAATCGTTCTGATAACTATAAAAATACGTGCGTTTTTTTTTAATTCTCAAACTATAATTTTTATTTATTACGTATATCCTGTCACACTAACACAATCCCGTTGCATAACGCTTTTTGATGAAGGTAATTTGACAATCTTGGTCCTGTGTCCAATAAGTCTCATGTAATTCGTAACACATGACGAATCTAATCTAATTAACCAAACTTTCAAAACCCCTGTAATTGTTACCACACCCCTCAAACCACCAAGTGGTTCCTAGCACGGGCCAGGCACGATTGATGAAATCATAGCCTCCCCATATAAAGAGATCCAAACGGTTACTCGTCTCGAGTTAGTGCGGGTTGCCTGATGATACTGATTGCAATTATCAGCGAAACGTCGTATTTCTTTTGCATATGCTATAAGTGAGTTCTCCAACACACGAGTGTGCTGAGATAGTGAAGAATTGGCACGTTTTGTTCTCGTTGACAAACTTTACTTATTGGCTGTTGTCGGGTGGTTGAGGGTTTGGCAAACATATTTTACGAAGTTATTGAAATTTAAACTCATATGTCAGAGACGGATGCTAGGAAT
>JAZEWT010000011.1:2440133-2464317 GCA_036362905.1 Mordacia mordax
GTATAACCACACTTGACGCTCGACACGTCAATCCTGAAAGAGCAGCTCTTAAGAGAAATTCTCATACAAAACCTACATCAAAACACACGTCAGCTCGTCTCTTCGTGTGGATCTGTGTAGGGGATTCCAGGACTGGGAAGTGAACTCAGGACATCGGGTTCGTAGTGCGGTGGCACAAAACACATTACTGCTTCAGAAGAGTCCACAACAACGTATGTTCCCTCCTGGGAAGGAGCCTGAGTTACGTCCACAAACACTGCACAAATGTCAAATCGTAAATAGTGCAATAGCACAGGCTTCTATCATTTAAGAAAAGTATCCTCGCATCCTTCTGCACAGGAGGCAGGCTGTCCTGCTGAGGCAGCTTAGAGGATAACACATCGCCGATCCGCACCGATCCCGGGAGGCAACTCCAGCAGCTTAAAATCTTGTGAAAAATATCTATTTCACTACCTCCCAAAAATCAGGTATTTATTTGTGCTCGACTCTTTCTCTCTCTCTCTGCATCTGTATTTATTCTCGTCTCTGTTTTTGTCCCTGTGCGTCTGTCTCTCTCCTCATTCCTGGATCCCTACATGTCCATCTGCCTCTGTCTCTCATCGTCTGTCTTCATGTCCCCTCTCTCCCCTCTGTCCTTTTATTGGTTAGAGAGGGGGGGGACACATAATAATAATAATAATTGCACATCCCTCAAGCCCCTTTCACCCGAAAGTCACAAAGCTCTGCACTGAGCTGTGGAGAGATCCGCATGTCAGCAACAACAATGACAGTTGTTTTCCTCTGGCCTCCAAATCGGTCCGTGACTGAAGATGGAATTTGTGCGGTGTGTTACGCAGTGTTATCCTTTATTGCTCTCTCCTCGGTCTATATTATCTCTTTAGAGCTCTGCTGAGTGGGCGAGTGAGGAGTAAAGGGATGTGGGTTATAGAGTCTAAATAATCGTACGTATTGTAGATTGCGTTGCTTGCCGTTGATCGGACTTACGAAGTCAAATTCCCTCCACTCATCTCTCTCCATATCTCTCGTTTCGTTTCACCGTATCCACATCCTTCTCTGCTCGTGTCCTGGAAGGTTATTCTCCCTCCGTGTGTCGCTGTGCCCTCCTCCCTCTATATTAATGTCGCGCTCCCTTTCTCACTAAATCCATTTCTCCACGTTTCTACCTGCGCTTCTCATCTTATGTCTTTCTTTCTCTGCGCCTGCCTGCGTCTGGCTTCCTCTCCACACATCCCTACCCCCGTCTGCCTGTCTGCGTGTGCGCGTCTCATCGTCAGTCTGTATGTCTCGGGGGCAAATTCCCCCCGTCTGCACGTTATAAATGCTTGATGTTAAAACAATCCCGATTATTCTGTAGCTAGAAACAACAATTCTGGGAAAGAGGTAAAAGGCCATTCTAGCCATACAGCTGCCGCAGAAGTTTCCTGTCGCCGAAACATCAGCGAATTGTCTTTACCCTTTGTAACTTGTTAAGATGATTAACCGAGTGAATGAACACCATTTATAAACATTGTAGAAGAGCGGCTTCACGAAAGTTATAGAACATTTGATTTCAGCTCTATCGGAGTCTTGGAATGTGCTGCGTAGTGGAGTGGAGCTGAGTGGTTGGTGGAGTGGTGCTGAGTGATTGGTGGAGTGGTGCTGAGTGATTGGTTTAGTGGTGCTGAGTGGTGGCTGTTGGTCTTTTTTTTTATTTCAGCTGGAAGGCAGCTTTGAGCTGTGAATCTCTTATTCACGGTCAGCAGGACAATTAACCTAGGCAGTAATGCATTTGGGCCGTGAGAGGAAACACGAGTACCCAGCAAAAATCCACACGACACGGGCAGAACATTGAAACTTCACACGAAAGGCACCCGAGCTGGTAAACGCGCCCGGGACCTCGTTGCCTGTGAGGTGAGAGCAGCGCTACTCCACCGCTACACCGCGGTGAATGTTTAACCGCGGTGCAGCGGTGAAACATTTACCGCTGGTGTAGCAGCTGCTGGTGTAGCAGCAAGGAAACGTGACGCCGGCTGAAGCTAGTTTTCTCAACCGGAAAAATTTGATCCCAACAAATAACATAATTTGTGAACATCATTTCACGTTAGTACCCCGTGCCTTTAAAACACCTGGGTGTTCTATTGAAATGTACATTGCGCACCATTAATATTCATTGGTTGGTAATAGTCTTTGATGTTGCCTACTATGTCCCACGTTTCTATCGCCTCCCCCTCGTATGGAGAGTAGGCAGAAGCCAAAAGCATAATTTCCAACGTTAGTTCCATTCCATCTCGCTTGGAAGGTGAATCCAGCTGGGGTTTTATGTTGCGGTAGGTAAAATGCTATTTAATATCGTCTTCACATTCCTTCAATTAGTGCTGTATGAAAGCACGTGATATATGACAGCCATGACCATGCATGGTGGGTTGGGGTAATTTTTCAGCCCCCTCCTTCCTCCCCTTGAGAGCAAATATGTTTATCAAGGCCTTTTGTTGTTCCAAACTCCTCGTAATGGATACCATCAATCCAGCGAGTGTACGTGTTCAGTATAATACCAAACTTTGCTGTTTTGAGTTTATTGTACCCATTAATTTAATATGTGGTTCCTTCAAAAGTGACCAAACAGGAATTGCAGTGATGAATGGTTGACATTAATTCATTTTTATTTTTTAATAAATGCTCTGCGCGATGGTGCGAGCTGGGTGGGTTGGCAGCCAGCGGAGTCCAGGCGACACACCGAAGTTTCAGCACAAAGTCAAGGATTTCTTTTGTGAAGCCTTATTTTCCCTGCTCCGGATGCAGAGCAATCGTTGGAGCACAGATGCATTTCACTCGTGGTCAACTCGTACATTTTCCTGGCAAGAAATATTGCTGGTCACAGGCCAAGCCTGTATATGGCGTTGAGCGCGAAAAAGTATATACACTCAATATGCAACGCAACATCCCTGCATCTCTCTGGCTCAACAACTTCAAAGAGAGATAATGAACTGACATCACGTTTATGAATGTAAATGAAAAGTGTGACATTTCAATGCCGTATTTTTCATAGCCGAGCATGTTTACACAGGCAAGCGGTAATGACGGTAATCTGTCTATCGTAAGACAAGAGTAATGAAAAATAGGATGATTATCATCTATGGGTGTCTACGAGGGCTTTTGTGAAGTGGCCAGAGTACGGGCTCGGACCTGCTCAGAGTGGGGGTTCGATTCCAGGTTTCAGCAGCGAGCAATTGAACCGGGCTGTCAGGTTCATCGAGTTAATTTGTACAGACCATGAATAATGAAACAATAAACATCCATCATGTTAGATTTGACGCTCTTCATTAAAATATTCCGGCTCAGAGATGTTTAAATATATCTTTTACTGCAGTGTGACGAATGTATCTATAATAGGGCATAAAATCAGGTACTTTACAGTGCCCCTAGTGTATTGATGTAGAGATTCACGCTCGATGTATGAGATTTGCTCTTTAATAATAATAATTGCATTTAAAGAGCGCTTTTCACCCGAGGGTCACAAAGCGCTTCACAGCGCTGCGGAGAGAATGGCATGTCAACAACAATGGCACCAGAATGGTAAATCAGTAGCAATAAAATTTTTTGAGTTTTTTTTAAAATATACACTTCGTAGCAGAACAACAAGTAAAATATGATCAGACTTTCAACTATAATTTTAAAATGCAAAATTATCAGTGAATATAACACATATATTGTGAAATGGTTTAATTTAACATTTATCGTGTAATAGTAATAGCATTTCTAGAGCGCTCATCACCCAAGGTCCACAAAGCGCTAAATTGCATTACATTACCATCAAAAGTAAACATTCTTTTAATTTTACAGCTGCTCTTTTAGGATAGCCGTGTCGAGCGTTCGGAATAGTCATGTCGAGTAACAGATGAGGGAGCAATTTTCAATGCCCCAAGTGTGGATCAAAATTCACTGTCTCCTTCCTTGCCGAGACAATGACGCCAAATGCACAGCAGACATTTATTTCATTCATTCATTCTGAATTGGTGACTATTTGGAAGGAAGAATTAAAAATAACTTACATTCTCGTGCCTAAGAATTCCCTTCCTCTGTCTCGTGAAAAAGAGAGAAGGAATTCTCGAGGAGGCTATCCAGTTCTCAAACATGAAGCCGTGAGAAGCTACTGCGACAGTACAGTATTGTGTCGAGTGTCTGTTGGGGAAAAATCGTGTGCACCACCTGTACAGTGGAGCCATTGCGAAATGCGAGTGAAAGAACATTTTACGTCCATAAACAAATACCGTGCTCCTGATTTGCCTCGGCATCTTGTTCCATGAAAGCCCTACTGCAGTTATCAGTCTCGTCTGAGACCGGAGCTGCAATTTTAGATGCAGCTTCGGTCTCCTCTGCAATATCCCGAAGTCAAACACAAAGCAGATTCACAAATCAGTCTGCTATCAAAGTCCTGCCTGCCGCATGGAAATAATTATCTGCCGTCGGGTTCTAATTGCAATACCAAACCGATTTTTACAGGAATCTTGGTTTTGAATGCACAGACGCATTTGACTTGAGGTTAATAATAATTCCTTCCTTGTTTAAGAATTATTTTTTAGCGCTTATTTAAGTCCTTCTATAATTTATTGCCATTATTTTGAATTTCAGATGAACTGTCATAATGTTGTTGTTGTTGCATGTCGTTCTCTCCACAGGTCAGATTTGTAACAATCGACCCCCCCCCCACCCCCCAAAAAGGTTGTTGCTGATATGCCGTTTTCTCCACAGCTCTGTGCAGCGTTTTGTGACCCTCGGGTGAAATGCGCTCTAGAAGTGCAATTATTATAAATATGGGTTTTGTTTTTACTGTTAGCGTCAATGACACGGATATGTTTGTATTATAAAGAAGGTTATTATTTTTGATGAGTTTTTGGTAATGGAATGGGGGGGGGGGAGGATGAACGCATGATAGGGTCGCAGTTCCTGTGGATGCAAAGCCTGAATTTGGTTCCCGGTCAAGGCTAACAATGGTGGGGGAGTTGCATCTCAATGGGCCCTGGGTTACTCATACACCAATCCATACTGAACATTGTGGTGCGGTATGGTCAACCACATTCGCCACTCAGTGGTGGTGACGTCGCCACTGCGCCTGTGCCAGGCCCTATGCACCTTGAAGGTATGGTCAAACAAGCCCCATGACCAACACAACATGGGCAGCCTTCATTTAGCAATTAATTGACTGCTCATAAAATATTGCAAATTACTCTTTTAAGGAATGATATTGCATAACGTAAACGTTAAACATAACATTTTAACCCGATGCTACCGTTTTATTGTAGTTGCATTATTTATTCAACGGCAAGCTACGCTGGAATATCGCATGGCCTTATCCTAAATGTGTTCTGGTCTTCGATTATTAAACAACTTTTAATGGTGAATCGGGACACTGGCTCACAAGGTAGCTGGTGCTCACTTGTGCTGCTGCAATTTACTGCGACAGCTGAGAGATTACATATATGGTGTTAAAGCTGTGTGGGAATGTGGTGCCAGCAGTGTATTCGTACTAACATTACAAAAAGTCAACTCTCACGGGAAGAATTAGTGATTTTTTTTGGCACATGTCACATCTCAAACTAAAATAATAATAAAAAACCGTCTTGATTTAACAATATTCACATATTGTTTTAGCCAATTCCAGACAATTACATTTCAACGTTTTTTTTCTAAAAATTAAGATTTTTTTTTGGCATACAGACAGCACATGAACATTTTTTTAGACACTTGAAGATCACAGCGACCGTACCAGTTGCAGTTGCATTTGTTTAAACAACATTTATTTTTCAAACTCCTGCCAGGCACTGAAGCACTGACCGTGAGCGGTCATTACGCCTGGTCGAGCTCAAGCAGACACGGTGGCCCCCTGCACAACTGCTCCCAAAAAAAAAGGTCAAATCAACTCCAGCAGCTGGGGGGGGGGGGCACAAAATAAAATAAAATTCCAATTCCATTGTAATCCATTTCATGCCGTACAATCTGCACTCACTTGAAATGTTGGCATCGTGGGCTGAGGATTTACAGCTATACATGTAGGTCATAATTTTTTTTTGTTTCTTGGCCACTGCTCTGATGCCAAACACTGAATTTTCCTATAAACTTTTAGGGAGCGTGGCTATGGGGGTGTTGATAGCGTGGCTGCTGTAAAGAAGATGCCACGCATGCCCCCCCTCACCCCTCCCCCATCTCGTCATGCTTGGGTGCCATGTTGGTCAAAATAGCATCCTTAGAACAACTAAACGCTAAGCTAATAGGGAGGAGACCTTCGCGGCCATTTGGAACACGTATATAATCGACCTTCTGGAACTACTCTCTAATCTCTACCTGTCGACAACCCCTCCCACATCATTCGCCTCACGCGTACATTTCTTCTGGAACATCACCTCTTCCCCTCTCTTTCTCCTTTCCACCCCGTTACGGCTGACCCCTTTATACAAAACCCCAAACCCTATCTAATAACGCACACATTAAAAAAACGTAGAGTAAAAAAAAGGTTCAACTAGTTTGATCATTGTTGAACTATAAACAAAAACAAGGAGATTGTATTGTAATAATTAAGCTCAGAGTCTCTTCGGCAGTAAAAAATAGAAGTGTTAGAGTGTGCTGTTTTCTTGTATTAAACTGTAGATCCGTTGCATTACCGCATGGTGTGGGTGTAGTTATTTTTCAAAACTATGATAAAACGAAAGATGCCACGCTGTCATCCCGCAAAGTGCGTTAACGATGCTCGGTTGGAGCGTCTGTGTTGATACCACGGGTTGTTTGGTTTTCCTTCCACATTAAGTGCAGTAATTGTTAGTGCCCAACAAATTAGCAAAATTGTCTTTTGGTTCAGGGTTAACCAGATAAATTAAGCGTCGCCTCAGACTCCCAATAAAGCACTGCAAGCAGCATCATCACTTACACGTCTTCTTTGTACTAATACCTATGGAAGTAAACAATATTAATTTATTTAGAGAATAGGTCAGAGTTACAGCCAATGTCTTCATGACTGATTGGCCGAACTGTCCTGTATCGAAGTGCAGCAGAACACGTGGATCTCGACTTCGCGGTCGTCCACTCCATGTTCTCGCGACGTTGCGGCGTCTCTCTCTCTCTCGGCACAGCAGAACTCGACTCGAAAGGCAAATCACGGTTAATCGCCGTACGGCACAATACAGGTTCCGCTTTAATCACCACAGGGAACCTGGCACCAAATCCTCCCGCGTCCCACTTTATGTCCTCTCCGACGTCATCCCGATATCTCGCATCATGCCACGCTCTTACCCAATCTGATCTTCCCACGTCCACTCTATGTCCCGCCTCCTCTTCAGCCTAATTGATGTTTACCACCTCTAGAGGTACAACGAAGCACCAACGCTTGAGTCGTCCGTCCTTAGTTGGTCTCTTGTCACCCCGGGTGACCCCGTCCACTCACAGCGCGGTGACCCTAACACCGCCCGTTTGCCCTGGCACGGGCGTCGTGATGCACTTGTCCTGGCACGGCGCGAGGCTTAACACTACAAAAGCACTACGTAGTGTGTCGTTAACATCGAGTGACGATGTTGAGAAGAGATGTAGATTACAATATAGTAATACAGTTATTTTGAGAAGTCGTTGTAATCGTCTGACACGGCCTTATGCGTGACCAATCAGGACAGTTGCCGAGGTCATAAACCTGCTCAGACTGGAAGAGAGAAACGAGAAGCAGAGACAGACACGCAGAAAGACAGATACGTCATATGATTGACACCGAGACAGTCATCGACACGACATTAACCACACTTCCTTCTTACAAGCTTAGGCTGCAGTGACTGTCTAATTTTTTTCGTTTCAAAATAATGCTGCGATCTGCCAGTAACAACCGACAAGCGTTTCAGAAATAGTAGCAAAATGGCAATGCCACCAAATTCGTGTGATAATAAGGAAACACGGTTAAGGGGAGAATAGAATAGGATTGGGGTTCTGGGCATATTGATTTTGTGTTGTGATACTCCAGTCCCATAGTCTTTCCGACCTGAAGGGCGTTTGTTCCGATGTTTATGCCGCAGCCGTCATTACACTTGACGCAAGGAGCCAGTGATATCTTGGGACGGTGGTTCAGAGGTGGTCCCACCACCACGAAGGAACAGAAATGGAAGAGAAAATTACAGGGTTACCACCACTGGTCAGAAATCGGCACGCAGGTACATTACCAAGCAACTAAAAGTCCTGGTACGTTGTGAGGAGACTGAATATTTACATACTTTTAATTCACAGTCTGGATGTCACGTGCTGTGCCCCTTGCTTTGCATCCTTTTTGCTCACTCTCTCACAGCTCTCAGACTCCCACCAGGCAGGTACAATTACAAACAATTCTGGGAGACTCCCCACCGAGGTATTTTCCACGGGAGGCAACGTTTATGGTGGTGTTTTTAGTTGCCATCGCGAAGTCTTGTGCCATAAAACTGTCGGCGTAAATACTACGAAAGACAGCCTATTAGCAGGTCCCATCTGGCCCACAGCGAGACGCGCTGTGGCTTTTTAGTTCAAGGCGAGGACCCCATTTCACCAAATTATTACTAAATTTGGCATCGTTTTTAGAGCAAAGAAGAAAAATCTCGGCTGCACGTGCTTGAGAGAGCTCGAGGGAGCCCCGAGGGAGCCCCGAGGGGGCCTCGAGGGAGCCCCGAGGGAGCTCGAGGGAGACCCGAGGGAGCTCGAGGGAGCCCAGCTCTCACCGTTGGTGAGCGTGTGGTGCCAAGCCTCGCGCCGTGCCAGGCTGGGTGCATCCCGACGCCTGTGCCATGGAGGAGGAGCGGTCTCCAGGATAAAGCGCTTTGATTGGACAGGGCCACGGGTCAGCGGATGAAGGGTGGTTAACCGAGGGATTCAAGCTGGTTAACAACCCTGGTGACGTGCCATCGAAAGTTCTGGAAGGTCGGAGGGGTATATAAGGGGAGAATGAAGTGTGCGTGCGGTTGTTGGTGTGGTGATTGGGAGTGAACCCGTTGTTTGCCGTGTTGCTGAGTTGTTATGTCGAGTTAACGCATTACGTATGGACGTGCGTTGTGGTTACGAGCTGGTGTAGCCCTGTAGAGGTAAGGAATGCGTCAACTTTCTGTTTTCGTCTCGCGGTGCCTCGTGATGTGGTGACTCGGCTTTCTCGTGATGCCTCGTGATGTCTCGTGGTGTGGTGACTCGTGATGTGGTACAGTAAAGGGGTGATGTCATTTGGGGGGCGCTGGAGGGGGGCCGCGGGGATATATAAGGAGGGCCGGTTGAAGGTAAAAAGGCAGATCTCCTGGGGGAACGAGAAGAACGTCAAGATGTAAGCTGCTCGTCGTATGTCGTTACACTCTGGCCCGTGTTTGCTGGTTCCAATAAAGCATCAAAATCAAGAAGTCTCTGCTCGTCCGTGCTCGCTGGCTGATCTATCGCGGAGTGGGTGCTGATCCTCGCCGTGGTGTTGCCGCTGTAAGCCGTCACAAGTCCACAGTCGAAGCCGTGGTGTCACAGAGGGTGACAGAAGTGGTGATGCGGACTCACGTCGGAGGCTGCGGCGAGTGACGGCTGGGAGAGCGGCGAGGAGTTTCGCGGCGGAGCCAGCGAGCGGAGTGAGCAAGCCAGCAGTGGAACGAGCGGCGCGGGCCGGAGTGCAGCGAGAGAGCGAGTCGCGGAGGAGAGTCGCAGGATGGTGGCAGTGCGACTCGGAGTGCAGCAAAGGCGGGAGGAGGAGTCGGACCTGCGGCAGAGTCCAGCGGGCTGGTCTGGCGTTACTCAGCGGGCCGCGCGTGGTGCCGGAGGCCGCTGGGAGCCGTCGCCGATGTGGGGCTGCCATTGTGGTGGCGCCCGTCGGCGCTAGAGCTGGGGGAGGGGGGCCCCTTGGGTCGCCCGGCTCGTCAGACCCCAAGGAGAGGAGGGTGCGGAGCGGTAACGCAGCGGTTAGCGCGATAGCCGCAGGGTAGCACAATGGCGCGGTGGATAGCGGTAGCACAGCGGGTGGCGCGGTAGCCGCGGTGAGGCGCAGAAGCGCGGTGGAGCTGCGCCAATGTGGGGCTGCCATTGTGGTGGCGCCCGTCGGTGCTGGAGCCGGGGGGAGGGGGGCCCCTTGGGTCGCCCGGCTTGTCAGACCCCAAGGGGAGGAGGGTGCGGAGCGGTAGCGCAGCGGTTAGCGCGATAGCTGCGGGGTAGCGCAATGGCGCGGTAGATAGCGGTAGCGCAGCGGGTAGCGAGATAGCCGCGGGGTAGCGCAATGATGCGGTGGATAGCGGTAGCGCAGCGGGTGGCGCGGTAGCCGCGGTGAGGCACAGTAGCGCGGTGGAGCTGCGCCGATGTGGGGCTGCTATTGTGGTGGCTCCCGTCGGCGCTGGAGCCGGGGGGAGGGGGGCCCCTTGGGTCGCCCGGCTCGTCAGACCCCAAGGGGAGGTGAGTGCGGAGCAGGTGGCGCAGCGGTTTGCGCCATAGCCGCGGTGGAGAGCGGTGGCGCAGCGATTGGCGCTGTGGCCGCGGGGAGAGATTGGCGCAGAGATGGGCGCGGTGTGAATGTGGGGAGGGAGCTTCATGAAAGATTGCTGGCGGGCAGTTGTGGCACGAGGACGGGCCTAATGCCCGGAGGGGGGAAACTGTGGAGTTACAGAGTTTCTAGGGACGGACAGTGCAATTGCGAAACCCGAGATTCATCGAGGTCGTGTTGTTGACCCACGTAATTCTGTTGTTGGCTCACGTGAACCCGTGGCACGGGCGATTACGAGACATCTTGTTTACTCATAGTCTCGTGGTTCATTGGAACTCGTGACTACGGGTGAGGTCATCCGGAAGGTGCGAGGGGGGGGGGGCGGCGCGGGGAAATATAAGGAATCGGTCAGACAGAGCGTGGTCAGTTGGTCGTGAGGTGGTCAGACGGAGCAGTCATCAGAATGTAGTCGCCGCTCGTGTTCGTTATGCCCGGGCCCGCGCGCGCTGTTCAATAAAACATCAAAAGACAAGAAGTCTCTGCTCGCTGGCTGAAAGATCGTGGAGTGAACGCTGATCCTCGCCGTGGCCGTTATCGTTGAGCCGCCACGAATCTGCGGTCCGAGTCGTGGTGCCACAAGTCTTTAGGTGATTTGAGTACGTCTTGTATCTTCTGGTTGGTTGTGAAGACTGTTTTTATTTTATATTTTTCTAGGTATTTGCTAATTTGTCTGTGGTGCCTTTCACATACGGCATGAAAGCACGGGTCTTGATATATTCCTCCTCATTTTCTTGCTGTTTCTGTATACGTTCTCTTGTTATGGCACGTTGGATTTCTGTTTTTGTGTCTCCATTGCTCGCTAGTGCTTGTTGTAGATGTTGTAGCTCATCTCTTAGATATTAGGTGGGGCTGTTAACGCTATGGGTACTTTTTTTGCCAGTATACATATATAATATTACAACAGGTTTTAGATCTTAACACCTGCATAATTGCCTGGCAATTATGCCTGGCAATTATGCAGGTGTTAAGATCTTAACACCTGCATAATCGCCAGATACGGTAAAACCTGTTGTAATCTCTTAGATATTGTTTGTCTGAAATCGTTTTTGACCGGTGGGCTAAGGTGTGCAGTATCCCCCGTTTCTGTTTCGGGTGATGGTGAGACTCTGCGTGTAAATACCTGTCCGTATGTGTTGTCTTCCTGTATACAGTGTGGCTAAGCATCCCCTCTGCGTTTATCTTCACCAGTACGTCCAGGAACGGAATTTGGCCGTTTTCTTCAATTATCATGGTGAACTTGATGTTCGGGTGTATGGAGTTTAAGTAACCAAGGAATTCCTCTAGCTTCTGTCTTCCGTGTGGCCATATGATGAATGTGTCATCAATGTATCGACACCATTGGGTAGGTTTTAGTGTAGATGAGTTTATGGCTTCTTCCTCAAAACTGCTTAGATACAGGTTGGTTGCTGCGGGTGAGACTGGTGATCCCATTACTGCATCCCTCTTTTTGTTCGTAGAACTCCCCATCGAACTTGAAATAGGTTGTTGTCAGGCATACTTTTGCCAGCTCTGCTAACTTCCGGTCAAACTGTTTATCAATCATCTTGATGGTTTCTTTGATGGGTATTTTTGTAAATAAGGAGACCGCATCAAAACTAACGAGCAGGTCCGTTTCGTTGAGTGTGATTTGTTTCACATTTCGATGAAGTGTCTTGAGTTCTTTATATATGAGGGTGCGCGTTCCACTGTGGGTTGTAGTTCTTGGGCTATGTATTTGGCGAGTTTGTAGCTTGGTGAACCTATTGCACTTACTATTGGTCGGAACGGGGTCCCATGTTTATGAATCATTGGTAGTCCGTATAGTCTGGGAATTTGCTATCTTGTGGATTCAATTCTTTTCTCTTCACTTTGAACATTCTGCTTGATGATGGCCTTTGTTCGGATTTCGATTTTCTTGGTTGGGTCCCGTTTGAGTTTCTCATGTATTGCGGTGTTGTTGACTTCCTGGTGCATCTTCAACTTGTAATCATCTGTGTTGGCGATGACTGTAGCGTTTTCCCTTTGTCCGTGTATAGCCTATCATTTTTTCTTTGTATATGAAGGGGCATGTAACAAAGTAAATCGTCTGCAAGTAATACCTAATTCACATAAATGTTCCTCCGTATAACATAAATAAAAGTGATGATTGCTTCGAAAAGCTGCTCTCTCGGGACAGCCGCGTCGATGGCTCTCTCTCCTCTCCTCGCAACGTTTCGCCTGGCACATTAGAGGCTTCCTCATGCGCAATGCTGCGTAGTACTGTCCTTCATACAGTATTTAGTGTGTATATATAGAGCCTATTATTTTATATACAGTCTTTAAATACAGCCTATAGTGTAGTATTAAAGTCAATATTCTGGTTACGTGTCCACGAGGTCTGTTCAAGTAATCGCAGAATATTATATATAAAGTGTGGCACCACGGTTCGGACCGCAGATTCGTGGCAGCTCGACGATTACGGCCACGGCGAGGATCAGCGTTCACTCCACGATCTTTCAGCTAGCGAGCAGAGACTTCTTGTCTTTTGATGTTTTATTGCACAGCGCGCGCGGGCCCGAGCATAACGAACACGAGCGGCGACTGCATGTTGAAGACTGATGACTGCCCCGTCTGACCGCCTGACGACCAACTCTCCCTGACTCCGTCTCCAAACAGCAACTCTCCCCCCACTGACGAACTCCTCCGTCTTTATATTCCTCTGTGTCGCCCCCCCTCGCACCTTCCGGATGACCTCACCCGTTGTCACGAGTTCCAATGAGTCACGCACCACGGGTGTAATGTGTATTGTGAACAGGAGCTCACCAACAAGGGATTATGTAAATCAACAACCCGAGTTCGATGAATCACGGGACTCGCAATCGCACTGTCCACTCGTAAAACTCTTAACTCCACAGTTCCCCCCCCCCGGGCATTAGGCCCATCCTCGGGCCACAACTGCCCACCAAATAAAGTCTGTGGTGAATTATTCAGTCAATATTCTAATTACATAGTCTTTTATTACAGTCGGTACTGTCCTTACACACAGAAATCATCGTGTATAAAGTCTTTAAATACAGTCTTTAGTGTATTATTAAAGTAAATATTCTAATTACATATCATGCCATATGTGCCTTACACACTATACAGTCTATTCATAGTCTTTTGAGTGTAGTCTTTTGAGTACATATTAGTCTTTAGTCTATACATACGGTCTAGTCCATATAGTCTGTACATACTGTCTATAGTCTGTATAATCTATCCATACAGTCTATAGTGTAGTGATGTCGCATCCTGGGTGTGGCCTTTACTTACGCCCATTGTCCCCAGAGTTGGGATCCGACCCCTGTTCGAAATGATGACCTACACTTCCGCAGCTCGAAATAGATGGATTCCTTCATCAGTTCCCTGTACTCCCAGCCTTCTAGCTATTTGCCATGAGCTTAGGATACTTAGACGCCCTCGTTACATCTATCGGGGTGCTGGCTACAAAAATCTTATTAACCCGCCTAAAATTGATTTCCCTACCCCGCATTCCCATATTAAGCCCTATATATCGGCTACCGAGGAAACAACAAGTTAGACCGTTTGCAGCTCGACTTTGCTTGATTAAAATACCGCTGGTCAGTGTTCCTCTTCCAGCAAAAACATTGCCTGCAAACGAAACCCACTTTGCCCTGCTCAATCTGCACTCTCTAAACGCAGAAAAAGCTCCACTGATTGCTTAGCTGATCGCGGACAATATTCTGGACCTGCTCTGCCTAACAGAGACTTGGCACCATCAAGATGATTTTCTCACATTGAATCAGGTCCTACGGTGAGACTTTACATTCCATCAGAAGACTCGTTCAAATGGCCGTGGTGGCGGCCTAGCAGTTCTCCACCATATGTCTGCCGACATCCGACCAATTCCGTCGCCGACCTTCGATTCATTCGAGCATATGTCTCTGTATTGGAAGTCGGCTCAACCTGTGAAGTTGGTGCTGCTCTACCACCCACCTGGAGCCTCCACTTGTTTTTTCAATGAACTGTCTGAGCTGCTTTCTAAGACGTGATCCATTTCTGAAAGTATGCTGATTCTGGGCGATTTTAACATCCACGTTGACTCTCTAGAGAGCCCTCTTGCAAGGGAACTCATGGCCACTCTAACCTCACTTGGCTTCACTCAACATGTGACATCTACCACTCACAGATGGGGCCATACTCTCGACTTTGCTCATGGGGCATATCGGTAACCAACCTGTCCATCACGGATCCTGGTTTGTCTGATCATTCCGCTGTGTGGTTTGATCTTCAAGTACCACCTCCTATTTCCATCTCCAAGCACGAAATCCAATTTCGTAACCTTAGCACTCTCACTCCAGACATTTGTTGCCGCAATCAATAGTACTTCACTCTCCACCTCGGTCCACTCTGCTTCTGATGCGACAGCAGAAATTTACAACAACGTGCTATCAAGCATACGTGATGATTTGGCCCCATTAAAATCACGCTATGTCTCGGACAGAAAACCATCACCCTGGTTTACTGCTGAACTCCGGGATCTTAAAGCGAATGCACGCAGGGCTGAACGGACTTGGAGAAAATGTGTCCTCACCGTTCATGGTCAAATCTTTAAGGAACAACTCCTCCGTTACCGGAAGGCACTTGAATGCCCGTACTAGCCATCTTTCCAGCATTCGACCATTAATCAGCCCCTTCGTCCTACCAGTCACTCACACTCACCTTCCTTCACTAATAAAGATCAGACAGATCAGTTGATTCAGTTTTTATCTAAAAAAAAAACTGAAGCCCATCGTATCTCAACCCAACCTCAATCACCAATCAATACCTCAATAACTGTTCCTCCACCTTCCTTGATTTCAAAACTCCTGAAATTTTCCGAATTAACGGAATCCGAGGACTCCTCTTTAGTTACCAGATTCCGGCCCACAAACTGCTACCTGGATTTTTTCCCATCCAAAATCATCCGGGCAAATTTCAAATTTCTTGCCTCGTTAATCACTAATTTGTTTAATAACTCACTTCACTCTGGTATCGTTCCCCCATTGTTCAAATGTGCCACAGTTACCCCCCTGCTTAAAAAAACTGGCTTTGGTTGCATCATCCCTGATAATTATCGTCCCATCTCAAATCTACCATTCATTCCTAAGGTCCAGAAACAAGTTCTTAATAATCACCTCCTCGGTCCCTTCCAATCTGGGTTCAGATTTGCCCATGGTACTGAAACTGCTCTGGTAAAAGTAGTTGATGACCTACTGATCGCTGCTGATGAAGGCTTGCCAAGAATTCTTGTCCTCCTGGACCTGAGCGCTTCCTTTGATACCGTTGACCATCTGATCTTGCTTGAGCGACTTGAGGGTATAGGGGTCTCTGGCCGTGCCCTGCATTGGCTGAGTTCCTACCTGTCCAACCAGAAGCAATTTGCCAGCCTCGGAGAACAAAACTCTGAGATTCATTCTGTTTTGTCTGGAGTTCTTCAAGGTTCAGTTCTCGGCCCACTCCTCTTGTAGGCATCTACCTACAACCTCTTGGCCATATCCTTCGCAGCCTCAATCTCAGCTACCATTGCTATGCCGATGACATCCAAATCTATATCCATGCAAAGTCATCCATCAATGCGTCTGGTCTTTGCATGTCATCCTCACTCTCAACTGTGAAGGCCTGGCTCAATTCAAATTTTCTAAAATTAAATAGAAGCCAGAAGTTTTGCTTGTTGGAACCCTGCACCAATTGTCCAAGGCTGAACCTATCCAATTGATGCTTGACGACCAGACCATTGAAAATGCAAAGGCAATCCAGAGTCTAGGTGTGACTCTTGATTCCTCACTCACCTTCGAGACACACATCAACAAGGTGACGAAGGTAGCCTATTTTCATCTTAGAATATAGCCAGACTGCGCAATATCCTGTCACCTGCTGACACTGAGCAGCTAATACACATCTTCATCTCCTCACGAATCGACTCTTGTAATGCATTGCTCCCTGCACCCCTGCCTGTCTGATCAATCGTCTCCAACGTGTGCAGAATGCGGTTGCTGGAGTCCTCACTCGCACACCCATCCATGATCACATATCCCCAGTACTGATGTCTCTCCACTGGTTACCTGTTAAACACAGGATTTAATTCAAGATCCTTCTTCTCACGTACAAGGCTCTGACTGGTACAACTCCGACATATATCAGTGACCTACTTCAGGCACCCTCCTCAACACGACTACTTTGATCCTCCAATACAGGCTTGCAGCATGTGTCCAGGTCGCACCTCCATTCGATGGGTGACAGAGCCTTCTCGCACGCTGCTCCAAGACTCTGGAATGCCCTTCCACTGGAGATTCGTTCAGCCGAGTCCTTGGGTATCTTAAAACCTCGTTTCAAAACTCACTTGTTCCGTAGAGCTTTTAAGTCCTCCGGCTAGGACTGTTGATGCGGCTCAGTGGTGCCATGCCAGGATGTTGGCACTCTTCCGACTTGCGCCGGCTTGGGAACATTTATTCCTTCCTCCGGCTTAGATTGTCGATGCGGTTCAGTGGTGCTGTGTCGGGATGTTGGCTCCCGGCACGACACCACTGAACCGCATCATATGTTCCTTCCTTGTTTGTTTAAGAAATTATTTATTATTTGCTGACTTTATGTCCTATGATTTGTCGCTGCTGTTTGACTTTCGGTTGAACTGATGATTGCTCCAAAAAGCTGCTCTCTCGGGACAGCCGCGTCGTTCACTTCCTCTCATCTCCACGCGGCTGTCCCGAGACAGCAGCTTTTCGGAGCAATCATCATGCATCGAGCCGTGAAAACCACCATCATTACATTCGCTTGAACTCTGCTGATGTTGAGGTTTGCATGGCGTTCTCGCCACAGCTCGGATTTGTAAAAAAACCCAAAAAAGTTATTGTTTCTGATTGGCCGTTCTCTGTCGTTGTTGTTGACGCGGCCGTTCTCTCCGCAGCTCTGTGCAGCGCTTTGTGACCCTCGGGTGAAGAGTGCTCTATTAATGCAATTATCATTATTAATAAACCGTCGAGTGTTAAAATGAAGAGAATGTCGCGTCCAGCCCTGGCTGTCATCGAGAGAGAGGAGGACGACCCCACGTCGGCGCGGTTGCTGCGGGTGCAGGGTGAAGACAACCAGGAGGGGTCCGCATGCTGCCCAAAAAGTGCATGAGTACTGTCTACAGTCACCGACTCACAGTGCCAGTTTAAAAAGAAAATACCTGCACGTTGCTTCCATTGAGCAGGATCACAGTGTCGTGGAAAGAAGGCTCAGTCTCCATTCTGACCACAGATTGTTAAACTCGGGGCGGCGCGGTGGCCCAGTGGTTAGCGCTGACGCCTCACAGCAAGAAGGTCCCGGGTTCGAATCTCTCGGCTCGGGTGCCTTTCTGTGTGGAGTTTGCATGCTCTCCCCGTGTCCGCGTGGGTTTTCGCCGGGTACTCCGGTTTCCTCCCAGAGTCCAAAAGCATGCTCCTGGATAGGTTGATTGGCTCGCAGACTAAAAATTGTCCCGCAATGCCCGGCGATGGACTGGCGTCCCGTCGTCGGGTGTATTCCTGCCTTACGCCCTGTGTTTCCGGGATAGGCTCCGGCTCATCGTGACCCTATATAGGATTAAGCGGTTTCAGATAACGAGATTGTTAAACTCATCTAACATGGCGTGTAATCATCCCTAGTCAGATTTAACATTTCCCACCAACTCACAGTTTTCACCTCTCTTGTGTTTACTGTTGCAGGAACCAAGGCTTATTTCATTCCCATTGTAAAGGTAACTCTTTCTCCTCTTCTGTCACACCTTCGATTCCTTTCTGTTAATTTTCTCTACCACCTCCATCCTTGTATTAGGGTCCAGGCCGGAGATTCTTTTCTGTGTGTGTGATGAAAGGCTGTAGTAATTTATTGCCACCATTTCCAACCGGTGGGTCCTGATCGGTCAAATGCAGCTTCCCATTTTCGCCCCCCACCCCTCATCCAGAGCCTTGCTCAATCCTAGCAACGCGATAACTACAGCCACATAGTGTTGAACAGCGTTCGAAAGGATGGGGGCAGGGTAGAGTTGCCTTAGCCTCCCCTGCTGAATGCTTAACCACCCAGCTAAATGATCGGTCAGGACCCACCGATTTGGCCGCGAGAGCCAAACAGCGCTCCTTGAAGATCACAGGCCAGTAGGCCTTGACGTACAAAATGTTGAGAAGCCTTGGCTTATTGTGCCATGATAACTTAGCTGGGTGGCTACTCTAGCCCCCCCCGCCCTTCCGAACACTCAACACTATGCGGCTGTAGTTATGGCGTTGTTAGAATTGAGCAAGGCTCTGGATGAGGGGTTGGGGGGAGCAATAGGGAAGCTGCATTTACCGGCTGCGCCCCACGCGCCGCTCCACAGGCAGCGGTCGGGTCACCGCCCCAAGAGCGCGCACACTCACTCAAAGTCTTCAGCGTTCACGCGTGCGCTTATGAAGGCATGTGCGGAGTGAGCGGAGCAGGGCCGCACGGAGCAGAGTAAATGGACTCCATAGGCAGCATTCACGGCCCTGCTTTGCAGAAAGCCGAGGCAGAACAGCGATAGAATTGTGCACGCACTTTGGGGAGTAAAAAAAAAGAAAAACAAACCCAAATGCTTCCAACGCATCGCCCACCCAAGCGTAAAAAAGCAATTTCACGGAACTTAGCATTTTAAGGAAGCAATCTTCAAGGCCTTAACCACAACAAAAAAGTGTTTGAAAGGATTCTGGCCATTAACACAGTGTTGAATTCAAAGGTCAATGAGCTGCCTTGAGGGGATTCCTGTACACAGTTGATATTTACGTGAAACAGAGGCGGCCGTAGCACGGTTTGAACAGAGATGTCCTGTGGGGGGTGGATGATGACGGCCCTCCCTGATAGTAATAATAAGGGGCAGATTTATAGTACCCTTGCCCTCCCACCTGTCGCTCCACGATTGGCACCATTGGGAGAGGCATTCAGTGTAAAGAATGCATATATGGATATATGTATGCACGCATTAGTCTGTCTGCAATTCACCTTCATCACAATTAACATTATCAGCTATTATTTGTCGACGCCTGGTTGGAGGCTGCTCCACGTTGCCACGCTGACCGCTCATGCTGTGCAAACTGAAATGCTGACATGCATTTAAAGAAAAAATAGCATTAAATCTAGAGCTGGGCGATTGGTTTGGTTATACTTGTAATTTAATATAAATACTCATTAAATCGCCGCACTCGTACTCACTACCGCCCCGAGGAACACTTGCATCGCACACCGTGCTTGCTGCACTGTGCGTCGCGAGAGCACAATATAGTTCACAACCCACCATGGCTTCACCCCCAGAATATATATTTTTTAATCCGAAGGAGCGACTCTAAGTCGAGTTCGACTCTCTAATGGGTTTTTTTTTTCCCGCAGAAGACAGGGGAAATTGGTTCGGGGTGGAGGGCATGGTGAAGAGGGGCCATGAGTCTGCAAGGCAGCGAGGAGAGGACAGGTTTGCGACCACACATTCGCCAATAGTGGGAAGAGAGGCACGGCATAAAAATGCATAAATTGGGCAACACTGTAAGTTATGGGATTCGTTGGGCCCAGTGTAATAAGGTTGGGTGGGTTAACTTGAAGAAGAGCCTGCAAACGGATGAATGTAATGGCGTGGCTTTGTTAGGATTTTAAGAAGGACACGGGGAAATTATCACGTGAACGAAAAGGTTGTATTAAACGAACGCACAGAGGGGCAAAGGGAAGAGATTAGCAGAGCAGAGCGCTGAACTACCGAGCGGGCAGCCTTGTGGGCAGAAGTGTGGAGTTAAAACTGCGTGGAGAGACTACCAGATTGGAGAGCCACGCGGGTAGAGAAACGGTTTCTGGAGCGCAGATGCACGCGAGTGGGGAGCTGTGTGAGAAGGGAGCTGCGGGGGTTAGGGGAGCGAGGAGAGCGCTAAGCGGAGTGTGTGGTCGTACGGCCGGCAGCGGAGAGGAGACAACGGCAGAGTGTTTTGCTTTGGTGGTCGGAGTCTGAGACTCGGAACCAGGAAGTGATTTAAATAGATCTGGTTCTCGGAAGATGGTGTGGTGTCTTGTATCGCACGCATGCATGCATACATGAAAGCGGTTTTGAGTTGGATATAATATCACGTATGCAGATCTATAGCGCAACAGTGCTACATGTGAATAAGTGAGTGAGTGGATTCCTGCTTTGACAGGGTAACTGCGTGTGAGTGAGACGGGCGAGTGGTGTAATGACGCTCGGGAGGAATGGAATCTGTGATCACGCGATCAGAGCGCGCTAGGCAGTTTGGGGCACCCGAGCCAGCAGAGCCCGCGGTTCAGTGGAACGATGAGGCATCCCTGCACCACAATTACATTCGTGATTGAATAGTAAGAATACTTGGTCGATAACACCTTGATATTCAGGGGGCCTCAAAGCTTGGGAAAATTGTTGGTGTTAGTTGAGCATGTGGCCGCCGTCCTTCCTGCCTGTCTGAATTTCCTCGTGCCTAAGTTGTTCCCTCTTCTGGAGATGATTGAACACTTTTGCGCATTACAATATTTAGTTAAAATTATTTATTAACTACTATTCCTGCCGTGGATTACTCAGGCCCAATTTAAAATGGAGGTTAACCCCCCCATCCTGCCTCCAAAAGGTGGGAAATGCACTTCAAATAACACCTCTCGATCTGGCTGCTGATGCTGATAAAATCAGCGACTTCTCTAACACCTCCTGTCCAACGGCAGACCTGGGAGCAGAGGTTAAAGTCTTTTTTTCTCCGGCTGCTTTCATGTTACTCGATCGGTTGCGTAGGGATCGGCCGCTGTCGCGACAGAGGAAGCCACGAATATGTTGGCCAGACAGACGGTGACGTGATGGAGACCCGCTCTCTGCCACGTGGAATGAAGCAAAACGCAGTGTATCCCAAGGAGATTCCTCCATTGCTGACCTGTGGCCACACAGACGGAGACATCCTGATTGGAGGCACTGGTGCAGTGAGTAGCGATACCGTCTCACAGAAAGAAGCTCCTGGGTGCCTTGCTGTGTGGGAGTTTTCCTGTTTTCCCCGTGTCTGCGTAGGTTTTCGTCGGGTACTCTGGTTCCCCCCGCAATCAAAAGGCATGCTGCCTAGGTTGTCCAGGCTTAGTTGCCCCCTGTGCCCTGAGCTATTGCAATTTGCTTTCCCCTCCCATAAGAACAACTGTTAAAAAGAGCTACAAAGCTCAACAGTTCATTCCAGCTTAAAAACAAAGTGACTGACCGAGTGCACGATGCCATGGACAGCAGGAAGGCCAGTCCTGGATGGGACTACAGTCTCCAGACAACGTCATGCATGTCGATGCCATTGCTGCTTATACATTAGATGATATGGGGCTGACATCTGCGTGCGATGACATTTTATGGCACGTCCAGCTTGGGAGGCACACGAGAGCCATCAAAGGCTAAAATTGGTTTTACCCTCGGAGAATTCTTTTCGCTGAGAATATCTGAATCATTTTGTCTGCATTCCCAAGTGCTGATGTACAAAACTGTCGACTTAAATATTGTGGAAATTTTAAATAGTAAGTTATTATCCCTTGTGCATCTTAGCTGAACACGAATCGCCATTACAGCAATGTTTAAAAGCATGAAAGGCATCTGTTTTTTTCATTCTAATTTACAATGTTTCATGTTAAAAGAATGCTGGTAACTTACTCTTTTGTGTTCAACATTCCTTCGGTGCTAAAACTATAGTTTCGTCTTCAAATATGATTTTCACTTTATTACCGGCAACACGATATTAAAACTGTTTGTACGATCATAGAGAGAGGATGTCAGAGATTAGCCACCGAATACACGGACCGACATGATCAGCTGACGTGCAGAAAGACGGATTGCTGGAGAGTGATGACAAATGGAGGCTTTCATTCA
This sequence comes from Mordacia mordax, assembly GCA_036362905.1. NCBI lineage: Eukaryota > Metazoa > Chordata > Hyperoartia > Petromyzontiformes > Petromyzontidae > Mordacia > Mordacia mordax. Next base: position 2,462,441 of record JAZEWT010000011.1, read on the forward strand.
GCAGTGAGACAGACCACGGTTGCGCTTTTCACCCGAGGGTTACAAGTGTGGCACCGAGCTGTGGAGCTCGGTGCAGCAACAATAACTTTTTTGTTACAAATCGGAGGTTTGGAGAGAACGGCATGTCAACAACATTAGAGTAGATCAATAAAAAAAAACTATTAATCAGAGGACATAAAATAAGACATAAAAGTAGTTGTTAAACAAATAACAGACGGAAAAAGTCTTCCTGTGCAGGCGCAGGTCTACAGCAGGTCATCATCCCAGCGCAACAAAAGCGAGCGACATCAACAGTCCTAGCCAGAGGACTTCAAGGCCTTACGGAACAAGAGAACCTTGAGACGGGAATTGAAGATGCCCAGGGACTCAGTTGATCTTCAGTGGAAGGGAGTTCCAGAGTCTGGGAGCAGTGAGCTCGAGGGCTTTTTCACCCATCGAACTGAGGTGTGATCTGGGCACATGCAGCAAGCCTGTATTGGAGATCGAAATTGTGTTGAGGGTGCCAGAAGTAGGTTACGGATGTATGTCGCAGCAGGGACAGTGAGAACTTTGTAGGTGAGGAGAATCTTGAATTAGAGCCCATATTTAACTGGTAGCAAGTGGAGAGAAACCAGTACTGGGAATATATGATCATGGATGGGTGTTTCGAGTGAGAACTCGAGCAGCCGCATTCTGCACACGTTGGAGACGAGTGATCAGGTAGGCAGGAATGCCAGGGAACAGTGCATTGCAATAATCAATTCATGAAGAGATGAAGATGTGTATTAGCTTCTCAGCATCGGAAGGTGACAGGATGTTGTGCAGTCTGGCTATGTTTATGAGATGGAAATAGGCTACCTTCGTCACCTTATTGATGTGTGTCTCGAAGGTGAGTGAGGAATTAAGAGTCACTCCCAGACTCTGGACTGCCTCAGCAACTTCGATGGTCTGGTCGTTAAGCATCAATTGGATAGGTTCAGCCTTGGACAATTGGTGCGGGGTTCTAACAAGCAAAACTTCTGTTTTGTCGCCATCTAGTTTTAGGAAATTTGAATTGAGCCAGGAAACACAGTTGACGGTGAGGACGACATGCAAAGACCAGACGCATTAATGGATGGCTTTGCGTGGATATAGATGAAGATGTCATCGGCATAGCAATGGGAGCTGAGATTGCGACAGCGCAGGATATGGCCCAGTGATTTTATGCAGATGTTGAAGAGCAATGGGTCGAGGAATAAACTCTGAGAAATTGCGGACACAACAGGATGGATCTCTGAGTTACGTTCTCCGAGGCTGACGAATGCTTCCAGTCGGAGAGGTAAGAGCTCAGCCAGTGTAGGGCACAGCCAGAGACCCCTATGCCCTCCAGTCGCTCAACTAAGGTAAAGTGGTCAACGGTGTCAAAAGCAGCGCTCAGGTCCAGGAGGACAAGAATACTTGGAAAGTATTCATTAGCACTATGGCCAAATCTGACCCACATTGGAAGGGATCGAGGAGGTCATTGTTGAGTAACGTGTTTCTTGAGTTGCATGGCAACTGCCCTCTCAAGAACCTTGGAGAGGAATGGTAGATTTGAGATGAAGCAATAATTATCAGGTATGTTGCAATCGAGGCCGGATTTTTTAAGCAGAGGGGTAACTGCGGCACATTTGAATAGTGGGGGAATGATGCCGGAGCGAAGTGAATATTGAAGGGATTAGTGACGAAGGCGGCGAGGGATTTTAAATTTGCTCAGATGAGTTTGGATGGGAAGCAGTCCAGAAAGTTTGCAGGCCGAGATCCAGTAACTAACGAGACATCATCTCATTGTCTGAAACCGCTTAGTCCTATACAGGGTCATGGTGAAGCCGGAGCCTATCCCGGCAGACACAGGGCGCAAGGCAAGGATATACCGACGA
>JAZEWT010000011.1:2477159-2487176 GCA_036362905.1 Mordacia mordax
ACAATGACGTATTTCATAAGGTTTTAACCCACGGGAATTGCACGAAATTCAAATCACAATGCCATTACGCTGTGCCCATTAAAGAAAAAAACTAGCCTCTTTTGTACGGCGTGACATTCGGGCTTCCTAGATTTGAGCTACTGCCTAGAATCCACTTGACTATATTTACAACTGCATGACCCAACAGTCCAACAGGAAATATTAATCAACAGTGTAGTGTGGTGGTAAACAACATGACATCGAAACAATGGCATCAAGATGTAGCTGCTGCCAAAAGCAGGGCACTAGCACCGGGTAGCAGATACTTCTGTTCTCTCACCCTTTGCCATGAACACAAGGGACCAGGAGTGAGATTCTGATGTTTTTTTGCATTGTTTTAGAAGCTATGATCACCTGTTCTTCTGAAAGCATGAACAACCAAACAACATTAAAAAGCAGCTTGACATATTTTTGGAAATGTTCTCTTCAACCCTAGCCAGCCATAATGACACATTATTAGATCAATCATACACAGCAATTTCAAGAGACCAATGCCGCATTTGCATATGGGTATGAACGTATATACAAACGAATAGCTCCCTGGTATGACCACACACACTAATGTAGCCACAGACCCAGCTCTATAAAAGGGTTGATAATCGGACCAAACATTGAATGCGGAACCCTCCGAGACTTACGAGGGACTTAATCCCAGCTCTACGCCCATGTCGCATCATAATGGGGAGAGCAATAACTACGGAATGGTCACGAGCCAAAAGCTACACAGAATCTCTGGGGAGTGGCTCAAGTTTCCTGCGGTCGCACGAGTGGCATGGTCACCTGCCCTCCCCCCCCCAGGTATTTTAGCGGAGAGGCTCGATAATAAACGTGACACGTTGGCGAAGCTTCACGAGCGCAAGTCGTCGTGTCGTCTGACGAGGCCATTACATCTTGCGGCGCCAGGGTGAACGCTGGGGCATGGACAGATGGCCAAGGACCGATAGCGCATTCGCAAGATGGTTGCGGCGAGCATCCAGGAGTTTTCATAGTTTGAGCGCTGCTGGAACCTCGATCCGCCCATGCCAATTAAATGCTTAAAGAAGTGCTTCTGGCACTGATTGCGAGCCACATGGTCAAGCCACGTGTACTGTGGGACTTAATTAGTTGGGCCACAAATACAGTCATGTTAATGAAATTATGTCCAATGTGACTGTGATGGTTTGTGATAAGTACACGAGGCATAGCAAGTAGCATCCACAAGATATGATTTCCTGCTTCCCACTAGGAAGGAAAAGCATCTTAAATCTTACTTTAGAAATTTACTAATTGCTGTTTAGAACAGGACAATTAGTTTAGATTAGCCTAATTTATGAAATGGAAACTTTCTTTTCGTGTTTTATCGTTTTTATCTGATTTTATTGTGGATTTTACGTTCTTATTTTGGCTTCAATTGTAAATAATTCCTCGTGAACGTGATTAAAAGTGATAAATAATGCTGGTGTGGATACACCAATGCTGTGTGTATATATCAGCCTCCATTTGCCAGCTTTTTAGCACATTCCTCATGTCACCTAAAACTACTACACCACATGGATTGCGCTTAATCAACGCAAAACAAGCAATGTACCTTTTTTTTAAAACAGCGATTGTTATCGCTGGTTATGGCCATGGTACCGTGGATAACTAATAAAGAAATGGGCAGAAAAATTGGGCATTATTTAATTATTTTGGTATGTTCCCGCTGTTTTTGTAATCAGCCATTACTGCTGATAATTTTTTTTTATCAATGCAATTTCCATGTTTTACAGTCCCTCAAAGAGATAACAAAGGCCACACACGACAGAAACTTGAATTGTGTTCAGCGAGAGCCTCTGGCTTGATACGCATGGGCTCCTACAGTCAGCGCAGAGGTTTTAGACAAATTGGGATTTGTTTTCAAAGCCATCTCACACTGAGCGCATCTTTCACGACGTCTGGCTGGCACGGAAGAGTCACCTAAGTGCCCTCTAGAGTGGCTCTCTACAAGCTCCTTCTTCGGACGCCCTTCCGCCAGCAGTAGTAGTGGTGGTGCGAGTGAGCTGACGTGGGGGCTTGTGTAGGGGCCACACAGCGGGCAGCTCAGCGCTGGCTCGAGCCATGCTCATCCTTGGTTGAGGCCTTGCGCTCGCGTTCGTGCTGCAGCGCCAGCACAAGGCGCTCGATGAGCACTGAGAGCACCTTGTCAAGCGGGTCCATCACGCCACGCTGCAGCCACTTGGGGATGGTGGTGCGCGCGTGGTGGAAGCCCAGCTTCTGCAGGATGTAGTCCACACCGACCGGGTCGATCTTTTGGCCAGTCCACGAGATGAGCCTGCATGCAGTGGTGGATGCAGAGTACACTGATATATTAAAATGCTCGTGACATCAGGATTATAGGGGTGTGTTATGTATAAATCGCGTATCTTGTTAATGTGTGAGCGATGGATATATTCAAGTTAATTGGTGAACGATGGATATATTCCAGCGTTTTCTGTTGGAAGGACACCACTGGTAAACATGTCAGTGTATGTAAACCCCCCCAAAAAACGTTATTGTTGCTGATTTGCCATTCTTATGTCGTTGTTGTTGACATGCCGTTCTCGCCACAGCTCTGTGCAGCGCTTTGTGACCCTCGGGTGAAAGGAGCTCTAGAAATGCAATTATTATTATGTATATCACAGACGAGGTATTGAAGACAGGCTTTTATTTATTAAACTAAAAGTTGTATGAGAGCAGGCTGAATTGCTTTTGGAAAGGTTAACGTGATAATGTAAGCAACGTAGCGACATGCCAAAAATACTTCTAAAAATGTCGTTCGAGACATCACGTTGACAGTTAAAAACAACCATGATGATAATAATAACGGCATGGCCGGTGGTCAGGATTAATTAAGAGCAGCAGACAGAAGTGGAAGCACACCCATGAGAACGTTCAACTACGGAGATGGATCGATGAAATGAGCTTGTGTTCAGCAGCTAGATGGATGTTTTTAATGGTGAGAGTACAAGAAATAATGGTGACTTGAGCAATCCTTGGTCTGGCAGGGAATAGGTAATTTGCGCACAGGCAGTTATGAGAGGCACTATGATCACTGTGACGGAAAAAATAAATAGGGTTCTTGAAGCATATCACAACTGAATTGTAACAATTCCCTGAATTAGGCTTTGAGAGGGCAATCGTCAAATGCCTAATGGGCTTGGTGGGGGAGCGGGGAGCGAGCAGATTGGGAGCATTGGAGAGAGAAAGGGCCGAGAGAGAGGGAGTGCACGAGAAATGTAGAGGAAAGGAGACTGGAAAGTCTACGAGAAAATGAGAGTATGCAAGGCACACAGCAAGCAAGAAGACAAGAGGAGATGCCGCATGGGAGAGGGAGGGCGAGTGCAGCACAGGAGGGCAGAAACTACAAGCAAAGAATAATTGGAGGTTACTTTAAAAGAGGAAGGACGTGGAAAGCAGAAGAGGTGGGAGGAAACCAGGATAATAGCGAGACTGGCAGGGACACAGTGAAAGGCAGGAAATCTTTAAGAGATGTTATAGCAGGGCTTCTCAAATAGCCCACAGAAAACCACCTCGGTACCGTCACCACTGCCTCGGTTCACAGTGGCAGCCAGGTACTTCACAATAGTCTCTTTTAAAGGCAGTGCTGGCAGTAGTGGAAGTGAGTTATATTGTTCGCCTGTCCTTGTGCACAGTTGTAAATACATCTGTCGTACTGAAAGAGTCCTCTCCATTCAGAAGGAACTGCATTTACTATTCGTGTGTGGTGGAGTAAAAGCAAAATATGCAGTGAATGGAATTCGAGTGACCCTGAACCACTATATTTGTAGTAATTCACTTGTGATCCCTGAATACTGCCGTGGTAGACATTGGATTTGCAATCCAGAAGCAGCTTGTTAGATTCCATCTCCCGGTGTGGCTCATAAAAAAATGGCAGGGTTCTCCAATGCCCTCCACTAAAGAGTTAACGGGCACACTGTTGATTGTTGTGTGTTAGGCTAAAGTGGGTGCACTCCAAATTCTTTCAAGACATCTGGTCTGCGTGAATGTATCAGTCAAAACACCCTCTCTATCGTGGTTGTCTTCAGTTCCCCCTAGCGGAGGCTGTTCGGCTGGCAGTGGCGTGAGCGAGCAATTGCAGGACTGCGCCTTTGACTTTTGATAACCGCAATGGGCTCCATGTGCCCCCTGCACACGTAAGGACGCCGACTTGGCAGCAGTGCCGGAGCGGTGACCGCCGTGGGACGTGCTGCGAGTTGCTGCCGTCTCCCCCCCCTCCCGACACCGCTATTGCCGCCACTCACCTAAGAGAGGGCTCCAGCTGCCAGGTGTTGCAGACAAACTCGCGGCTGTCCCCGCCCGTCGCGGGCGCCGCCTCTTGCGCCGGAGCTCGGTCGGCCGCTTTCGCCGTCGTCGGGCTCCGCTGGCTCCCACGGGACAGCGAGCCGCGTGTCGTGAACATCGCTGCCACGATGGGGGAGGAACAAGAGTGGGGGTCAAGAGTGACGGGCGCACACGGGGTAGGTCGGTTGGCCAACGCGCGCTTGCCGTCGGGATGCGTTCCGCGCGCGGAATGGAGGCTGAGCGATAACTGTTCGGGCAAAGCGCATGTTTGCTGGTGGCTCTGGCTTGTGTCTTCAAGTTTTGAGCCAAGCATTTTGATGGCTTCTTGGTGACACTGCAGCAAGCACAGCACAAGCACAAATTATTATTTTTTAAACTTAACACATTCGGCAATGGCACTGCCTTAAAAGGCTAAATGTGGAAAATATCGCTTCATTATTAAAATATAATATATACTAGACGATGTTCCAGGCAATGCTTATTTAAGCTGGTAAGTCCCTGATAGTAAGGCAACTTTGTACTATAGGATTGCTCACACTGAATCATATTTAGCGTTAGTGGCTTCCCTGTTGCAGATGACCGAATATCGACATACGGACCGATGGAGTAATGCATAAACACATAAACCTTAACTGTAGATCAAATCAGCAAGGCCTTAAATCCACTGAGCAACGATGCAGACAAGAATCCATGGTGCTGGGGTGCACTGAAGGATTTGTCTGAATGGTGGTCCAGAATGCATTTGTTCAGGAAATAGTGATGGTATTTCAGAATGCACAAAGACTATATGCATTCGACACATTTTTGTCTTTCAAATTTAATGTTTTTGGCCCTGCAATATTTTATTTTGATGGGTATTTCTCGCTATTTACAGACGTGATTGCCGAGTGGTGTTGGAGTCATCTTCTAGGTACCATATCCTGCAGGACGTTGGTGACAATGGTCTTCCACAAATCTCTGCTCTTTGAACTTCTAAGAATGTCCATTGTTGATATGTTCATTCATTTCGACAGAATCTTGACATATGTCAATCTCTGCCGTTCACTAGCTCTCTTTTCTTCACTTTTTCCAGTTACAACCAGATTTTCAATTTCCCCTTTCCTCATAATATTCCCAAGAAACTTCGACAATCTTCTTCTAATGTCATTCAACACTTTCTTTCTACATCCCATTCGTGACAACATGTCTTCATTTGAGGTGTGACTTGTCCAAGATACCTTTAAGATGCATCTAAAGAAGCACATGTCAGTTGCTTAAATTCTCTTTTCTATACTTGGTGATATCGTCCAACATTCTGATGCAAACGTGAAAACTGGTATAACGTAACAATCGAGAACTCTTAGTTTTGTCCCCATTGAAATGTTATTATCAATATCTTTTTCATTTTGAAAAAGCTATCTTTGGCCATCCCAAACCTCTGTTTTATCCTAGGGTAAGAGCGCTCAAAAAAGGAAAGGCTGGGGTTGGCTCAGCTCACTCGCTGCTCATCCAACCTTGCCAACATTTTCATCCCATCAACATAATGGTCCCAGCCATGGAAATGTAAAAAACACTACGGTCTCTGGGTCACCCAAAGAGATAAGTGCACACCCCCACTGATAGTTTTAGGCCGCAGTGGATTACAATCCAGTGGGCTGTGAGCACCACCTAGTGGTCCGTGGAGATCATACCCAAGTGGAATTTGAGGTACAAAAGGTTGAGAACCACTGTTTTACGGTAAGTAAACATAATTTAAGGGCAGCTGAGAAAATGTTGAGACCAAGCTTCTCCTTTGGGGGACCTGGATCACAAAGGCAAAACTAAATAATTTACAAAAAGTAAAAAAAAAACTCAAGAGTCAATAGATATCCGTAGTCCAAAAAAACCCTTACATCATGTAACATTAAACCGAAAGATGCTCATAAAGACTTTTATAAGGGTATATGCTACACATGTATTTATCTCTAACAAGTAATGCGATACAACATACGCGCAGCTACGATGACATTCAAATAATAAACAATGCATGACAATAACTCACACATGCATGACCATAACTTTGACTGTAAACACATGTACTGCTACGCATGCAAACCGAACTAATATTACCACTAAAGTGGTAACTGTTTCAGAAAAAATTATTGTTTTATCATCCTATCCATTCATGTGGCAGATTATTCCGCACATTACACCAGCACAAAGTGGAGCACAAATGCACAGGAGGCTGCAAGGCCAAGCACTGGTAATGTGGCTGCAGTGAGACATCGTCAGCCTGTGGTTTAACGTTTAAATCTCAGCGCCGCTCGCTTATGCAAGCACCGGAATCCAATAGCAGACTTTTTGGCGACCCTCTTGAAGCGGTTTCTGAATCCTCGTAATCTTGCCGGGCACACTATCACAAGGTCACGCTCCTCCCCGTGTCTGGGGAGAAGAATCGCATCAGCCTTAACGGGACTTTTGCAGACATACGTGTATCGGAATAAATAAAAACAAAGGCAAAGCGTCCCACCCCCTACATTATCTGGTGACCTAACGTGAAGGACATTGAGGCAACCAGAGTAATGGCAGAACCGATAAAAGGCCATCTGCCATGTTTTAATATTAAATTGTCTTCTTCTCCATCAAATACCCACCTTGGCCCTTGGGCACACTCCGTACAAAGTCGATGAAAGCATCCAGCCCCACCATTCTGCATTCTGAATGTCATATGTGCATCCTAAATCTTTTCTTTACTAACACGACATGCAATCGCTCTCAAGGATCTCTGCCACTGCAGTTCATGAATCACCTGGGTGTGCGTGTGGGTGCATAGCGAGCTGAGAGAACATGCCAGACCCATTCCGACTGTCGACATCCCACGCCCGAGAATGAGGAGGCTTACCGCAATCTACGCTCAGAGGTTCGGAGAGCTGCGCCGCGTTGCAAGGATAAGTGGTGGTCAAGGGATGCTGAAGAGATGGTGTCTGCCTCAATAGCCCGTGATCATATATCACTTTTTAATATCATCAATGCCACACCCATTACCTGCCACACCCATAACCTTCATTGAAGGAGGAAATGGTCCCAGGAACAAGATCAAAGGTTTGCTGAAAATTTCTGTGAGGTCTTAGGGGAGGGTAACCCACTTAGCTCAGACAACACCATGGGACAACAAGGGGCTGATCCTACTGCTGCTGGGGTGCCTCAGTTATTGGAAGAAGTAGGCCACTACCTGTAAATGGCTGTCAGAGGTGCCATCTGTAGAAGTAGTACGTAAGTTGATCTAGAGCCTGAGACCAGGAAAAGCACTGAGCAGAGATGACTTGGCAAGCAAAATACTGAAGGAGTATCTGTCTACAAACAGCCGTATATTACTTCATTACAACCATATGGAACACAGGAAAGGTTCTGCAGGACAGGAGGGATGCTCTAGTGGGCCCTCTCTTTAAGAAGGGGGTCCGCACCAATTGTAACAAACACAGGAACATCTCCCTCCTCAGTGTGCTGGGAATGGGCCTGGCAAGGACTCTTTAAAATCGCCTTGCCAGACATGGTAAAGAGAGGCTGGTGGAACCCCAATATGGTTTTAGGTAGGGCAGTCCTGCACAGACACGATATTCTCCGTCAAGTTGCTACAGCAGAGGTGTAGGAAATTCCAACAGGACCGGCATTTCTGCTTTATTGACTTGGTCAAGACCTAAGATACTATCTGTAGGCCAAGACTGTAATAACAATAATTATATTTATAGAGCGCTTATCACCCGAGGGTCACAAAGCGCTGCACAGAATTACGGAGAGAACGGTACGTCAACAACGGCACCAGAATGGAAAATTAGCAACAACAAAATTTTGGGTTTTTTTTTTAATATACACATCGTTGCAGAACAACATGTAAAATATGATCAGACTTTCAACTATAATTTTAAAATGGAAAATTATGAGTGTTTATAATACATATATTGGGAAATGGTTTAATGTAACATTTATCGTTAATAATAATAATAGCATTTCTGGAGTGCTCATTACCCAAGGGTCACAAAGCACTGCACAGAGCCACGGAGAGAATGGCACATCAACAACGAGATAAGAATGGTAAATCAGCAATAACATTTTTTGGAGTTTGTTTTTACACATCTGAGCTGTGGAGAGAACGCCATGACAACAACATCAGGACAGTTCAACAGAAAATCGAAAAATAGCAACAAATTATAGATGGACAAAAAATAAGCTATTAATAAATCTGCTACAAACATGGATGGAATAAATGTTCCTGAGCAAGAGTGGTTCGGAAGATTGCCATCGTCCTGGCACGACAACACTAAGCCACATTAATCAACCTAGAGGGCTACGCATTCCTGAACGGCAGGAGGAATGGATAAGAGTCACAGTGTTAGAGATGGGAATCATAATGTTCCAGAAGGAAGTCTCAGTGTTAGAGATAGGAATCACAGTGTTAGAGACAGGAGTGTCTGTTAGAGATAGGAGTTTCAGTGTTAGAGATAAGAGTCACGAGTCCAAGCTGGAGGACTTGAAAGCCTTATGGAACAAGTAAGTCTTGAGACGAGATTTAAAGATGTGTGTCTCGAAGGTGAGTGAGGAATCAAGAGTCACACCTAGACTCCGGAATATCTTAGCAACTTCAATGGCCTGGTCATTGAGCATCAATTGGATATGTTCAGCATTGGACAATTAGTGTGGGGTACTGACAAGCAAAACTTCGGTCATCATTTAGTTTGAGAAAATTTGAATTGAGCCAGGCCTTCAGAGCTGACAGTGAGGACATGCAACGACCAGATACATTGATAGATGACTTTGCGTGTAGATTGTTTGTGCTTTCAGGGTCCCTGACTATCTGCTTAAAATTATTAAGGACCTTCATGATGGTGGGCAAACTCAGGTAAACCTACACAGTCGGGAGTCAGATCCTTTGCCTGTTCAACTTGGAGTGTGACAGGGATAACCTCTGGCTCTTACGTTATTTAACTTTTATCTTGTCCATGTAGTTCAAGAGGCTTAGTATGAGTGCACCGTTGGAATTTTCATCTGGTACAGATACAATGGGAGGCTGATCGATGCCTGGGTGCGGTCAACGGATCGCTCTCCATGGGTCAACTTTTTATATATTCTGATAATCTGTCAATTTCCGCTCACTCTAATGAGTTGGAGGTTCTGCTGTTGAATGTTGAAATGCAACAAAACGGGGTCTTACGATCAGTCCCACCAAATCCAAGCACCTTGCTCGATATTGTATGCCACCGAACACCCCATCCCTTCCACTCTCTATGAGTGGTGGGGGCAATTGTGGACAGAGTGGAGACGTTTCCATACCTAGGCAGTGTGCTTATGGCTGGTTCCGGTTTGACAGAGAGGGGGTCTCAATTCGAATCAGTCAGGCAGCATTATCTTTTCATCGGCTGTGTAACTGTGTGGAAGCTGCCTGGCCTGTTATGCATTATGAAGTGTTGGGTCTCCTCAGCTGTAATAATGTCATCTCACATCTATGCTTGTCAACGTGAACCTCTTTCCCCCTCACGGAACATCTGGATGATCTGTCTACGATCCATTCTCGGTTTAACCAGGTTGGAATGTGCGAGGTGCTCACAAATTCTTGAAACATCTAGATAAATCTCATTGGTAAGTTCCTCCGATAAGCGAAGCTGCAGTGGCTGAATCAGGTCATCGCATGTCTAGCCACCGCATACGCAAGCAGCTTCTGTTTAA
>JAZEWT010000011.1:2498303-2516566 GCA_036362905.1 Mordacia mordax
CAACACACGACGTTAAATTACTGATTTAGATGATGAGAGTTAAGTGGATGAGGGAGGTGAGAGTGGAACTTTGTTGCGTGATTAGATGCGGGTACTGATTGGCGACTGTTGCTGCTCCTGCGCGATGGAGGCGACCGGGCTGCTGTGGAAGGCAAGGCCGAGGCTTCAACCGCCCCCTAGATATGCAAGGCCCCTAGGGTTTTAGGCTCAAAATATAGCGATTAAGAACAACTAAGAATAACAAGCTTTAAAAGGAAAAGGAATAAAACCAAAGTAACAAGACTTAAATGACTAAGGCTGCTTCGAATACACTGAAAAGCAGTCGTAAAACTGACGATCGTAAGAACGGCGCAAATCAGCCAGCGTCCCTTACGTTGCCAGGGCATCGTTGTTTTGTTGCATAACCCACTTCATATTAAGCGGATGATGTCTTGAAATTATCTTGCAGAATAAGCTGGTGCAACCCAGAATTAATGGTTATATCAATGATGCTAAGCCATTCGAGTCCTGAGTCAGCAAAGCAGCCACAAACCATGAAACTCCCACCACCATGCTTCATGTTTGGGGTGACGTTCTTATGTTGGAATGCAGTGTTTGATTTTTACCAAACGTAACATTTCTAATTTAAGCCAAAGAGTGCCACGTTTGACTCCTCTATCCACAAAACATTCTTCCATTATTCTTCAGGAATATTCAGGTGTTTTTTTGGCAAACTTGAGAAGAATGGCAATGTTCTTCTTGGAAAGCAGTGGTTTTCTCCTTGCGCACACCATTCTTGTTCAGTGTTTTCCTGATGGTGGACTCATGAACACTGAAATTGGGCAATGCAAGAGAGGTCTGCAAATCCTTAGACTTTACCCTGAGGTGATTTGTGACCTCCTGGATTTGTATGCCTTGTTCTTGGAGTGATTTTTGTTAGACGATCGCTCCTGAAAAGAGTAACCATGGTGTTGAATTTTCCCAATTTGTTCACTATCTGCCTGACATTGGATTGGTGGAACTCAATATCTCTAGAAACTTTTTTCAATCCTTTTCATGCTTACGATCAACAGCAACTCTTTTTCTGAGGGTCTGCAGACTCTGATGGTGACGAGCACTGTTAATCTTTTTCATCCAAAGTTAAACCTCATTGTCATCCCATTGATTAAAACACCAGACTAATTAATCCCCTTTAATTAAAGTGATTACTTTTTCCAACAGAGAAAATGAATGCTGGAAAATATTGCTCAATAAGTAAATGAAAATAGTGACTTTTTTGTTGTTCAATTTGTTCAATCAGGTTCTCGGTCGTTGTTGGTGTTGACGTGCCATTCTCTCCACAGCTCGTATTTAACCCCCCCCCCCAAAAAAAAAAGGTTATTATTGCTGATTTGCCGTTATTGGTTTTGTCGTCGTTGTTGGTGTGCCGTTCTCTCAGCAGCTCTGTGCAGCGCTGTGACCCTCAGGTGAAAAGCGCTCTACAAATGCAATTATTAATAATTATTATTATTTATCTATTAAGGGGGACTTAAATGAAGATCTGATCACATTTTAGGTCAATTTTATGCGGAAATACAGGACATTTTAAAGGGTTCATGAACTTTTGCTCACTACTGTAACCCTCCACGATCCAACATTGCCAAAGATATTAAATCGTTGGGCATACAACCAGTAAATGAGTCAATTGCTTTTATCTCAGTTCACCGATAAGTCAAAGGACAATCCTCGCAACCAAATTTTACAATTAGACACGATACCATGACTGCTGATGATGCAAAGCTTTGTGACCCTCGTGTGAAAAGAGCTTTAGAAATGTAAAATGCAAATGTCTGTTTCAGCATTCACGACCGATATTAGGCTTCCTTCTTGTTTAAAAGATAGGTTCCTAAAATCTTTCATTATAGTGTAACTATTCTCTAAACACTGATAGTAACATTGTGAATGATAGACCAAGGAGATGCAAGTAATTCTCTGGGTTTGCCTCATAGAAATTATATTTATACCGCTTAAGGAAATCAAGGTTTAAGTTATGCAATTAATAATTACTCATTTTTGCAGGTATCTAATCCACACCGGAAACCTTTTTACAATGGAGTAATTAATGCACAAATGATGCATGTAAGTGAATTCTATGTGTGTCCAAAAGTAATTTACAAAAGACGTGGTAATGCAAGCAAAACAAACTCTCAACAGAAATGGTTTATAATTTTTTTATACATGAGAAATTATTAATCGCTGCCATTCCACTATGAAAGGAAGGCACTGCATGTAAAAATGAAGTTTATAGCACCAGGGATGAAATCAAATAGTGTACAATTTCAATTCATGACTTAATTTTAAAAAATGTTAAACAATATTTTTAGCTGCTATTTTTAATACGTCATATTTAAGCATTTTGGGTCTCCACATACAAATAAAACGTGTTTTAGTCCATCGGCATATTATCTTTAAGGACATATATTATCCAGCACAATTTATTTAAGCAAGCAAACAAACTTTGGATCTCTGGGTCTTACCAGCAGTCAGGCTGTTAAATGCTATACAGTTACCAGATGCCATTGGCAAGAGCACTATACAGCTTGGTTACAGCTATAGTCATTAAAACAAAAGCATGTGCACACCACAAAGAACACTTGCCCGATATATCTATATTTTCTCTGACAGGACAGCAGCGGCAGGAACCGAACACAGCTCACCTTCGTTGCGCATCGCTGTCACATAGCTGAACCATTCGTTGACCGTGGCGACACCGTGCGGGGCGTTCTCGTGGCGACGGCGTGTCACCTTGGTTATGGTTGCCATGGGACTCTCCAGCGCCCCGCCCGTTACCATCATGTTGTTGCCAAGCACAAAGTCCAAGTTTTGGGCCACGTACATGAACTTCTCGGCCGTGTCTGCGTACAGATGGGATGCGGATGAGCGATTGAGATCAAACGAGCGGCGAAGGCGTCCGGTCAATGGCCAACATATAATGATGTTAGAACCCACGGAACAACGTTTCCTCGCAACGTTTGTTAGAGGGAGGAAAACCCGGGACTACTTTGCAATTCACCGAAAGAGACAAAACATGGCCCGTAAACGGTATCCCATCAACTGGCCGGGTGGTATTGTTAAAAGCCATCAGTAGACTTGGAGCGCTGAAACTCCCAGTCATAATTAGCAGAGCACAGTAGAGTCATAAACTCTTGACATTAATAAATGAATACTGCTATCATACAAGAGGATACTTTTAAAATATTGTACAACTATGCATAAGTGCTATGGGTACTTTTTTGCCAGTAAGAGTTGTAAAAAAGAAAAGGCTTTACCCATTTTTTCCTGGCAATAATTGTGTTAAGTTCTTAAAAACACCAAATAAACACTTTTCATAAAGTGTCAAGCTAGCAAAAAAAACAGCACACGTTGGTGTTAAAATTTTGCAAACAATATGCTTTGATAATATATGCATTGTCCTTGAAACCGATTGGCCTGCATCACAGACAGCCAGATGTTGCCAAAAGGCAATCCTTTTGGCAACATCTGGCTAGCTTGAGACAAAGCTAAATAGGAAGCTGTCTCTGATGCAGGCCAATCAGTTTCAAGGACAATGCATATATTATCAAAGTATGTTGTTTGCTAAATTTTACCACCAACGTGTGTGAGTTATTTTTGCAAACTTGACATTTAATGAAAAGTGTCTATTTGGTGTTTTTAGGAACTTAACACAATTATTGCCAGGAACAAAATGGGTAAAGCTCCTTCTTTTTTATGTACAAGTGGTTTTGCTCTACATACCTCTCCGGCAGCCTACCCCTTAGAGAAATGATCGGCTTTGGCCTTATTTAAAGGTGATGCTGCAAACACTGCCTCATGTATAACCCTTCACTGAGTCCACAAGAAACTGAAATAAATAAGCATTAGTTTAAAAAAATCTTGGCTGTAGGCAGAGTTTTCAAAACAAAATGTGCTGAGAATGGGAATAATAAAAAAATTCTTCTGGCACATCCTCTCAAAACGCTTTCGAAAGAGTCATAATGTTGGCTGAAATGTGATAAAGTTCAAAAATAAGTAATATACAGCCATGGTAAACATTTAACATTTAATTTCATGACGTGCACTTTAAATATGAATTGTTTCATTGTCCATTTTCTTGGAACATCATTTCCAATATCTTTATAAAAAAAATAAAAACTACAGGGACTTCTCCCAGCCCACATATGAACAGAGCAACAACATGACACATCAGTCCAGCCCCTGGGTGCTGCATACTCTCCATCACAACACAACTCGAGGTCACAACACGACTCTTCGCTGCTACTTTTTTCATACTGCTCCACTTTGCAACTTCCTGCCATCAACATCACTCTTCCCAACTATTGCCGAAAAACTTAAAAAGGCTTTATCCTTCCTGGCAAGGACACTAATGGGGCTCTGTTATTGCCAAAAAGGGTATGGCCTTTTCTTTTTTTCACCATTTCTATACTGGCAAAAAAAGTACTCCGTTGTATAAACTATTCCACATTAAATGAATGCTATTTTATTGACAGCCAATTGGCTCGGCGATTGTAACGTTTTAAGAATGAACGCACCCTCCTGGTGAATCTCCTGTGCCTCGGCGCAGAAGAAGATGTTGGGGCCCTCGAGGTGGAAGAGAGCCCAGGACTTGGCACGGAAGTTGACTCCATGGAAGCAGGCGAGCGTCATGTGGTCACCGTGCAGGCCCACACTGCCGCCGAGCAGCACAGCGCTGTCAGGCAGCGGGCGCGGGAAGATGGACAGCTGGCAACCGCACACTGTGCGCAGCACACCAGGCCAGTGCCGGTGCAGCGCTGTGTCGAGCAGGCCTGCGGACCGGGAAAGACGTGAGAGGAGCAGCGGACGGGGGAGAGATGCGACACAGAGAGTTGGTAGGGTGACGGAAACGGCGAGGGGAGGTTAATGATAAGCGCCAGGAATTAGAAAGAAACGCACAGGGAAACGGGCAGGAAGGAGTGGGAAGAGGTCAGGGCAGCAGGAAGGGGGAGGTTATGTGGCAGATGCTGTAAGTGGAACAGAAGAAGAATGATCCAAATGGAGAGAGATTGGAAGACAGGTAACTAAAAAGGGTGATGCATGAATGAAAATGCAAAATGTTCACATTACATGCTAATGCAGTAATACAAAGATTTTTCACTGCGTTCCACATGTTAAGTGCCATAACATATTTATGAAAATTATATTTTTGCTTTGAAAGAAATTATATCATTACTCGGCAGATCCTTGTTTATGCTCCAGTTTCACAGGAAAGACTGATCATATATATTTGGAGGCATGTCACGGGAATAACCATTAGGATGCTGATAATGCAGTCAGTGGCAATGATGGTGATGTTGGTGAGAATGAGGATTATCGATGACGATAACGGCAGAGGCGGTGACTGCTTGCGGGCAGCGACTGACTCTCTTCATCGGTGGCTTTCTCTTGCGCAGCGGGAGAAGCTTTGTGTGGGCCGTAGAGCACAGGCCCCCACGTGGAGAGGGCACGCTTGCTGGTGTCGAACTGCTGCGTGAAGAACTCTTGCAGCTTCACGCCGATGCGCACAAGGTCCGGCGTGGTGGAGCGTGAAATCATCACCTGGAAGACGTTCCAGGATAGATCTCCGTGCACAAACACCTTCCTGCGGCACGTGCGTGAGAGCAAAGCAAAGTCCCGACATCACCATCACTGGGTCGGCATCATCATGATCATCTCATTCCTCATAATTATCATCTCATTCCTCCGTCATCAACGTCGTTACCAGTTTAAACAGACTCGACCCAGGTTAACCCAGGTTGGCTGGTTGCACCCCAATAGTAGGAGTACTGGAACAATATTTTACAAGCGATGTCGCTCCTGACACAAACCTCCTTTAGTCGGAGGGTCCTTCGATTGTTATTTGTCTGGAACCTCTGCCCAGACCTGTTCACTAAAGGAGACCCTAGGAATGCTACACTCCAAAACTGTTTGCTGAGGGAGACCTTAGCAGGAGTACCAAGTGGCTCTCGGGTTCATTGTATATTGTAAAGGAGACATCCTCAAGCAAATGTAAATCTTTAATTTTCTGTTTGAAGCCAAATGTTTGGGCCCACAGGCCTTCTTGATTCAGTATGACATTAAAAAGTACATGATCTGTATGTGTTTGAATGAGTCATCACAATTCCATATCACCAAGTCATTCAAACTGTCACCAACACTGTAGTGTGTTACGCGTAGCATCGACAAACGTTACTTAAGTTGCACACGTGCGGTGAGTGATGATAGGAAGGCAGAATCCTCTGTGAAGATGAGCCACAGAGGTGGGGGGTGGGTGACGAGGGGACAAGACAGGTAAACAAAAAATGCTCTCCTAAGTGCTGCTCTTTCGGGATAAGAGTGTCCAGCGTTCCTTCTCTCCTTTCGCGGTGTCCCGCTCCCAGTTTGGAGGCATCATTAGGCGAGATGCGCTGAAGAAGAGAAATACACTCGACGTGCCTATCCGGAATAAGCAGCTCTTACGAGCAATCCTCATACATTGAGCCATTAAAAACCTCCATCAAGGCAGGTGAACGTCTGGGACGAGCGCTGCCACTCACGTCTTGTCGGTGAACGTTGAGTCGCTGAGGCCAACCGTGTGGTTGGGGTTCGCCTTCCACTCGTCATGCAGCTCCAGATCGGCATTGCTGAAGATGCCCATGAGGATGCTAGAGCCCATGTAGTCGACTCGCGCCTCCGTTGAGCCCATGGACGTCTGCACGCGGTGCCGCGGCTCCTTGGTGGGGTGCTCTGAGATGAAGGCTGTACGCAGCGGTGCACGCAGGTGACTCACGGTGGGGGAAGACTCACGCGGGAGCGACTTACGAGAGGGACGACTTATACAGGGTGAGTTACAGGAGGGAGGGGCCGCGTAAACCCCGACTGTGCACGCAGCCACGTGCGTCAGCGGCAGCTGGCGACTGCGTTTGTTGTGGCTCTGGATAGTGTCCCTCCAGCAATAAATGATTTCCACGTGCAAATTAACCGGTTGAACACTGGCTTTTTTCTCACGTGCTTGTTGGAATTTATCACACACATTATTTATTGTTGATTTTCTTTGCACCAAGGTCACTCCCTTCAAAACTCACTGGTGGGCATGATAAGGACACTGGAAAGACCAGGCTGTACATTAAACGGTCTTTGGGGTGAGCCAATTAGTTTCAAGGACAATGCATAAATTAGCAACACATTTAGCAAAATGCATATTTTTTTGCAAACTTGACATCTTGTCAAAAGTTGTCTATTTGGTGTTAAGATCTTAACACATGTATTATTGCCAGAGAGGGTAAAACCTCTTTTATTTTTACATCATAATAACATGATTTGCAATCATTTTTGAAATGCATTGCTGTCATGAGGTTATCATGCTGTTTGGTTATACTTTACCATGTTGGTTAGTGTGGGTTGGTGAAGGGGTTCCCGTCCAGGACCCATTCACGTATTACCCAAAATTGACATTTGCCGTGCACAGGACGATTACCTCAGGTCACCGCATTTGTAGAGCAGTGCGTTAACCTTTGTAAATCCACAGAGAAATTGTGATTTCCTTGTCTACCCACAAACAAATAAACGCGCTTTGAATTGTTTGGCAAATTCCTTCCTTGAGAATGTTTTCTGTGCAAGCATAAATCACAGCACATACAGAAATTCCACTCTGAAAATTTGCAGACAGCCAGCTGGCAACCTACTTAAAATACTACATAGCCACGGTTTCACTGCAGATGGGCATCACACACATCTTGCACTCCATCTGTGTGGACAACCAACTTTGCCCCCAGGTTGCTGTTTACCTGGTGCACCTTGCCCACCACGGCCGACTTATCAAGGGCACCGACCCATAGCCAGCTGACCAATTAGGAACGCTGTGAACCGTTGACCGCTCATACGGCAGTAGTACGCACCGACCATCTCCAGCGTGTTCACCCTGACAGTGCCTCCGACGACCCCGCCCTTGGAGTCGAGCTGAGAGCTTCCAAGCCCCAGGGTCATTTTAATGTCCCTGTCCATGTTGCTGCCCACGGACACTCGCCCCTGCGTCTTCACTCCCTTCGTGTTCCACCTGCACAAGACACGGGGACGATCCACGCTGTCCTCAGCCCATGTCGACTACTGGGAGTCCGTGTCGAGCGTCGTTAAAACTTGCGACTTTGTTAACGATCGCCTGGGTGCTGTTTCCTGAACCGTGACAGCGGCGATGGCGGCTGTTGACTGTGAACATCTCAGAAGTTAAAAGCTGTTGCAGGTGCGATGCTGGTAACTTTACGGTATAATCCAGGCATTGGCACGAACCATGAATAAACTTGTATTCGTTCATCTGGGAAAGCTTCACTTATAAAATTGTGATAAAAATGCTAGCCGCTATAGAAAAGCTGCACATGAATAAACTCAAATGAAAAAGTTTTAGAACAACATGCTGCTTTGTCTCCCACGCACCCCACATTGTTTTAAATAAAGGTGGGTGCTTCAGATATGACCTAAGTGCGATTCACAAATATACAGATAGATATTTAGAGTTTTATACAGCAGAAAGTACCCGGTGAGCTTGCAAACTCTATATGTGAGATTCCTGCACCACAAAATACGACTCAACTGGCTAACCTAACAATGCATAAAATCAAAGGGCAAATAAACGTACTCACACCAACAATGTACATAAATGAAACTAACCGTAATCATAAAAGTAAACACTAACATGCAAGATTGAACAAGTTAACAAATTCAACAACAACCAACACCAACTAGTACAAAGATGAAAAACTCCAACCACAATCATTAAATAAACACAGTAGCACTCAATTAACTCATTGGATCATTCCCCATCACAGCGTCCCATAATGAGGAGCAGAAGGCACCCGAGTGGCCCGAGGCATTACATAGGTTAAACCCTCAACACAATGCACCCATGATTTCTCGGCAGCACAACAAATACTTTTCCCAAGTTAAATTGGTTATTGCATATTTCAAATAGAGAACACGAAGATTAAAGGGACCACAGCATGCAGTTCGCTTTTATCCATTTGTGAAATCTGGTAATGCGTTCCCCACTGAAAGGCCTCTACATTTCACCTAAATGTCAGGGTAACCCTGCGTTATTTAAAACTGCCCTTCAACCATCACCTTTGCCCCTTCCTCATTACTTCTTCACATCGCCCTCCTCACACTTGTGCCGAAATCCCCAGAAAATATTTCATAAACAGCGATAAGTAACCTAGTCCAGAGCCGGTGCGTGTGAAGCTCTTCACGCTAAAGAAGTAATGAGGTCAAGAGGCACTGGGTCCCGAGTGGGTGGCGGCGGTGCGGGGATCTTACGTGGTATTTCCCATGACGTTGCTCATGTTCATTTGCACGTTCAGCTGGGCGAGGTTGACAGCGAACAGCACCAGCGTCTCCCAGGGGGCACTCTGCTGCGCCGCCGCTGCAGCCGCAGCCTTGCTCTTGCTCCCGTCGGGGCTCTTAGAGGTGGCCGGAGTGGACGTTTTGGCCTGGGAGCCAGCGTCTGCTCTCAGAGGAAAAAGGAGACAAACATGTTATAATTGCTCTTTTGACTACTTTCATTGCATTCATTTATAGCTCTCTATAGATCCACTGCTGGATGAATAACAGTTCAAGATGCTGACATAGATCCAGATCAACCTCTGTGGAGGAGGCTCGTATAAGATGCTTAACTGTGCTGTTGGAGGCAATTTCCCTGCAGCAAAAATCGTGGAGAAGCGATGCTCATAATAGCTAGCAAAAAATAAACAAATGCAAGCCATTTACTAATTACATCCGTTATTGAACTCATAACATCCAGGCCTGTCCTATGACCTCCCACCATTGAGCCTTTGGCACCTCATGTAAGGTCACGGCTATATTATAGTTGTTGCTCTTTGTGTCTGCAAGTGTGTGCCCGTGAGCGTGTATGCCCGTGCGCGTGCAAGCTAGCGACGGACCGGTGCGGCCAGTCGAGGACTCCGACATGCTGCGGAGACGTGTGAGCGTGGGCGACTTGACTCCGAGCGGCGAGCCCGAGGGCGGCACGCTGTACACGCTGGGCGACGGCGACGCGTACGGGAACCCCGCTGGGGAGCCCTGGCCCGACTGCGTGTCCCACGTGCGCAGGTAGGCCTTTCGTGCCGACTCCGGGGACAGGTGGGAGGGCACGCCATCAGCGGACTCTGGCGTCCCCGCCACCGACGCTGCGATAACAGTATTCACCAATTATAATGTGCCGCCGTGCAGCATTCGTTTGCTCCACAAGAGACTCTGACGCAGTCAACAGTAAAAAAGGGGCATGGAGTAGGAAGACAGCCGCATGGTTAGTCGGCGCAAATATCTGCCACAGTATTTTTTACCTATCAAAATGTTACTGATCAAATAATTAGTGGTTTTTTAGCTGTTGGAGGAGACTGGAGTACCCGGTAAAAACTCATTTGGAAATGGGGAGAAATAACATATGCCACATAGAAAGGTTCCGAGCGAGAAATGGAACCCAGGAGCTGAACCATCATGTGAGTGATTATTAGCGTGTTCCAGTGCAGCGATATTCAACGCAGTTTAGTAAAGCCAACAATATTACAGCTCTACGACCAAATGTACATCCTCGAACAGAAAGAACTTTACAACATACACAAATAATACAGCGAGACAATGGAGAACTTCGGAGGAATCGGGCGATCACTTACTTGGCATGTTAGCGATGGTCTGGTCGCCCAGGAAGAGTCTGCGGGCGATACTACGGCGATACCATGCTTTGGGGAAGTCCAAGATCTCGCCCAGACGGCGCATATCGTACTTGAATGAAGCGGAGCCAATGTCGCACACAGCTGAGGACATGTACATTTAAAACAAAAAGAAGCAAGGCAGCCACGCGCAATAGCTTAGGATACTTTCATCACCACTCTTGGGAGCTTTGCTGAGTTGCGTTGGCTTATGTTTTGGAACGGTTGGTATTTACACCGAATCCTTAATAATGATAAACTTGGTGTGATAAGACTCAAGGCAACATGCAGCGATCCACAATTTGTGAATAGGCTAGCTGTGAGGAGATTACTTTATTTCATTTTCTTAAACTGATTTTTATTAGCAGTTTTATTATCATCACACGTGTTCCTATCTTAGTGGAAAACAAAATGTGCTGGCTTTCTGCTGACATAATGACATCGCTTTCCACCCCACGGTGTCTTTAGTGTGAGTGTACGTGGCACCACAATGTTAAAATAGAACCCTGTCAATTTCAAATTACCGCAATTTTTTTTTATACCACAAGCTTTTCATTTCAATTTCCACATTTTACAACTAGTGGTCTGGAGTGCCAATTTGACATAAATGCGGCCTAAATGAAGTAGCTACAGATACATTCACCTATCATCCAAATTAATGGATGATAGATGTTCGTTTTTACAGCAGAAAGTACCCAGTGAGCTTGCAAGCTCTAGGTGTGGTATTCCTGAGACACAACAAACGTCCAAACTGCCCAACGTAACAACGCATAAAACCAAAGGGTAAATGAAGAAACTCACAGCAATAATATGTTCAAAGCTGAAACCAAAACCATATTCATGAAGTAAAAACTAACATGAAAATTGCACACCACAAAAATGATCAATTATTCTAGCTAATTAATAAGAGACAAAGAAAAGTAACGGTACAAGAGTGACATAGGAATAAATTGAAGCGTTTTGCTTAACAGAAGGAAAGAGTATATGAAACCCTTAAAAAACACTAGTAATTTTTTTAAATCACAGCTGGGTCAAAATTTGAATTCTAATTAGGATCTAAGGTAGCTCATCATTGGTAAAGATTGCAGCGAGCATCTCTCTGTGGGAACAAAATAACAAACCGTGAAGAATGTGAGCGTTACCAGAGATGTTGATCAACGTGGTCTCCATCTTGTTTCCGCTCTTCCCCGAGGTGGTGGGAGTCTCGTAGGTGAGCACGGCGCCGGTCTTGCGCATGCGCGACAGACTGACCTTCACGAACTCCAGGTTGATGCTCAGCGAGTCCTTGCGCCCCGTGGCAGATGAGGGCTCCTCTGCCATAAGCCCTGCAGTGGAGGATGAAAAAGCACCCACCCCATCAATCAGTGAACACAAACATGGACTGTTGCCAAACACGATCAGCACGCACAAACACCTGCTATGAAATGCAGAACACCCGTGGGCCACTAATCAGTCAACATAAGCATGACAACTCTATGGAAATCACAAGGTCTAATCAACAAAGATCCCCCACACACACTTGTTCCAGACCTTGATATGGAGACAGCGAATTGGTGATGAGTGCAAATTACCTGCTGCGGTTTACAAATTACTCATTTAATTAACGATACCAATTATTTAAAAACGAATTAGATTTAATTACAGTTTTGAAGTAAAAAACCCCAGGACAAATGTATTCACTTGGAGGCAATGTTCCAATACATAAATGAACACACAACAAATTCTAAAATGCATTTTAGACCATACTAGATGCTGAAAAAATATTTTTGTGATTTCACCACAACACTACCTGATGATTTTGCACTACTCTATCAAAAGATAAATACCACAGCCTCTGCGATTTCCCTGTTCATGTGGTCGATACAATTTGCTGAAAGGGTGATGGGGCTTTCTCCCATGTTGGCACTAGGCATTGGAATTCACCTCCACAGAAAATCAGGCCCAATAAGTCCATCGGACTTATTCAAATCTCAAGACACACTTTTTCCTAAAAGTGTATGGCTGTTCTTAGCAATGGGGTTTTAATATTTATCAACCTGCATTATTTTTATTCCAATCTTAGCTTTGTGCAGTGTTTTCAGACCTTTACATAAAAGGGACTTTAAAAGCGTGAACGCTTATTACTTCTTGCGGAATCCACCGCTGGGCGGTCATGGGCGCGCCGTTCGCTAAGCGCCATCTCGGCTAAGCTGAGCGGCACCTGGCACGTTGCTCGTGGACATCGCCGAGACGCCGGACTTCTGCTTTCCACCGTACGGATGAAAGACGTAGAAGGAGAAGTCAGACATGATGGCCGTGAAGCTCAGGCCGCTGCAGTTGCCCGGCAGGGTGCTGGTGCTGCTGGTACCGCCGTCAGACTGGTTGCTAAGGTGCCGCGAGCGTGATGTGTGTGACCCTGGCACGCCGGAGACGGAGCCTGCAATGCACGGGGATGGGGACGTCGACCATCGATGGTCGTTGGGTGTTGTCACGTCACATGCACCGATGCATGCTACCTTTGTGAATATTCAAAAAAATCTATGGGTGACAATTGTTCTAAAGAGCTGCTATTTTGGGACAGCCATGGCGAGTGTTCCTCTACTCTGGCTCGTAACGCTTTGCCTCCTATGTTGTATGGCATAGCCTTGCTTTGCACTTCAACAGTTATGTGTCGTGATAATAGTAGAGGCTATGACTCTTCTGTAATGCAGGCTGTCACAGTAAATAGTCCTGAAAACAGACATTGCCTGCAATGGCCATTATCAGTACGAGTGTAGTTGTCTTCATGTCACCAATGACAACTACATGTTCTTTATAACAATGCAATAACGGGATAATATGATGTAGATAAGTCATACTTTTGTGTGCGATGCATTTACACATTTAAAACAAGAGGGTAAGAATCCACCACTGTGAGTTCATGACATCTCGATGTGTGGTCAGGATTAAATTCAAGAATGCATTCTTCTCTGTAATGATGTACGTTTTCACGGCTCGATGCACGATTGCTTTGAAAAGCTGCTCTCTCAGGACAACCGCGCCGATCGCTCTCTCTCCATTGCGACTCACATGATGGAGGCATCCTCCAACATGTGAGGCGAAATGTCGCAATGGAGAGAACGATCGATGCGGCTGTCCCGAGAGAGCAGCTTTTCAAAGCAATCACCATTCTTCTCTGTCATTTGTATTACTTCTTACTATTATATCTTGTGGGTATAGTTTTGTTCACCCATTTACACGAACATAATATAAGTTGGACACACAGCACAAATGAATATTACGTGCATAACTGAAGGCACCTATGACAAGCACACTAATCAATTGAACATCAATGAAATGATGCACTGAAACATGGTGAGTAGTAATGCTGCATGCATTAATACTCACCGTGGCATACATGCATGCACTCACTTGAGTTTATGTATACACGCCAATAGTTGAGCATGCAATAGACACAAACACACAATCCGCACACCTTGCAGCCCAGCTGCCTTGCTTGCGGCCGTGCGCAACACCATCTGGGCAAGCGAGGATGCGGTGCTCTCAGCAGACGGTCCGAGGCCACCGGCGGCCCCACCACTAACACCTCCACCGCCACCGCCACCACCACTGCCGCACGTAGAACCAGAGGCCTCTGGATCAACCCGATTGGAGGAGAAGACGAGGTCGAGGGAGGGGAGCTTGAGGAGGCACTCCACCCGTGACACAGGCAGGCAGCTGAAGCGGATCTGTGATGGCTGCGTACCGGAAGGAACAAGCCACGAGGAGGCGATAGCATAGGCGATGACATAGGCAGATAGGAGTGAATGTACGAAAATGTGATAGAAGCTGTTAATCGCCTTTCAATTATGCAGGTGGGAAGTACTTAATGAACAAAGTCTTCTCTTTTAAGAGGTGGTTTTGTGGCTCAGGGGTAGGGGTGGTGAGCTGACACAGAAGAGATACTAGTTTAGAAGCTCAGACATAGTGGTGGTTGATGGTCCCTGTGCAGCCACCAATGGCTGAACTTCAGCTCTGAGAATTAAAATGGTTGGTATGACAAATCAACTCTCTTGCAAGATTCCAAAAGCAGATATTTTATTAACTAATTAACTTTAATGGATTAATAACTCAGTCGTAGGGATTTCAGTTTCTGTTCTGTAAGCCATTCTTTAACTCGAAGCGTTGTTCCATGACAGATACAGATGAACCATTTGTCTCATAAGACACAGGATTGCAAAGTTTTAATGGCAAATATACAACATATTTAAAAACATTTCCTCCAGCTCAAGTAACCTTAACAAGACATATTTCTCAAGCAATTCATTCAAACATTCAAAGCACAATCAACACCTCCGTACATTGCAATTAAACAGGATTACGGGAATTTGGATGCATATGTGAAGCATTCGTATTTTTTGCATAATGATAGAATTACGATTTCAATTTATAACAATTATACATGTGCTATAGAGAGAAAATAAAACTTTTATAGCATGATAAAATAAGGATCAGGTTAAAATAAGTGACAATTTAGTTTGCAGATGAATCCCTTAGTAGAGTGGAGAAACATCTGAGATTAAATGCCTCTGTAAAATTCAACTTCAATTCTTATGGATAATCGTTAAAGGTATAAATACATATAGTATGAAACAATAATTATAAAGACTAATTTACATGTGTTTGAGAATGCACTGCTGCATGAAAGCCTTCCCACACTGTGCTGGTCAAGAGAGTTGTATAGAGAACTTCACCACGTGGCTCAGTGTGGGTTGATGAAGGGAAACCATAGCTTTGGTTCTGTTACAGCTCACAAATGGCTGGGAAATTAACTCAGGTTCTTGAGTTCAGAGTACGATGTGCGAACTACTATGCTGCCACTGCATCTCAATACAAAACATGCTGGATGAAAAATAATGTGAACCCTGCAGTGAGTTGGGAGGCAGATTCTAATAAGCTCCATAGGAAAACAAGTATAAGATTTATGTTCAAGCTGCGGAATTCCATCTGTCAGGTGCATAGCAGGGCCGTCATAAGAATAAGTGATGGAAACTCACACGCAATAAGAGCATAACAGTCAATAAATATATTTTCTGCCAGGGTTTTAGTTAAAATAAAGCACTGAAAAAAACAACATTTGAATATTGATTTTAAATGCAGAACATGCCCACGCCGTACTGAAAGTGAGCACTACTTTTATTTAGTAAAGCTATAAAAGTCACGTTTATCGTTATAAATCTAATATAGATTACAGATGAATCGCTTGATATTTGTTTTTATTTATCAAATATGTTTCAAATTTACCCTAATTATGCTTAAGAAATACTGTTAGTGTCACATTATGAGGTAAAGCATAATCCACTGAGACCTCCAAAAGACTGTAAAACAGTTAAAAAAAGCTCCATATTACAGAACGGCTTCTGGAAGATGAGACTACAAAGCTACTTTTGAGATTCCTTCCATTCCTTCTTACCTACGTTAGTGTGATTGCATACTCACATGCTCAGCAATCGAGACCTTTAAACTGAAAATTTCATAATCGATAGAGCTGGATACATAGCTAATTAAATGAAATCCAAATATAATCAACATTATTATCAATACCCGCTTAATCCTGTACAGGGTCACGGGGGGCTGGAGCCTATCCCGTCAGACATAGGGCACAAGGCAGGGCTATACCTAGAATGTGTCAAGTACATCGCAGGGCACCGGGGGTAATTTACTCAGCAGGCCAATAATTCGGTGAAAACCTACACGGACACGGGGTTAACACGCAAACGCCACACAGAAAGGCATCCAAGCAAGGAACCGAACCCGGAGCTTTCTTGCTGTGAGGCAGCAGCGCTACGCACTGCACCACCCTCCAAATGTAATGTGATGTGTTTATTGTTTAGGGCAATTATTAATGACTGGGCTGCAACCATCAATTGGCTATGTTTGAGAATGTGATTGATTCATGGGTGGCTGAGAATGTGATCACAAGTCAAACCGAAGTTCTCAGCAGTGCCTACTCGGTGCTGTTGATACGGAATCGACCCCTGGGCCAGTTGGCCATTACCTCAGGTGGCAGACGTGTGTTGCAGGGAACTCACCTGCATGCAGACGTACACGACAACATCAACAGGGAAAGAGGAATACGAAGAGGTGGAGGACGACACCAGCGAGGTGGTCGACTCTTCCAGGGGCTCCACCGTCACGTCAAAGTGGCCCACCTCCTCCTCCTGAGGCTGCAGCATGGCTGACCGGGCCAAACGCACGTGACTTAATACAGAGCAATTGAGTATAACGTATTACCTTTATCATTCAGGATTGGGTACATTGTAGGGCAGCGTTTCATTGAGTAAAACCCATTGTTACGCTCAGGATAGGCAAACCGAACTATGCTCACGGGAATCGGTTATGTCGTCATCTACGATGTCTGCGTTTTAAGATTAATAAAGAAATGTTTATCTGGTTCTCTACAGCAAAAAAAAAACATGTTATCGTAGGAATGACTGATTTTTATATCCTGAGAGAAGGATTTAGACGTCACAATTACAGACGTAAACAATGCCCTTTTACAGTGTGAAATAGAGGAAAGCAATTGGCCCAGTTGGCATAAAAGTTGACATTAAACGTGTGCCCAGTTGCGAGTATAAAATTTGTAGACCTATTTATAACCACACAACAATGACTTCCTCAATCAAGGAATTATGCTTCAATCATTCCTCAATCCAGAAAGGGTGCTAAAACTGACTTATAAGTTACAGACTCATTCATTAGTCTCTAATCTTTTAACATGCATATACATTATTCACGATGATTTACTGGAAAGATAATAATGGCCACCATAACAGTAAAAATAATAATCTACATTCACATGAGGCTGTAATTCTAAACATTCTGGGGGTACTTATTCTTAGACGCTTATACTGAGGGGCTTAGATTAAAAATATTAACCAGATCCTGTTAATGACTAATGAATATCGAACAGCATTACATCTAGCCTTTTAAGACGTTGGGTTGAGGTAAAATTAACAGTTATCAAACGCTACATTTACATTTTATGAACAGACCAACATAACGTGCATTTGCTCAGTCAATATTCATACAAGGCAATAAAACACAGTGATTCCATGCTCATGGATAAATCATTCTTGAGGTTTACATGGCTCCACAAAGAGATTTGGCTCTTAATAGCTATTCTTCCGAGATAGCCGTGATGAGTGTTCCTCCTCTCTCCTTCATAACGTTTTGCCTCCCACATTCGCTGCACCTTCAGGCATCAGAGACCACACACAAAATTCCCCTGACACTAGCGCGATGATGAGAGGGCACAGGACGAGTGGCGGGAACTGCGTGCACGCGCGCCATCAGTGACCGCTACCGGAAGGCTGGTGGTCTATGGGTGTGATGGGAATGAGCTCCAGTGCCTTCTCCAGGAAATCCAGCAGGCACGGGCTGATGACCATCTCCTCCGGCAGCGACTGCAGGGCCACCCACGCGAATAGCTTGGCCGTCTTAATGCCGCTCGTCCCCTTGGCCTTGCCTGCATGGAATGCACACATAGACCCCAGATGTTGGAACCCTGCCGTAGTTTAATAGCTGTGAGCATGCACACTCAACGAACA
Organism: Mordacia mordax; assembly: GCA_036362905.1. Classification (NCBI taxonomy): domain Eukaryota; kingdom Metazoa; phylum Chordata; class Hyperoartia; order Petromyzontiformes; family Petromyzontidae; genus Mordacia; species Mordacia mordax. The sequence goes on from JAZEWT010000011.1 coordinate 2,516,560, forward strand.
AGAGTGG
>JAZEWT010000011.1:2535513-2546160 GCA_036362905.1 Mordacia mordax
ACAGATGTCATTCCACACTAGGCTCATAGCACAGGCTAATAACTACCACAAAATTACTCCGTACATGATGTACACACGTTACAGTTTAGTTACAGCACGAGGAAACTTTCATGTACCCTGAGAGACAGCAGTCTCTCGCGCTGTTGGTGAGAAGCTATTCAGGCTAGGGCGGCGTGCTAGTGCAGCGTGCTCGGCGTATGGCGGCCATGCCGGCGCTGACCGGTGATGCCGTGGCTCTTCATGGTTTCCATCTTGTACTCAGCGCGGAGCGAGGGGAGCAGCGCGGCCCCGATCGTCACCCCGTCTAGGATGGCGTCAAACTTGAGCACGAGTGGCCGGCGCTCCAGGCTCTCGGGCAACTGAGGGAAGTCACTGGGCTCGAGCGGAGTCTGCGTTTGACTACTGGCCGTGCGCGGCCCCGCCGGCTGGGCGCCCTGGCCGCCTGCGGCCCCCTGAGCGGGGGGATCGTCTCTACTCGCAGATCAGAAACACACCAGCCAGTTGCCATGTTAGATCAGCCCAGCGATTGCTCGTGATTAGCTTCAAGCTCACGTGCAAAATATCACTTTCAACCCATGCGATGGTTATGGCATCCGTAATGATTAGAGTGCACGGCTCACAATTGACGGGATGTAAGTTCAGCTCCTGGCTGGGAGTGAACTCAAGTATTAATTCTTCTCTAGGTGGTAAAAAACAGGAACCACTTTGTGCAATGAGTACCACACTGTGGGAAGCATAACACTGTCTAGGGATTTACTTGCAAGTGTCACAACCGCAAAAACCATAGTTCGGTGCCTTTCTACACTCTTCACTAGAGTGTAGATGTAATGTTCAACAATGGACTTTGCTGCACTGCCCTCTGCTGCCAACCACTTTGCCCCTGCAGCAGCCTACAACACCACGGTTTATGAAGGGTGGGTGCTCATCCAAGCACTAGCCACGGTTCACCCCACTTAACTCCAATATTTGCCAAGACCGTGCACATTCCATGCAATGAGTCATTGGTAAAAATGCATAAAGCCGACTGAAACAGAAATGACGGTGGCGAGAGGGCCGTGGGAATGGAACGCTCACTGACCTCTGCGCTGGCTGGCGGATGAGGTCGGAGATTTGCTTGGAGAGCTGGTGGGAGCTGCGCACCATCATGCCGTGCAGCGTAGCTGGGTGCTGCGGGATGTCCACCTTGACGGCACCCACACGCAGCACGGCTGAGTTCTTGGTGCGAGCGCCACGCAGGGCCGTGTACAGTGCTTGCGACTTGGCGACACTGAACTTCACCACCGTCCTACACCCAACAGCAGCAAATTGCGTGGCGATTCCGTAGACAAAACGCGCAAAAACAACAACAGTTTATAACATTTGCATGCATGGCGCTATTCACCCGAAGATCCCAAGATGCTGCAGGAAACTGCAGAGACGTGGGGGGAGGGAGGGAGCCACGCGGTCAGCTGGCAACAATCTGCCAGACACTGCATCCCTATATATTATCATAGCATCTGGAAATTAGTGAGTGGAAGGAAAATGGAGAACCCATAGGAAAATCACGCAGAACAGGCTGAGGAAACATATATTCCGCACAAAAAGGTGCACAAGGTGAGAGTCGAAATGCCTCAGGCAGGACATTCTGTATGTGAGGCATACAGAACCACCCAATGATCTGTGGTTGATATGACCGGGGTGTGTCAGCACATATCACAAGTGTCAATAACTGACATCGTGTCTCATCTCAACGCATTTCCAAGGGCACCCAAGCGGCAGCCGTTCCTCAGGCAAGTAATGTCGGGCGGTTACGCACTGCATATTAGGAGTGATGCCCTCGAGGAGCACCGCCATGACGGAACCCACGTGCCCCGTTGCACATGTCTCCGTGGTCTTCTGGTGGTACACGTCTAATGGGAGGAGCAGGGAGATGCGGGCGCAGAGGGTCAATCCACTCACTGGGGATGCAGGGATCACTGTAGGCACAGTCTGCATTTACTTTGCAAACGAAATTATTATATCATTACCCAAATGATTAGCAATGGTAAGGGATTCTACACTCCAGATCACGAGCCATCTACCAAGCACACAGGTGCAGTGTATTAACCTTACCTGCAATTTAATAGGCCTTGGAGTCAATAAAAAAATATATATATTGTGAGGGACAAAAGCAATTGATTTCAATATGGAGTATTCACCTGTAAACAAGTGTAGGTATGATTTTTGAAACTGTGATACAACTATGTCAGTGACAAGTGGAACTTTCAGGAGGCAGTTGCTCTGGTGTACATATAACCTATTATTGTGACATTTTCTTGACCTTTTGCATACAAGGATTTGCTCGAGGCCTTATTTGAATCTCGGACATCACAGGAATCATCTCCCGATTCTAACTCCTGAGCAGTGAGATGCCCACACATCTCCTCAGCTGCTTTACAACGGGCAATGTCCATACGGCGACACAACGGCACGCACCTCGCATCTTCTCCTTGAGCGTGAAGCTGCCGTGCGCCTTGCGCAGCTCCGCCTCCATGGTGAGGCCGCCGATGTCGGCCTGGAGCCGCGTGTGGTTCACGATGCCCACGCCGAACACCACCAGCGTCACGTGCTGAGGCTCGGCGGCCCCCACCGAGCCTACGCGCCAGCGCGGCGTACGCCCGGCCGCAGCCGCCGCCACTTCCACCTCGTTCTCGAATGCGATTCGGCAGAATGGATCGCTGGGACTGCCTGCCACTCCCAGTGACAAACACAAAGCCCGCCAGCCACATTTAGACATAATAAGCTGACAGGGCAAGTGGTGCAGGTGTGCATCTACGAAGTGCCAGTGTCACGCAAGAGGGGTGCTGTGGCCAGCACCACACACATTAGCGGCGAGCTGCTCGCTTTCTCCTTGATAACTATGTAACATGTCTTTGCAGACAGGATAAAATATGCATTGCGAATGGGACCCTAGTACCAAGGTGCAATTATATTTAATCGAACGTTTACGACTAGATAGCAGGCATATCACAAAGAAGATGATGGCTCCTTTAAAAAATTGCCTACCTGGAAAGACAACAACTGAGATTTTCTTCAAGACTAAAGCCGTAATATGGGAACCACCTTACGAATTGTGGCAATGTGTCTCACTATAACACGCAGGTAATGGTGATAATGGTTGAGGCAGCCCGTTTATGGGAATGGAGAGGGAAACTGCGGTCGAGCCAGCAGCGATCGCCGCACCTGCATTGTCATCGCGGTGCCGCCCCGCGTCGGCCAGCGTCAGCGGCGACGTGTGCTGCATGACGCCGGCTGGGTCGGCGATGAGCGAGTAGAAGTTGAGCAGCTTGTACATGTGCTGCCAACACTCGGCCGATGGCTCGCTTTGCTCCGACACTGTCACCGAGTCCGAGTCCGTCACGGGTTCCAGAATGCCATCCCTCGAGCCCTTGCGTGTCGCGCGAGACGACTTGCGTTCGCCGCGACCCGCCGGCTTGCCCCGTCGAGCTGACCCGCCGCTTGCCACCTGCGGTCATTCGTGATGAGAACGTAAATGAAGAACATGTTGTTTTTAGGGTTTATATTAAAGCTGTAATGATGGGTTTATGGATCGAACAGACTTTATCCTGTTGCCCATGGGGCATATTAAAATGTGGTCGTAATAAGACATTTCATGATTTGTTGAAATCATATTTATAAATGATATGGTAAAGTAATATTTTGACTGAGTGTTATTGTTATTAAAAACTGTACAAATAAGACAAAACTACACAATTTTGTAAAAATGAAACTAAATAAAAAGGAACACATTATTAAATCTAATTGGTTCCAAGAAATATGACAATTTTTGACTTTCTGGTGTGGGTCAGGGTGAATCGTGAATTACTCTGCCTAATCTGTCACTTCTATCCTGTTGTTCATATAGTGGCTGGGTGACTCAGGCTCAAACACATCACCAAGTACAGAGGTGGCACTGACCACATCATGGTTCAAATTGTGCAGACGCATATGAATAAACCAAGATCTCAAGGAACAGCAGGTGACTGTATATATTTAACTAACAAGATATTACATTTGTGGGCACCCAACAGCATCTATTCTGTCCACTTTCACCAACAATGACACAGACACAGATGCTGACCGTTATGGTCATATATGGACAAACAACACTCACAACCTGCGCAGCACTGTGAGACTCTCATTCAGCATCAGCAGGACTGACAATGGGCTGCACGTATTGTGACACTATCAAGTGCAGTTCACCGAGAACCTGACAATACATGTCGCACTCGCTAACGAGGACTTTAGACAGTTTCTCGTCTTCACAACTCTGACAGCACAGCAACAATACAAATCGCCTACAAACAGAAACACAGGCAGCGAAGTCACTCTCATTACCGGTGCATCTGCCATGGTGGCCACTCTGCGCGAGTTTTTAGTGCTGCTGCCACGTCTAGCCTGGATACCAGTGCCACCCGTTTCCATGCTTCCTCGCGAGCTGGGCCCGGTAGTCTCCGGCAGGGCAGCAGGGGCCCCCCTTGCACCTGCCGCTCCTGTGCCGCCACTGCCGCCACCGCCACCTCCACGCGGTCTCACGGTGGCGTAGTACGCCGGCGTGGGAGACGTGGAGCCTGCTGAGTAGCGGCTCAGGCGGATGTCGGTCTGTGTGGCGCGCACGTCCGCTATGACGGTGCAGAACTGGTGCACAAGCCGCACGAGAGCCATGTTGATGCGCTGGTCGATCGATTGGCACGAGACGGTGAAGTTGACATGGAAGGCAGCGCGCGGCAGGGCACGGCTGCGCTCGTGCAAGCCGAACGCACCACTACCATGGCCACCACCACCGCTGGTGCCGTAAAGGGTTCCGTGCGTCTCGGCCGACTTGTCCTGCATGACGGCGCAGATCTTGAAGGTGTCGAACATCAGCGCCGGAGCTGCCACTTGAGCATCGGGTGGCAGTGTGGGCTGGAACCTGCAGAGGTGACACAGAAATGGTTTAAAGAAAACTGCGAAATAAAGGTATTCAATGAATCGCCCCCTCGTCCTCCTACTCTTATAAAGTTTAAGAATTGTCCTGACTTACAGCTGAGATTTTATTTAAGAATCAACTTATTTGGTGTTGTTTTAGTGCTCTGTACTCTCTCGCTTTTCTTATCTCATTGGTGCAGTCATTTGTACATTGTCCTAGAAAATTAGAAAATGTTTTGAACGAATATTAAATAATCGGTTTTTAAACACGACCTGATGAACAGTCACCGCAACAATATTTTAATGAATTAAAATTATGCACTTTTAAATGCCTATCCAATGTTAACTCCCTTCTCTATTTTATATGCTCTCTTGTTAACCATACTAATCTCTCGAAGGTTCAACACCTTTTCAAAAATATTTGCCTGGGAAATTTGCCCGCTCCATTTGTCGAGTATTTTTATACACGGGATGAAACCAGAGGTGCCTGAATGAGACCTACCAACATGAATACTTTGAAAATCGGCACAGATCCACAAAGAACTTGTCAGTCACTCACCGGCTGTCCTGTCCATTGTAGGAGGATTCTTGCTGTTCTGATGCCACATCCTTTAAATACATTGGCTCAAAGTCTGTCTTTAAGTTGCTGCCTGACCACACCTGACAAGGTTTCCAATCCCAGATGTACTAATAAATATTAAGCAAAACAGAATGAACAGTAAAGTCTTGCAATGACACAGCAAATGTTGGTTCTTACGATCACAAAACAAACCTTGACTCACGGAAGAAGACATGATTACTTATAACTTGCATGTGTTGTACCTAATGGGTTCAAGTGCACCCGTAGCTGTTATTGTGGTTTGACAATAACACCAGAAACATAAATCAAATTGACATTTAATTATTACAGTTCATAAAATCACCTAAGGGGTGAATCGATATGCCTCTTGTCAGTGTGAATAATGTTCACATGCCACATAATAAATTGTTCGATTGCTTCCTTTAGAAGGGCAAGGCAGTTTGAAATCTGAAAAAAAACTCATTTTATAATTTAAAAACATTCAAAGCTGAATATTTTATTACAGTGCTTTGTAAACAAAATAGCCTCAGAAAAAGAACCAATAATGTTCAGTTGCAGACGTTTCTTTGCCGACTGCTTCCCAAAATGCACCTGGGCGTTTTGCGGGAGCTGCGCGAGCGGGAGGCATCCGAGTCGACGATGTCGGCACGCAAGCAGTGCAGCGTGCCTGACAGCGACACATGCTCGCCCACGTGCTGGCAGTAGCTCACAGGCACCGCCTCCTGCGAGTGGATCCTCAGCCGCTTCAGTAGCGGTCGAAACACGACCTTGAAGAGGCAAAACAACGGGTACGGTGACAAACAAGCAAACACAGCAAAACCCTTAATAGCTCTTTACTGATGTACGTTTTCATGGCTCTATGAAAATCACTCCAAAACAGCTACTCTTTCGGCGCATCAGTCTCGAGCGTTTATCCACATTTTCTTCTTCGTTCAAAAGGCTATCCTGAAAGAGCAGCTCTTTTGAAGAGCAATCTTTATTTAACAGCCCTTCTCTAGCAACGATCATACAACCTTGCTGTGTATTAATAATAATTGCACTTCTAAAGTGCTTATCATCAGAGCGTTACAAATCGCTGCATAGAGCTGTGGAGAGAATGGCATGTATGCCAAAAACAACGACATATGAACGGCACATAAACAACAATAACATATCTAGGTTAATTAGAAGAACATCAGTCACATGGCTGTCTAGAGCGCCACCACGATGCATACTGTTGGTGCTATCTCTTGGGTACACACACAACTTCTTTAACTAGGAGGTGGAGTAATCAGCATAGCTCAACCCTGCCTAGCCTCCATAAAATCAGCGTTTGTCTAGCGCACACCCTAAACATTTCCAAAGACGTACGCACGCTCAGAAGCTTGACGTAATGAACCCGGGTGCATGGTATTTTTTTCCAAGCTTTTTTCTATGTATATGATTCGTACGCCGGGTTCCTGGCACCTGTGCGTCGGCGAGTTGCACGGCGGGGAGGCTCTGCGCTCCCTCCAGACCGATGACGGTCTCCAGGCTGGCACTCAGCTGGGACTGCGTCTCATCTGGCGAGTTCTGACCGCTTGACAGTGCTGTGTTGAAGTCTGCTGCCGATGATGCCAGAGGAAGGGTGCTGCTGTCTGTTGTCATTTTTTTTTTAAACACACAATAGTAACATATTAATAATATCTGTAATTTTGTTCGACCCTTCAACAATTGATAAAACATATCAAGATTAAGTTGACGTTTGTTTAATATAGTGCATTAATTTTACGATTTAATTTTTCATAATATAGGTGGGCAGCTAAATAATTAGGTTTCGCAAGTAGATTAGACAGCATACGCAAGCAGATAAATAGGTGAGCAGGAAGGCACGCTGGGTGAAGGTTACATTTGTACGATGGTAGACAGGAAGTTAAGCAGGTTGATAAGTGGGAAGACAGACAATTGGGCAGACAGGTATGCAGTCAGGTGGGAAGACAGCAAGGTAAACAGAAAAACGAACAGGTGGAGAGGACATGTGTTAGGCCTACCTCCTGCACCGTTCCCATGAGCGGGAAATGTGACCGGCGGCGAGTCCTGGGGCATGGATGCTGCTGTTCCCCTCCCACCAACCGCCTGCGACATCCAGTTATAGAAGCTGACGCTGGACGGCTCCGAGAGCAGAGGGTGCTCAGGGAGGCCCTCGGTCAGTCCAATGCCAGGGCCTGCACCATTTAGACACACACCGAATCACAGACAAATGGTGACAAGCGCTACGAGTTACCCAAACTCTTGAGTTACGACGCATCACCGTCTACTTGTTTAATGGGATAATCTCCAGGCATTGTAGTTTCCTATTATACAAAAAAATAGTAAGTAATTGGTCCAGGCAAGGCCTTCACGGTAAATTACTGCATGTCAGTGTGCTAAGGGTTCATTCTTGCTTAGATATTTTCGTTTAAAAAACTGTACCTTAAAATCAAAAGACACAAAAAACAAAATAACAATAAGTACACTTCACGTTTCTATCGCGATTTTCATCCAGAGGTCACAAGCAGCTGTACAAAGCCAATGAAAACATAAATAGGAATGCATTTTGGAGCAATTTCCCACTGTGACTTAAGACCACCTACGCCAGGGCAAGTGCTCTGCCACGGTCGAGCTTCCTACAAATCGCAGGTGTCCAATTCGGTGAGGTGGAAATGCATTCCCCAATGCATGCCATACCGCGCCGTGTACCCGCGTCACCTTCTCGTGTCTCTCACCGGTACGTGTTAGCGAGGTGCTCTTGCTGGCGGTCGGGCCGCCTCCCTTGAGCGGTGTGGCGCCCTCCCACAGGTTGGGGAGGCTCGGGATGCTGCCGGTCAGGTAGCTCAAGATGCTCTCCTTGCGGGGGCTATCGTGGTTGCCCGCAACGGTGGCGGCAGTGGTGACGGCGGAGGAGAAGCGGCCGACTTGGTGGGCGGGCGAGTCCGCCCCCACCGTCTCACCACTCGTGTGACTCAGAGACTGGTACGGATGGATGCCCTGCTTACGGAGATGCCAGTTCGGTCGGACATTGAATGGTAAAATGAAAAGGCAGCATTAAAGAGCACAGCTGGGAGAGTCGGCGCACATCTCCAATACAATGGCTTGAGGTTCTGTATACGTTTTATGGGTTTTCTTTGGGGATTTCGGGTTCCTTCCCAAAGAAGAAATAGTTAAAATCCGGCATAATCGCAGAAACACTTCTGAAAATGAGTAATCGTAAGTAACAAAGCATGTTTACTAAATAAATGTCAATAAAAAACCTTTACTGTTTACTTACAGATTAATGTCTTCACCAAAAATGGCCAAAAATAAGTAAATTGACATTCTGTCTTGACTTAAACTTAAACAGTATAGGATTTGATCTTTAAATTACTTAGGGATAGCCTGAAGGCCATTGCTACTCATACCACAGACAGATCGATCCACAACTGAACACTTAAATGCCCAGAGGAGGCACGTTTATTGAAACCACGAGCCCTTCCTTGCCAGATCTACGCATGCATGTTCGGGTTGCATACCCTGATCTTGAACGCCGACTCGGCATTGTGGGGCTTGGATAGCTTCCTCATGAGAATGTCGGAGCCGGTCACCGGTCCCGAGTGAGCTGGAGGCGTCTTGTGTCCAACGTGAGCGCCCATTTCAAGCAGCATGGTGTGCTCGCTCACCGTGCCTACACATCACACTTGACTTGGAGTCAGGAATAATGAGCACGTGTCATGCTCCGCAGAGTGCGCGCTCACTGTCGAGGCGCAAGGAACAGCAGAGGTAGGCGAGGGGGAAGGCAACCACATTCCGGGCAGGATAGTGTATCGGTATCATCTGCATCTCACAGAAAGAATGTCCTGCCCAAGGCGGTTCGATTCCCACCTCAGGCACCTTTCTGTTTGTAGTTTGTGTTCTTCCCCTGTTCCACGCGGGTTTCCTGAGGGTTCTCCAGTTTCCTCTCACAACTAACAAAAAAAGTACTCATTAATTAATTGGTCAATAACATCATACTATAAAAAATGCAGTGTCTGGTAGGTATTGGCGCCGGCTGACGGCATGGTTGCCTTCCCTCCAAGTCTGTGGTTTATTTGTGACTATGTAATCATGAAAGTCGCCCTGGGTAAGCACACCTTTTAAATAATAATAATAATAATAAAAGGCGGCCCCAATATTTTCCAGACACCTCATCCTCTATATTTTAAGACACAATCGGGCATATTGTGAGGTTTTCTTTTTTTTCAAGCGATGTTAGAAAAACTTGTCGGCCTTTATCAAACGGCTGCTGGATGAAGGCCTTCACTACACTGCTCAGTACAGCTGGTAAAAAGGGCCTGCAAAATAATTTTCTGCTCATTGCCGAATGTTTTATGCAACAGTCCTCTATGGATATTATAGGTAAGACCTGCTTAGTGCCATACACCAATATTGTTCACATCTTACCGTGCACTGCCTCAGGTGTTGGCATTCATCAAAATATAATCAAGGGCCATATGAAACAAAAGCCAATTGCCCACATAATATCTAAATATACTTTTGGTTCACTGCTTGCAGACAAACAGTAATTTTCGTTACAATGTAAACATATTCTTGCACACACTCTCTCTCCCATAGCTGCAGAAGCTTGCATCTGTTCCACACTTATTGCAGATTGATCACACAAGAACGGTGCTGACCCGCATCGTAATCCATCTCAGCTCCATCCCCACTCGCGTCACTGTGCAGTATGCCGCGGCTCTCGGAGGGCACCAGGATCGTGGTAGCGGCTGCGGCGGCGGCAGCAGCTGTGTGGGCGGCGGCAGCGGCGTGAGCCTGGGCGGCGCTGTGCGCCTGGTGCGAGGCAGCCTGCAGCTTGGACAGGTTCTTAGAGCCCAGGCGACCCAGCTCGACGAGCCCCGACGTGACCACGATGAAGTTCATCCACTGCCGCGTCAGGGCGATGAGGCCCTTCTTCAGCGTCACAAGCGCCGGAAGGCCGGCAGCCTACAATGGCATGCATGCGTCCACGACATTTTTACTAAGGGATCACGTGCAGGTGCTTCTGGGAAACACTGGAGTTTGTTGTTTCGCAGGAATACAGCATTAAGAGCTTGCAAGCTCACTGGATACTTTCTGCTGTAATAGCAAACATCTACCACAGCAATGCAAGGTCCTGACATGATGCCTCATCA